>VZTJ01002535.1:123685-267402 GCA_013397795.1 Orthonyx spaldingii | reverse complement strand
CCTTCCCGCACCTTCCCGCACCTTCCCGCACCTTCCCGCACCTTCCCTTCCCTCACTGATGAGATCCTGTGTGCTTTGCAGACAACCATACTGTTCCTAATCAGGGAAAATCAAAAATTTCAACTGACCATTCTTGAAGTGTTCATCCTCACAGATAAAGCTTTTCATACATTTCGGCTGAAGGATCTTAACATCTCTATCACTAAAACAAAAACAATATTAGCAACTGGCAAACATCTGAATGGGGTTTTTTCCCAATTGATAGAAACTTCTTTTGAAAATGATAAACTATAGTTTAACTGCTACTGAGCTTCACGGAGATTGATAACAATACTGACAGACCTTAGGGACATGTCTTGTCAGAACTGACATTCCTGGCAGCACTGTCGCGCTTCTTGTATTTATCTTTTCATTTACTCTACATTGTAATTCTCAAAATAGCATATGACAAAAAACACTCATCAGCTTCTCTATTTAGCTGAGAGCTTTTGGGCAGCTGGCTCACTATTCCTTTCCCAGACAGCGCCTTTACTCTTCTGCAGAGTTCAGTGGGGGCATAACATGAAAACATATCCATGGTAAGAGTTGGCATTCAGAGGGGAAATTTAAATTTAGGTCTAGCTATTCTTGCCCTAAGCAAGCAAATGCCTAGAAACTAGCTATATTCAGATGCTACAAAGTGCTGTACTTACACAGAGAATCTCATTGCTTCAGCAAAGGTATACAAGCAAAAAGGTGATTAAGTGTGCTTACAAGTCTCACTGGGGAATGGGTGGCATAGGCAGATGTCACTGTGCTGTTGTGACAGCAGAGACCACAGAACCTTGCCAAGATTCAGAAGGCATCTGTTTTTTTTCTCAGAAGATATAATGATAGTTTCTAATACTGAAAGAATTATTAAGATAAAACAAAAATAAATAAAAATAGTAATAATTTTTTAAAAATAGGGATTCCCTTTTCCTGTTTGCTGGGGAATCTTGGTGATGAAACAGAAGAACCGAAGCAGTCAAGATTTGAAAAAAAAAATAATCTTGTTAGCAACACTAGAACATGATGAGCCTTTCTGTTTAATAGAAGATTACATTCAGTGTCTAAAATCTGTTTAGGAAACGATCCAGTGATTAAAATGTGGGAACAGAGCTAGTACATTGTGAAAAAAGTAGAATCACCTTTCCTGAGGTAAAGATAACTAAGAACAAAGATACACCACATCTTAACAGACCACAGTTCTAACAAATGTGCAAATGTCTTTAGTCCCATCACATGCATGCAAATCATAACAGAAAGTGTTAGAGAGCGACACTGATCCTTCATGGACACACACAAAACCAGAACAATCTAACTATTTTTTGTTGTTTTTCTCTTGTGTGTTGGAGGTTTTTGTTTGCTTATTTTGTTGGCAGTTTTTAGCATCTATCTATCATAGCATTGCGCAGGACCTCAAACCGAAAAGAAATCTTTGAAGGTGCTTATTCTGCTGATATTAAACCAGCCTTGGAATTTTCAAACTATAGAGACTACAGTCGACTAATTCTAAAGTCCTATACCTGAGAAGGGCAAACACTGAATGAGAGCTCTTCACAAATGATAAGAGGTCACTGAGTTAACAGTCAAACAGTGAGAGTGAACATTGCTGGGTTATTTTCAGCTCTGAAAATAAGAAAGTCACAATGATTAATACTACTCACAAAGCTAAGAATGACTCTGAAGTGAATGAAAGAGGGGTGCAGGCATGGGAAAAATACTAATTGGAAAAAAGGCTTACTTTTTACTATTTATTTGATATTAAAATAAAATTTGGCAAAACAAGAAAAAGGGAATCTTATTTTTAAAAATAAGGTTAAAAAACCCTCACACGACAAACCCCCACCCCCCAAACAACTGCCATCCTCATGGAGAAAATGGAACACAGTTAAGAAAACAAAATGTAAATAAAAAATGAAGGGGAAAGAAAGTTGATAGACATGAACATAAATTAGAATGTAGTCATTGTGAGTCTGTGTCAATAGAAGGTGAGTATAGAGAGTTAATCCGTGTACTTATGAACAAGAAGAAGGCTTTGAATAATTTCTAACTTTTTCTAGAATAAAAAGAACCCCAGTAGTAGGGAGGGGAGGTTCCTACATTGAAAAGGGTGGATTTATCAGTAAGAGAGAAACAGCAGTTGTGTTCAGAATGTATCTAAATGCATTCATCATTTGTCACCATTTGTGCATCAGAATGTCATCTAAATAGATGCATTCCTGGACAGGATTTCTTAGAGCTTTCCTTGGCCCTGAGAAGAAGGAGTATTAATACTGATAGATGCTAATTCATCTAACTAGTATGAATTGCATCAGTGTATGAATTTTTAAATCTGAAAAGGGGTGTTTTGGACAGATAAATTATTCTACAAGACAAACCAGCTCATCTACATTTGCATAGTCAAACTATTTAAGGATGTCAACATTATTCCCAAATAAAATAGAGGTCTACACTTAACACAAAAATAGTTTAAACAAAATAAAGGCTGTAAATGAGGTAAAGTTTCTTTTATTTCTTTACCAAAATTAGAATTTTCCATTTCATTCTAAGACTTGCTTAAAGCAGTGTAATTTTTCTTGATTTGTACAGTCAATTGAAAAGACCTTTGTAGCTTTGAAGACTAATAACTGAGCATTTAGGAGAGAGGAAATAAAAGCAGTAATGTTATGCTACAAGTCCACACCATCAATTCCACAAAATTGAAGGAAAATCTTTGTTCTCTACATTCTTTCTGCAGGACTGCAGTACTTTACTCATTCTATTATGCAAAAATGAGAAAGCCCTGGGATTCCACTGCTTTTATAGGACCGTGATTTAAAGACAGCATGAATGGGACCCATTTAACTAATTATTTGTATCTGTATTTGATACATTTAAGTTCCTAACACAATCAGTGAAAGTCTAACCATTGAAATAAGGTTCATTTCACCAAATGTAGGCTTCTAGTTTAAGCTGAGATGAAACTCATGCTCAGCTTCACAAATTGGCTTAAGGTCTGGCCATCGAAGGAACTTGCATAACTGGTTTGGATGTGGCTGTTTGAGCTGCAGAAATCCACATTTGAACAGGACAAATCAAACCCTTCATGTGTTAATGCATTCTCTTTCGCTACGTATAAGAATGTCCAGAACTGAGAACAGCAATTGCCATATCGTAAAAACACTTCATTCCTAAGTACTGATTACCTTTTTTTCAGATTTCCAGGAAATTTAATAATTTGCTGGTGAGAACAGGGAAAAAACGCCTGAGAACAAATGGTTTAATTTTGGGATTAAAATAAGGAAATCCACAAATGTAGTCAGTAAAAGTAATATGTATTTTATTGAATAATAAAGATACAATCCTTCAAAGTGTGAATTCCCACTTCTGAGGGGCTCATCACTTCCCACTCTCTTCAGTGAAGATTGCACATGCTGAATCTTTCCCCAAAGACATTTAACTTAAATGCTTGTAGTCTAGACTAAAAGCATCAAGCTTCCCACAGAGCAGTTATACCAAGCAGCTAAATCAAATTTGCTGCAATGATTTGGAAACTTCAGATAGGAGCAATGTCCTTCTGCCAAGGAAATAGGGCCCCACAATTTATGTCTTTGCTAAATATTTAGTCATGAATTAACAACATGTAGTGCCACACTAAAACATTCCGTTTGAGATCAGAGACCAGAAAGTTTATGTGAGCCTGCAGTCCTGCTCGACAAGATTTGTAGCATACACTTATAAAGCCAGTTGGTATATTCACAAAGGTACAAAAAGGTTTCCCCTCACACATAGCTATGATGCATTTTAACTCTGCTCTTTTCAGAAATACATAACCTGATGCCAAAACATGCTTGACATAATCTACTGGGAATCAGACATAAGGAAATTAAAAGAGAAGGGGTTTTGTTTGCCATCACTTTCAGAAAGTGATTTGGGAGGGTTCGACCAGTATATTTTAAGTATTGAAACACATCTATCAAAGTTCATGGCAGTAGCCTTTGGAGTTACTGAATTCACCCACGGATAATTCTGAGGTAAATGAAAGAACGGATGAAAAAGAGCTGAAGCTGAGTGATCACCTGAGCTGTAAGTATTTTCTCTATTTACCCTTGTTTTCTTGAATGAATTCATGATTGACCTGTAAATAAGGATGTTCTCTGGGAGTAAAGGCAACTGTTCCATTAGGGTCACACAGAGCTAGGCGCAGCTCTTTTGCAATGATTAGGTGAAAAAATAATCTATCTGCCTTTGAGTACGTGGGCAGGTGGCAACACCAGAACAAGTTTCTTCTCCTGCAAAAGTAACATTCATCTTGGCATTTACATATTTGTGAATGTTTGACTTTGCAGATTTATTCATCTATTAATCTAGCAGGAGAAGGAGTAAAGGGAGGAGAGAGGGAATGTTAATGGAAAATCTTGGGTTTTTTAAAAAAAGAGACTGACCCCCTCAGAAAATCCATTATGTAGCATTACAGTGACCCATAAGGTTCATCGCCAGAATTTTGCTCTTTGGATCCTTTTTAATTAACAGTTGCACATTTGTCAACTTCTGCATAAATCAAGGAGAAGAGACACATTTTGCAAGTAGTGCTTAAAGCTGACAATAGAGAAGGCTCAGGAATCCTGAATCACTTCTAGGCTCCATTTGCTCGAAACACTTCTGACCACATCCAAATTTTATTCCATTTCTTCCCTTGTTCAAACAGGAGGAAATCTCTGCTCTTTCCACATTACCATTTTATTTTATCACCTTCAGGTAATATTCACTCACCTCTTAGCCCTTGCTGCTTTCCACTTTAGTCACTTGCTGCTTCTTTTTCAGCTAAGAACAAAACAGAGACAATCTCTTCATGTGTCTGGTGCCACATGGGCTTTTAGCAGCCAGAGGATGATTTGTAGAGCAAGCCAGGCTCAGCTGATGGCCTTCCAGACAAATTCCTCCACCTCTTACCATCATGCCTCATATTGGACAATGCAAGTTCAATGCTTCTTCAGGCAAACTACAGAAAAGTTCTCTCTCAGCTTCTGTCAGGGGCTTGAGGGCACCAAAAGGTCTGACTCTCTCTGTCCAGCCTCATGTGGGACCTGTATCGCTGAACCTCCTGCTGCTGCAGGAGCTCCACAGCAGTATTGTTGGTGTGCCTGTCTCATGCCTTCTCTCATGGATGTACTTTGTGCCTGTCTCCTGAATGGACCTATCACAAGTATGTCTCATGTTAAATGAAATGTGTGTAAATCACATTGCTCTAGGGTTAATACTTCTGAGTCTTATAACTAACATGTAAAGAAGTTGCAAACATATTACCAACATGAAAAGACTTGGAAGTTACAAAAGGTGAATATATTTATCTAAAATAATAAGCTTCTCAAGCACTGAAGCTTTCCTGAGATTAATAACTGAAGTATTTTAGAGTTTATAAAAAGGTTTGTAATGTCTACCAGGATCATGATTAGATGGCTTTCTGAAGGTCATCTCCTCTCCAAATGGAAAAACTCTGAAAGTCTATCTTGGTTCACTGCTGTTACTGTCACTGGATACTTATGTGGATCCACGTGAAAGCATCAATATATTTAGGACTGGCTGCTGGGTGTGTGCATATGAGAAAGAACAGAGCTCCGCTCTACTGTAAAAGCATTGCTAAGGTTATCAGGCTTCCACTTGTTCTTGTAGCTATAAATAGACCATAAATTTTAGTTACTGTACATTCCCAACAATTTAAGAATTTCTGAGAAGTCAGGAGTAGCTGTGGGCAGGAACAGCCAAACCCTTTTGCTAAATTGGTATAAAGTACTAAACCATGCTACTAATGCTCACTCTGTCAAATTACCTGTCAAAGTTAAGCTCTGTTATCTTTGCTTGGCCTGCACATAATAAAAGCAAGCACAAGCTTTCAGCTTTAATGACAAACTATAATAGCTGTAGTCATCCTTGCATTTAAAACCAAAAACAAAAAATTCCACTCAAAACAGGCACAAAGTAATTTTTCATTGCAACTGCTACTTTTGAGACGTCTGCTAGCAAAATAGATATTTTTAACTCAACTTAAGAAAGTGTGGTAGAAACAACAAGAGTATACAAATGGTCACTAATTATTCAAATTGTTATCTCATACAACCTTCTCTTCTATAAGTTTCCTTGCCCATTCTTAGCCACTTTTAGGGTATTTCCCGCACCTCTCTCTCCTTTCCCACCCAATTCAAAGAACTTTCAATATTTCACAAACAAGAATAAGACTATTGTGAGATGTTAACACCTGGGGTGCCCAACCCTGACTTCCCTTCATCCACCTGTCCTGCTGTTTATCCCTCCCCCTCCTCCCGTCGGCTCTGCTCATGCAGACCTGAGGCCCTTGTTCCTTGAGAGCAGCAGCAGGAGGTAGGACATGCTCAACCTACTGTGTAGCCTCTCCTCACCTCACACTTGTCTTGTTGCAGCTCTGAAGGGATTACTTTGTTCAGGCAATGCTCAGATCTATGTTTTACAGTCCTTGTTTGGCAGCCTACATAAGCCCCATACATCTCTGCTGATCATGCAACTGTATGAATCCATGTGTGTAGTGGGTCCTCTATCTCTACTGCGTATAAAAGTAATGTTTCATATACAACAGACATCGTTTCTTGTGCGTTCTATTTCTTTTTCATTTTACATCCTATATTTTACCGCTGTTTGTTGGGTTTTGTTTCTTTTTCCTGTGCAAAAGCCCTTTTTTAATACAGGAGACCTGCTTAGAACCACCCAAGGAGTACACTTCTGAACAGAAACACAGATTGCTGTTAGTCTTGTTTGGAAAGCAATGGCAATAGGTGTGAAATGTAGCAACTAGGAAAATGTACCAATAACTACAAACAGCAATAAAATAAATACAGCAAAACAGTTCAGCTAGTGGTAACACAGAGCTACTCTCCCTACTCCAATTAGAGCTCCCTGAGCACTGATGCCAAAATATTTAAAACAGCAGCAAACTAAGGTATCTTCAAGCAGTGTTGTCATTTCTGCAAAATACAATAATCAGATTGCATTCTATTTTAATAAATCTTAACAGAAAGTGTTAGAGAGCAACACTGATCCTTCATAGACACATACAAAACCAGAACATTAAAGAAGAAGCCACTCCCAAAGCAGCAGTTGTTCCATTAACACCCTTATTTTCAGATGGATTGACTATTCTAGAAGTGAGTGATGGCAAAGAACATTATTTTTGTTCTTGGTTTTGTTTCTTTAATGTAAAGAAATGTTCTTCAAGACTATATGGTAGAAATACATGTTTTGGCACAGGCAAACTTCTGAATTGCTGCAGTCTCTCCTATGCCATGTCAGGTGGGTCTGTTCCCATCAGAGTTTAAATGACATCTCAGCCTTTAGACTGTATCATTAAAGATCTTCTGGGATTTAGCTTGTCCTTCCTTGAGTGCACCATGTGTGCATGGTTGCTCCAAGGCAGAGCAAGAGGTTTTGATCTGCACTGTCTCTATTTATGATTGACTAGCAGAGATTGCCTGGCCTCCCCAGGCAATCTGCTTTGTTGGATTAGACAAATAGGTTTTTGGTCTAGGTTGAGTTAATCTCACCCTAGGGCAGGAAGGTGGACTACTTGACCACCTGACATCCTTTTTAGTCCTATTTTTTCCTACAATTTTCTGATTCTTTCCTGATAAGTAGGCTGCTGGGCTCTTCACAAGGTTAGGCACTGAAAAAATAAAAGGATGATAGACTAAATCCATGAATGTATATACAAGCCTAAATTTCATTTATTTCTATGGCAACTGAGATCCTAAAGACTGCTGTAGATCACAGACTAAGCCCAAAACTATCACTGCATCCTGAATAAAAAAATAATCATGTATATAAAAAAAAGAAATGTCATAACTTGCAGATGGATGCAGAAAACTCAATTATCTGAGGTAGTAAGGCTAGACCATAAATTGTGTGGAGATAGACAATCTTTCCTGAACAGCACTTGCAGGCTTTGACCTCCAAATATTACAGCTTCATTTTCAGGTGTACATGATATTCTACCCAGCAGAGCTATGTCTGGCAGCAAGTTACCTCTATGATGATATTTCTACAGAATACTATCAAAGGAGTTACAACCCACTGGGCTTTCTTTGCTGTTGATAAATAAATAGGGAAAGTTTCCTGAAGGACTGACGTCAGATTGAACACCATTATAACAATGAATTAAGTGTACTTTTGACTGCCGCCAGACCTTGAACTGGGTGCTCCCATAGTCACCTCACATGTCACCCGGCATGGGAAGATACCTGTGTCATAGGTTCTACGTTTCAATGATTTGTAAATAAAATTCTTACCAAAGAAGACATAGTATTAAAAAAGAAAAGGAGTTTTTTTAACTACAAAGATCTGACCCTTTAGAGGGATTCATGTAAATGTTCTATGTAATATTTAAACTATTGAAATTCTCTAAGTTAAGAACTATATTTCAAGTATTCAGAAAAAGTACAGTGCAATTTTACTGCATATTTACAAATAAATGAAACACTTTAAATGTCCATAGCTGTCTAATATTGATAACTTTAAGCATTTTATCCTGTGAAATATTCAAGCAAAATATAACAAACCTTCCACTTAATTCAAAGTGTATGTACACATAATATCCATACATATAAATATCTCAGAAAAGTATTTATTACAAGGTCTGTGTTGGTACAGTAGACTACCCCATTCCATATCGAACACAGTTTATAGGTGGTTGTGCTGTTGTGGTGAATAATGGGCAAAAATTCAGATATGGTGTAGCATCTAATAATGAGTGCTGCAAAAAACCCCAACAACAT
The DNA here is from genome assembly GCA_013397795.1 of Orthonyx spaldingii. Classification (NCBI taxonomy): domain Eukaryota; kingdom Metazoa; phylum Chordata; class Aves; order Passeriformes; family Orthonychidae; genus Orthonyx; species Orthonyx spaldingii. The sequence goes on along the minus strand of VZTJ01002535.1, from coordinate 258,601 downwards.
GAAATGCACTTTCACTGTATTTCAGCAGTTACTGTCAAAAAACATTTTTGCTTCTCTTTAGAAATATGCACTTTGACTACTGTAATTTCAGGCATTTCATGTCTTCTTCAAAGATTAACTGCTATTATTGCCACTTTGTAGCATATAGGAGAAAATATTAGCAACCACAGACATGTAAACATTAAGCCTCTGATATGTGATGTTTTCAGGTTCCCTGTTGTATATCCCTCATCCCTGGTAAAGGGTAATTCAGACTTATGTCTCCAATGTTCCCATTTTCAGGATAGAAAGGATGCTCTTTTAGAAGTGTCTGTCTATTTTCATCCCTGTACTGCACCTGACCTACTCACCCAGGCTTTTCTTGTAGTAAATGGAGACAGAGATGCTTTCAGAGCATTATTCATCTTGTTCTAAAGTAGATACCCAAGGTAGCTCAGATGAATTGCAAATTAAAGTAGCTTTTGTTTCCACTGATAACAAGAGCAGCCTGGAGTGATGAGCACAGAAGTACCTTCACTGTACGCATCTGCAGTCAGGTATAATGAGATGTTTCCATTCATCCAAATTCCCAGCTATCCTGGGGGAGTGGACTCACTTTAAGGGGATTGATGGTTTTTGTAAAGTACACAGCAAGAAAAGCTCCAAAGAATATTTCTTCTTTCTTTCCTGTGTCTTGTCTAATTTTCAGGGCTGAAGTGAAGGAAGTGGAGTCTTCAGTCATTACACTGGACAGTAACTGGCCCTTCCTTTCTTTTCTCTGCTAGTCGAGCTTTACTGGGAAGGACAGAAAGCATCTCAAAACTGTTAGGCAGCTGGCAGTCAGGTAATTGGAATGAACATTTAAAGTCCATTTTGATAGTCAAAAGTCTAAAATCAACCTCCAGTATTTCCTGAGAAGGTGCTTTAATCACTAGTTTATTTGTATTTACCAATTGCTTTACCTCTTCCTTAAAAAAAAACCAGACAATAAAGACTCAAAATCTTCGTGGCAAATCACTCACTATCTTATTCTGACATTTCATGTAATTCCAGTAACAACAATGAAATCACAGTGGATGATCTATGATCACTGACACTTCATTTTGTAGAGAGATCTGTAGTGATTCAGTTGTTTGTGTATATATTTTGGGATTTTTTTCAGAAGATATTGTACACATATGCTTTTTCTTTATTTACTTTCAGACCATTTATTTGAGTTATTGCTTCCATTGCTTTACAATATTCTGGACTGACTGGTTTCAGACCTGAGAAAGAAACATTTGCTTCTCAGACGAAAGCTTCATCACTGAGAAGTCCTGGTGTAGTCATGGAAAAACAGATATATAAGAAAATTCTCAGACAGTTACAGACTTGACAAATTTAAGTGAAAGAGGCAGAAGAAATTAACTTCCATAAGTCCAAAATATTTCATTAGACAAAACAATGTAAACTTTCTGGGGCATTTAAATAGGTTGTGTGCTAGGAATGACTGCTCAGGGCAACATTGTGTTGTATTCACTACTGACCTCTTCTCAGTCTATAGTAAGGGGCAGAAAAGCAAACCTAAACCTAGACATATTATGAAAGTTATAACATTACAGTGATTAAGTTTTTTATATAAATGAATGGCCTGGAATATTGCACAGAGAAATGGAGACTTGCTTTGTGAGAATTTTGGTTAATTCAAATGCTTTCATAGATGAGAAACCCCAGGGAGGGAGGATTCTCCTATGGATATATATGATGTGTTCAGTGCTGATTTGGACCTTCAGTGTGGGATTTAATCCATAATGGGCACAGAACAGACAGGGAAAAAAAAGTAGTTTCTTAAAGCCTATGTCCACAACACTAAAGACCAAGGGCTTAAACAGTAATGGAGAAAACTGACATGTCTGGAAATGGTGCAAAGATGCAAAGGTGCTTGTTTGTGTGCAGGGTGATCACAGGCTGTATGTCAAGCACACTTCTCCCACAAAGTCCCAGCACTGTCTATAGAGATACAGTGAGCATAGAAGGCCTGATGCTGATACAGCTCAAAAAATTCTGTGAACAGTGGATCAAGCATGTACACCAACCACATACACCTCACCTTCCGGCTGAGAGTCTTTCAAATAAAGCTGCCAGTTTTACTTCCCTGAAAATAGTTGGAAATAGCCTAAACACTGCAAATACTAAGGTTATCTGACTGCAAATACTTATTTAGCTATCTAAGGCAATTGGCAATGCTGTTGTGTAGCCCCTGATGGGGACCTTGGTTCACCTGCTTAGCTGCAAGTATACATGCTACAGCAAGAGTAAAGTTTATGGTGGGTCAGATACTGGTGGCCTTTGACCCTCATTATTTGGTGAGTGTGTTTGCTAATTGAGCTTTTTTTAAAAGAAAAGAAGTTTTATAGCTAGCTTCTTTTAAAGCTGGTGAAGGTAATTGCACATGTTTTGTGTTCAGTCATTAAACAGTCCAGAAACTCTTACTACAAAATACTACTTGCTCTCTCTATTTTGTGCCATTTGGCTAAATGTGTTCCCACTGAACTTGTCAGGGATTAATTTGGTTTACCAAGTTGTGTTATACAGAGACATCAGAATGGTGGGCAATGTTTTGAAACTGATAGTTAATTATTTTTGCTTTCTTGTAAACAAACCACTAAGAAACCTCAAGGTCACAGCACCTTTGAACATGCTAAAACACCTGGGGTTTGGGTTCCCTTTCATATCAGAGCACTAAAGAGAGTTGCATCACAAGCAATCCTGAAGATACTTTAGATTTGGCTTCTCCAGGAATATGAGTACATATGAAGTGCCAGAACTTCTGGAAGTGCATCCAAATTTTTTTTTTAAATAATTTTAAAATAGAAGTCCTGGAGGCAACAGGCTTAGAGCTTTTGAATCTCTCATAATGTGGAGTGGCATTTATCACATTTAATTTTGCACATTTAGGATTTAAGTACCTAGTCTAAACCGCGAATGTAAGGTTTCCCATAGCAAGGATGGAAAGACATGAGTACTTTTCAAACATCTTTCACAGGATGAGATGCCTCTAACCCCCATCTCCTTTCCCCTATTATAGAAGTCGTGTCTGTCCGACAGCTGTCAAAATTTCTTACTTTCTAATACCAAGGCAGCAATAAGCGATTCAAATCTCTCCCGGTCGGGGTTGATAGATCCTGGTTTAACATATTATTAATGGAGGAAGTAAGGAGCAAGGTCTAAGTCAGGCACCAGAAAAGGCCTGAACACAGTCTTTCTATGTCCAAAGGGGTGAGGAATGACACATATCACATATGTTTACTGAATGTGTATTTGAAAGACTGTCTCCTAACTAAAATTCTATAATCTCATTTAACTACAAAATTTAAGTTTAAAAAGGGGAATGTACCAAAGGATCATTCAGCTTAGGCAGCCATATTCTGCCTCTCAACACATACATAATTGAGATGAGAAATCTGAAACTGCCTTGCCCAAGTTTTTGGGTTTTTAGGGTTCTGCTTAACGGCAGACAGTTGCATGTTCCCAGGTCTGTGGTAAGCACTTTCTCTGCGAGACCTGTGCCTTGCTGGTGCTGCAAATATCTTTCTCCAAACACAAATCCCAGCTGTTCTTTGGCTTCCAGTTAACGTCTACGTTGCTTGAAAGACAAAATTAGGTACTAAGTACTTAACCATGCCTTCAAAAATCTTTCCTCTAAAATGCAATGTAACCTGAAATTGGGATTCTTACTTGCTAACTACTGTGTTTTGTCTGTGATGAACACCTGCAATCCCAGCAAGGCAAAATCAGTTTGATTTAGTGGTTCAATAGTGGTTGCTCCAGAATAGCTCCTATTTCATAGTATATGTTGACACTAACTGATAGTTCATTTGAAAGTTCTAGAGAACTGGTTTGAAGCAATTTTACAGAAAAGTCTGGAAATCAACTTGCAATATTACAAAAATGCCTAATTTTAATAGGTATCCAGGTGAACAGACACCTACATCCATATGACTTGCATATTCATAAAATCCTCATCTATCATATTTTAAACTGACTGCGATTCTTACCTTGGCAAAACTCACTGAAGACAATATGAGGTTTATTTGAATGGAAGTCACAGTATCAGACCCAACAGGTTCAGACGTCTGTATATTTATTCCAGTTGCGTATAAAATGGGAGAAAAGTTAACATTGGCTAACTTAGGGAAATATCTATGGGGAAAGAAAACATAGTCAGTGGTTGACATCACTACTTGAATACAAAGAGGGAGGGGGGATGCTGGTTCTTGTCCTCTTTATGATCTTAAGGCTTAGTTCTCATTTACTTTCCAGCCTGTGGCTGTCTAACATAAAGGGCAGTAGTTTATAGTCACAGGAAAATGTATATATGGCAGTGATACTGTTTGAATTATAATACGATGAAACTGCCTGTGTGGGGTGGTTTTGTTATGACAACCAAAGCTACAAAGATTAGGTAAAATTTCTTTTAGAAGGCAGGACAGAAAAAATTACAGTGAAGGGAATCTTAAGTGATTAAACTGCAATTTCTTCAGCCTTTGATATGCAATTTTAATAGTTATCCAAGGTCAATGCAGAGATGGAAGGATCATTCTTCAAAATAGTTTTGTTACATTTTATAACAAATACCATAGCATCCTGAATAAAAGCATTCAGTTTGGGGATACCTGACAGCTTGTTTGACTGAAGTTCTGGACCTAGTTTAACAGTTTTTGTCATGGAACATGACTGCTTACTATATAAAATGTGCAGTATGTCATGTTTATAGTATAGGTGTGTATAAAAAATATTTAGTTAATAGAAAAGAGTTGTATTAACAGGCAAAAATCAACATCTTGGCTCAGATAAATTAAAATAATTCTAAATATTTTTACTAAATATAATCCTCTGTCAGCTGCAGAATTACTGCACTATTTTTGTCAATTAACTCACTCACAGACAAATATACCTCCTTTCACAGCAGACATCTAAAATATATGTGAAAGACAGCAATATTCATCTAGATATTGCTGCAATTGTTTTGATAACATAGTATGCTTATGTTATAAAAGCCTCACAACCACTGAGATCACTCCACTAATGAAAAATGCATGAACCACCCTAACAAGACGTAAGTACCTGGTACAATACAGTCTCTCCTCACCACTGATCTTTCAGCTAAACATGAAACATACAGAAAGTGATTAACCATAGTAACCATGATGGAGAAAGATCATCTTCTGAATTAAATTTCAGCATGCACAGCTTCGTTCTACAGGAACTGCCAAACTTCTCTCTCAAGCTATTTCACAAATTTACCATAAGAAAGTTAATTTGGGCAAGTATTCTTAATGCTCTGTTTCTAGTGCAGGCCAGAAGACAAGACAGGCTTATGTGGTTAAAGTTTTTTCTATTTTTTGCATAGCAACTTCTGTTAAATCTATTAAGAGGTATTACTTTTATGTATAAGCCTTTCCTTGCTTATTATAAGGGGTAATCCTAAACTGAACACTAAACCAAATACTGCCACTAACAGAGATGTGAAACTGTAGTCAGTTTGTACTCCAAAAAGTTTCACCTCAACTTCCTTTAGTATCTGTGCTAGAATTAAACATTTTAACAATCATTCCTTGTTGATAATTTCAGTTATAGTTTATAGAAATATATGTAACACAATACACAACCACCAAAAAAGTACCTATTTTGGATTGTACATTGAGATTAAATTGTCATTGTCACTGGTGACAGTACTTGGCCACTTCCTGTCAACAAAATTTCTAACCTCTCACCAATTTTGTCCAAGAGCAACCTGAGAGATGTTCTAGGTCTTAAGGTCTTTAAATATTTTTTGGAAACAGCTATGTTACTTGTAGTGTCTTTTTTGTTGCCTTCATTACACATCAAAGAACATGCATGTGTGTATCAGTGTACATTTAAAAACAATGTTATATATTCCATAATCACAGTAAAAAAACTTCAGAGTCCAAATAGAATACATAAACCATAGGTAAAGAAGCTTGATGGAATAATTTATTTAATCTAGTAAATTACCAAGTCTTTTCCCTTTGCTAACAGATTAAGAAGTTGTCTTCTGGCTCTGAAACAAAAAGAGTGAGAATGATCAAAAAGCAGAGGGAAAAAAAAAAACATAAAGGAAAACATGTTGCTTCTGATGAGATCTAAAGTGGGAAGGAGCTTGAAGAAGGTTGACTTGAAAAGTAGGTTTTCAAAGAGTCAAGGCTGACGTAAAAATAGAAACATGGAGGGTGGGCAGAGCACCAGCGCCAGACAGGTGAAAACAATTACTGGGACAGTAGCAGAAGAAACATTATCAGCTAATATGACAAAAATCCAAGAAGAACTTTAGAAAGATGGAGGCTGATTTTGGATTGGGTTTAGGAGCGAATGTTGGTTAGGTCACATGGTCATATTTACTATAGGTACGTGAAATGTACAAACCAGCACTATACTCATCCCAGCATCAACCCAAAACAATTTTGAGAACAGACTGTGTAAGTTTCACTAGTCAAGGAATGCAACTTTATTCTGACAGAAACCAGTTACATTTCTTCACACTACAAGGCAATGGGAAATAAACTATGGATGCCAGATTTTGTGGTGTTGGACATTTGAAGAAAACATTTTGGGGATGACTCTTGAGGGAGCTATCTGGCAGGAAAAGGATGACTGAAAGTTACAATTTAGCAATACTCTTGCATATACCCAGGCAAAAACCTATGCCTATGTTAATAAATCTACGATAATTTATAAATAGCCACTTGTGTAATGATTCATTAATGAAATAAGAGAACAAAAAGAGTATGGAAGCAACAGAAAGGTTGTTGGTTAAGTACAGCAGCACACTGCCAACTGAAACACTCTCTCAGCTGGCTGATTTAAATTTTTCAAATTCTTACTTTGTTCCAGTACACTATTTCTATAGGATTGTTCTTTGTCTTTGAACACTAAATTACTTGACATACTGTGAATGATGGACATTTGCTCTGAGGCAGAGTAGATACTGTACACCTTGCTTCTACATGACCTTCAGAGTTGAGTTGTAACAGCAAAATTACTTATACAACCAATTAAGTATCCAAATACTTCCATGAATCCCACTTGCTGTTTCCATCCTCTTCCCCTGCTCTCCTAATTTCCTTAGCAAGACAGTAAATACACATTGGCAAGATATGGCAAATCTTTTTGCACTTATAAGTTATGAAATACACTGTTGGAAAATGTTAAAAAACCCTAACCTGTATGTCATCTTCATCCTCCTTTACCAGCATTTAGCAACCACAATTATTTCATTTTTACTAACTTATTTGAAGAACATATCTGGAATTATTTACATAATTTAGTACAAAACAGTTAAAAAAGTAATAACAAAAATGAAGTATCACTACTGTTTAGAAGTTAAGATTATGCCATATCAACAGAGGGCAGTCTTTCATAACTATACATTTGAATGGAGACTTGGAGAGCAGTAAACTCCTGTTTGTTTTAGACAGGATTGTGAGTTGTGTAGGTTTCAGTAAGGAACATACATCTGTGATCCATCATCAAAAGCAGAAGACGGATGCCCCCCAGGAAGTGTTGCATTTAAAATAAGAATATATTTGCACTCTTTTTAAAATAAACAAATGTCTTAAAATACAGATTTACCCTGCTGAACCTCACAGGTAATTTATTTCAGAGGAAATATACACCACTAGATTTCCAGAGCACACATTTATTTGCTAATGTTAAACGAGGAGGTGTTCTGTATCCTAAATCTTTCTATTTAGACTTGGAAATAAAGTTTAGTAGCACAGCAAAACTGCAAGCTTTGATGTGTTTTGGTTTTTTTCCCAGGTCAAAGACCAGTTACTTTATTCACTAAAAAATTATTTTAAAAGATCAATGGACTTGTTATTTGGCCCAGTTTTGATTTCCCATGCAAACTTCAGGGACAATTGGTAGGAAAACACTTTGGATTTACATATATGTCATTAGATCAGAACTTAGCTAAGACGAATTTTCTTCAAGTACAATTTGAACACAAGTGTTGGCACAAACCAAGGAAAATACTTTCAAAATTCTCATCAATTCTGTAATCTGGAGCATTTTTGTTTATGTTGTCCTGTGAAAAGAAGAAATAAAGCAAGCCTTGCACTTTGTATTTGGACTGTGGCACAAGAGCTCACTGACTTATTTGACAAGACAGCAACTCTTAAAAATAAAGAGGACTTCTGCTGTTTGTACATAGGGATTTATTACTTGGTGATGGAGATAACAGAGGTCAAAGAACCAGACCCTGTGTCCATTGAAAATAAGAAATTTCTGTGTGAGACATGAGGCAACTCCATCCCTTTACTAGTTTTTGATTTCTATTTTTTTTTCCAAAGCAGCAAAATATCTCAAAAAAATTAACATTTGGAATGCCTTTGTCATTGATGCCTGGAACTCAATTGAAATCTCAACTCTTCCTTTGAATCTTACAAACAAGACATTCCTTGCTGAAATTCAGGGTGAATGTATCATAAGTATAGACAAATGGTGTTAGTGTTGCATAACCTGCTAGATATCTAACTACTAGAATTACTACCCCTTCAGTAGCAGCATCCAAGCCCGTAAGTCTATTGTATAGATTTATTTAATACCATAGCTTTCAGCAGTATTCCACAGGTATGTCAGTAACAGAATATAAAAGTATCTCACTGATTACAATAATCCACTGTTGTTGAACAGGATGCAGACATCTACTGATGTCCCCCTACCTCAAACCAAGCTGAATTATTTATTACAAAGAATACCTAAATGTGAATGTAGCTGACCGTGCCCACACTTGCAAAATTGAAATTCCAAACTCGAGTTTTGACATACAGAAAACAAGATCACGTGCCATAATGTTGCTCCATCACTGAAGGATAGTGTGAAAGATCATTTTAAAAGAAGGAATCAAAAAATTACACCAATGTCTAAATAGCCTTGTGCTGTCTTTGAATCTCTTTGTCGTATGATTTGCTTTCTTAGAAACCTTTCTTAAACCAGAGTGTGGATCACATTTCATAAACAAGAAATAATGTTAGCAACTGTGAGACGCTGAATCAAAACTCAAGAGTCCGCTATCAGGAATTTTGAAAGGCAAGGAACTCCCAAGTTCGGGCTCTCATTAATCTGCTTTTAACTGCAGGCAGAAGGTGGCAGAAATACCGTGAGGCTCTCATTCACCCGCTGCTGTGCCTCGCCGCCTCCGAGCAGTGACACTGGACACCAACTCGTACCAATGATGTGCTTTGCGCCGGAGATATTGACCCGATATTCTTTGTGGCGCACAGAACCGCGGTGCCGGCAGGCAGCTCCGCCGCAGCCCCGGGCCGCTTCCCCTCGTGGGACCCGTCCTGGGGCACTTCTGTCGTCCCCTCCTTCCCCATTATCCGGACTCGGCTCTGGGGCAGCTCCGCTCCTGCTGCCGCTGGAAACCGGGCGGCACCGACACCGCCCCGCATCCCGCGGGGAAGGGAAACTCCGAGCACTGCCCGGCGGCGAGCCGGGAACAGCCCAGCTCTAGTTGTGCGCCGGGAGCCAGGCAGGAGCGGGGAAGCTCAGTGCAGGGAGCGGGGAAGCTCAGTGCAGGGAGCGGCGGTGCGCGCCCGGGGCTGGCAGAGGTGCGCTCCTCTGCTGCGGGAAAGCAGCGCCGCCCTCCCCCCAACACGAGGCCTCCCTTCCCGCGGCGGCTGGCGCCGGCAGGGCGATCCGTGCCCGCCACCTCCCCGTCCCCGCACCGCCAAGGCTCATCCCACCGCTCTCCCGGCACTTTCTCCTCCACAACCTGTTGGGCGGCCGCGCTCTCCCGGCACTTTCTCCTCCACAACCTGTTGGGCGGCCGCGGGAAGGAGCGAGGGAGGGAGGGACGCGGAGCCCCGCCCCCCGAGTAACTCCCATGATTGACAGGCACCTCTGCCCAATCGCGAGTGGCTGCCTCTCCCCTCGCGGGTGCCCATTGGTCAGTCGGAGGTGCGGGGCGGGGCTTGCCGGGGCGCGGAGCTCCCCTCCGGAGCGGACCGCGGCGCGCTCAGAGCGCAGCGTGTGCGCGGGGTGAGCGGCGCCGCGCTGGCCGCACAAACGGGGCAGCGGTTCCGCCTGACGCTTCGCTCCGCCGGCAAGGACCATGCAGCCTCTCCCCGCCGGGCCGCGGCGGCTGCTGGCCGGCTTGCTGCTGCTGCTGGCCGGCTGCGCCTGGGCTGGAGCGGCGGAGCCGCCGCCGCGCAGCAGCGTCGCGGTTTCCTCGCCGTGGTCGCCGGAGGCGGCCCCCGTGGTGGTGGCCAACCGCGGGCTGCGGGTGCCCTTGGGCCGCTCCGCCTGGCTGGACCCCGCGCGGGACTTGGTGCTGCAGGTGCAGCCGGGTGACCGGTGCCACCTCACCGTGCTGGACGAGGACCCGCTGTGGCAGCGCCCGGGCCGCTTGAGCCCCCGGCGCTTCCCCTGCGACTTCGGAGCCCGCGAGGTGCAGTACTCGCACCTGGGCGGCCGCAGCCCCGCCCGGGACCGCGTCCGCCTGCAGCTGCGCTACGACTCGCCGAGCCGCGCCCTGGTGCTGCCCCTGGTGCTGGAGGTGGAGGTGCTGTTCACCCAGCTGGAGATCGTCACCCGCAACCTGCCCCTCACCGTGGAGCGCCTGCGGGGCACCAGCAACCCGCTGGACGCCCGCAGTCTGGAGTTCGCCTTCGAGCCGGGCCGGCAGCGCTGCCGGGTGGGGCTGCTGCCGCTGCTGGCCGGGCTGCCCCGCTACGGAGAGATCCTCAACTACCCGCCGGCGGCGGCGGGCGGGACCACGGAAGCGGCGGGGGGCGGCCCGATGCCTTCCTCGATGTGGGACTGCGAGGAGTTCCTGCGCCTGGGGCTGCGCTACCGGCACACGGCCGCCGGCGGCTCCCCGAACCGCGACCTGGTGCCGCTGGTGGCCGAGCTGCGGGAGGCGGCGGGCGGCGGGACGCTGCTGAAGCGCGAGTACTTCCAGGTGCTGGTGCGGATCCGCGCCGGCACTGAGAACGTGGCCCCCAAACCCAGCTTCTTGGCCATGCTGATGATGGAGGTAGACCAGTTTGTGCTCACCGCCCTCACGCCTGACATGCTCTCAGCTGAGGATGCAGAGTCACCACCCGATCTGCTACTTTTCAACATCACCTCTCCCTTTGGCCCTGGTCAAGGCCACATGGTCAGCACGGACGACCGGAGCTTGCCCGTCACCTCTTTCAGCCAGCGGGACGTGCGGGAGCTGCGCATTGCCTATCAGCCGCCTGTGGAGGACTCTGATCGGGAGCGGCTCTTCGAGCTTGAACTGGAGGTGTTGGACCCGGAGGGTGCTGCCTCAGAGCCCTTTGCCTTCGTGATTGTGGTGAAGCCCATGAACACTCTGGCACCTGTGGTGACTCGCAACACTGGTCTTGTGCTTTATGAGGGGCAGTCAAGGCCTCTCTCAGGCCCAGGTCCCAGCCCCAACCTGGTGGTCAGTGATGAGGATGACCTTGAGGAGGTGCGAGTGAGTGTGGTGGCAGGGCTGAGGCATGGCCACCTCACTCTTCTGGAGGACACTACAGCACCTGCTGCCCCTCGTAAACACTTCACTGTGGCTGAGCTGGCCGCAGGCCGAGTCATTTACCAGCACGATGGCAGCGAGTCTCCACTCAGTGACAACCTGGTGCTGCGGCTGGAAGATGGTGGCTCTCGCCACCGTGTTGAGTTCCTTTTCCCCATTACCCTGGTGCCCACTGATGACCAGCCACCCCTACTTAATGCTAACACAGGACTTGCCATGGCTGAGGGTGAAACAGTGCCCATCACTACCCGTGCTCTTAGTGCCACTGACATTGACTCGCAGGATGCCATCCTGCTCTTCATAGTGGAGTCTGGCCCCACAGCTGGGCAGCTCCTGCTCCGTCAAGCACAACCACCTCCTGGCTGGGAAGAGGAGGAAGAAGAGGAGGGCTTCTCTTGGAGGAGGGTGCCAGGTGTAGCAGGGAGCTCCCTCATCTATGAAAAGCCAGTGAGAGAGTGGCTGCAACAGGACATTGTGGAAGGGCGTCTCTATTACCACCACTTTGGGGCTCACAGCCCTGGCCCTGGGGTTGTGTTGGACCAGTTCATCTTTAGAGTCCAGGATGACAATGACCCACCCAACCGCTCTGGACCACAGACTTTTGTTATCAGGGTACATCCTGTAGACAGATTAGCCCCAGAGCTGCATAGCAGCAGCAGCCTGCACTTAATAGTTGCAGAGCAACAGGTGACCCCCCTGCGGAGGAAGCACTTGTGTTACACAGATCAGGACTCAGGGGACCGTGAACTTCGCTACACGGTAATCCAGCCCCCCACTGACACTGACTCCAACCACCCTGCCGATGCATACGGAGCGCGCCTTGGATCCCTCGTGCTGACTGAGGATCACTCTGTGGAAGTTACGCACTTCACCCAAGCCCAGATCAACCATCACAAGATCTCGTACCGCCCCCCACAGGAAGAGCTGGGGGTGGCCCCTCATTTGATTCAGTTTCAGTATCAAGTGCAAGATGCGGCTGGCAATGCAGCCAAAGGGACTTTCACCATCTATCTGCAGCCTGTAGATAACCAGCCTCCTGAAATCACTAATACTGGCTTTGCTTTGCCTGAGGGAGGCAGCCATGTCCTTAGTCCAACTGAGCTGGATGCCAGTGACACAGACACTGAACTTGCCCATCTCAGATTTATCCTGACCCAGGCTCCTCGGTATGGCCAGTTGCAGCTCTCTGGGTACAGCCTAGTTCCAGGAGGTGTCTTTGGTCTGGAGGATATCAGGCAAGGGAGAGTGGTGTATGTGCATGGTGGAGCTGAGACCAACAGTGATACCTGCAGGCTTGATGTGAGTGATGGGGTTCATTTTGTGCCCATCACACTGAAAATGAGTGTGCACCCAGTTGATGATGAGGTTCCTACACTACGATTGCCCCCAGGCACTCTTGGCTCCTACCTAGATGTACTGGAGAATGGTGTTGCTGAAATCACTGCTAATGTCATTCAGGGCACAGATGAGGATACAGATGACTTAATGTTGACCTTCATTGTAGAAGATCCTCCTCAGCATGGGAGCATCCTGGTTCAAGGGGTGCCTGCAGAGAGATTTTCCCAGCGAGATCTGCTGGATGGTGCTGTGGTATATGCCCACACTGGTGGCGAAATAGGCCTTCTGCCCAAGGAAGATGCCTTCAACCTTACCTTGTCTGACCTCTCTGAGAAGTGGCGTATCAGGGGCAATGTTGTTCAAGGAGTTTCAGTCTTGGTGACCATTCTTCCTGTTGACAGTCAAGCTCCAGAGATTTTTGTGGGGGAGCAGTTCCTGGTGACAGAAGGTGACAAACGGGTCATTACTCTTGCTCACCTCAGATCTGAAGATGTGGATACTCCTAGTGATGATATACTATGCACAATTGTTGCTCAGCCCACATCTGGGTATGTAGAGAACATCTCACCTGCCCCAGGATCTGAAAAATCAAGGGCAGGTGTAGCTGTAAGTGCTTTTACCTTGAAGGACCTCCGTCAAGGGCATATTTTTTATGTCCAGAGTATACATAAGGGTGTAGAGCCTGTTGAAGACAGATTTGCTTTGCGCTGTTCTGATGGCATTAACTTTTCCCAGAGGCACTTCTTCCCCATTGTTATTGTGCCGATCAATGATGAAGAGCCTGAAATCTTTGTGCGAGAGTTTGTCGTGATGGAAGGCATGAGCCTGGTTATTGATACCCCCATCCTCAATGCAGTCGATGCCGATGTCCCTGCTGATGAGTTAACGTTCACAATCACCAGGCTTCCCAGGCACGGCCACATCGTGAACCAGCTGGTCAATGGAACTGTCCTAGTGGAGAGCTTCACCTTGGATCAGATAACAGAGAGCTCCAACATTCTCTATGAGCATGATGACTCTGAGACAAGGGCAGACAGTTTTGAGGTGCAACTCACAGATGGTAAACACACCGTTAGGAAAATGGTACCCATCATGGTTATTCCTGTAGATGATGAGACGCCCAGAATGGCCATCAATGATGGTTTGGAGATTGAAATAGGGGAAACTAGAACTATCAATAACAGGATATTGAAGGCTACTGATCTTGACTCTGAAGACAAAACCTTGACGTACATTATAAGTTACGGGCCAGGACAAGGCCTCTTGCAGAGAATAAAGCCTTCAGGTGGAGTTGAAAATATCACCCTGGGAATGAACTTCACCCAAGATGAAGTGGATAGAAATTTGATTCGGTATGTGCATTTTGGCCAACAAGGAATTCGTGATCTTATCAAGTTTGATGTGACAGATGGGATAAACCCTCTCATTGACCGCTACTTTTATGTGACAATAGGCAGCATTGATATTGTCTTCCCAGATGTCATCAGCAAAGGAGTTTCTCTGAAGGAAGGAGGGAAGGTAACGCTTACTACTGATTTGCTTAGTACCAGTGACCTGAATAGTCCAGATGAGAACCTAGTTTTCACTATTACCAGACCACCCGTTCGTGGTCATCTTGAATGCACAGATCAACCCGGTGTACCCATCTCCACTTTCACTCAACTCCTGTTAGCAGGCAATAAAGTCTATTACATTCATACTTCAGAAGATGAGGTGAAAATGGACAGCTTTGAGTTTGAGGTGACTGATGGCTATAACCCTGTGTTTCGTACTTTCAGAATTTCTATCAGTGATGTGGACAATAAGAAACCTGTTGTCACAATCCATAACCTGGTGGTGAGTGAAAATGAATACAAACTCATAACCCCATTTGAACTGACTGCAGAAGACAGAGATACACCTGACGCACTGCTAAAATTTGTCATCACTCAAATACCAGTTCATGGCCAGATCCTGTTTAATAACTCCAAACCAGTCACCACCTTCACTAAACAAGATCTGAATGAAAATCTAATCAGCTACAAACATGATGGCACTGAATCAGTTGAGGATAGCTTCTCTTTCACTGTTACAGATGGCACTCATACTGATTTCTATGTCTTCCCCAACACTGTGTTTGAAACAAGGAAACCTCAGACTATGAAGATTCGAATAATGGCTGTGGACAACAGTGTACCTCAAGTTGTGATAAATAAGGGTGCTCAGACTCTCCGTGTTCTGGCCACAGGTCACATTGGGTTTCTGATTACCAATAAAGTGCTCAAAGTGGAAGACAGGGACAGTTTACATGTTACTCTTAAGATCAGAATCACAGAGGGTCCACGCCATGGCTTCCTGATCCACCTCGGGAAAGGCAACCACAGCATCAGCCAGTTCACCCAAGGTACTACAATACTTCATATGCTTTCTTTAGATCACTGGAAACATTATTTTTCATGCTAAACTCTATAATAATTGATGGGAGAAACTTTCCAACTATGAGCTTAATTTATAATGGCTTCATAATTTTTTTACATCTGTTTATTTTTTATTACATCCATGACAGCTTTAAACAGGAAATGTGGTCTGCTGGATGAACTCGAATAAAGGAGTGTTTTTCTTTGGAGAACTTAGTCCAAATAACTGTGATTTGCACTTTCTGTCAGTCATAGTGATAAAAGTTTGGATAACAGAATCAGGCTGTACATCTTTAGAGACAGAGCTTTCTTTAACTAGTTTTATTTAGAAAATGCTATGGTAGTGGCCAAGCTATTATTAACTAAAGGTCATACTATGACTAGGGTATCAGTTGCTGTACAGTCTGAGCACACCTAACTGTAAAAGCAAAATCCTTTCCCCACCAGTGGGAAATAATATATGAGTGCATGTGTTGCCTTAATTACACAAAAATTTACCACAATGTGTTTGTGGTAAATTAAAAGGCAATGTAAACATTTTAAAACTATGTGAGTGGTACTTACTTTTTACATGAAACTAAAATATTAGGTAGTATAAATAGGGCAAAAACCACGTGTCGTATATTCTGAAATAAAGCCTCAACCCAAGCCTGTGAAGTAACTTTAATTCGAATGGGAGCATTCTCTGGAGAATTTGCCATATTACTTTGCAATGACTTAATGACTAGTTAATTAACAGTGAAATTAGGTTTTTTTGCAGCCTTCTGCAGCTGTGGAATGAGCAGACAGCACCAACAGCATGGAGACTCAAAGTTAAAGGGGCCCGGGCGGGCTGGGCTGTGTAGGTTGAAAGGCTTGAGGTGAACACTTGCAGTTGGCTGTGTTTCATTTCACAGAGCCTATACTGGTACATACCTGTGTTACAGTCTTGGTGGTATCAGTGTTCTTGTCAGATACACCAAATCTTTCAAACAGGCCTGATCAACTTTCCCATGACTGGAGTGTCTTAAGCTTTGTAGTGCTAGTGCAAAAAAGAGGATGAGAAGAGACCAAACTGTGTCCAAGCTTTGTGAACCACCACAGCTCCTTAAATGTAAGGCTTCAGTAGTGAACTGAGAGTAACATTGAGAGCGTTGTTAGAATAATTGAGAAACAAAAGAGAAGGGGAGTGAGCAAATAAACAGATTACCACTTATTTTAGTGGGTTTTCTCTTAAATTGAAGAATATGGAATTATTTAACAGGTGTTCCTTGAAAGTAGATCACTGCATAGCACAATGATATCCCATTTGTTTTTAGGATGGGGAACACTTGGGAGAGGTACATATTCCATTCTCTCTTGTGCCATGTGGCCAGGCATACATTTGTCTGATGACCAAAATGAAGTTGTTACTTGGCTTTGAATTGGCAGTCCAACCATGTGGCATGAAGGCTGTCTTAATAGCCTGGGGTTGCCCAAGCTGGGTAAAAAACATGCAACCCTTAGGAAAGATTGATTTTAAAGCTAGTGAGGATCCTCAGAAAGTGATGTAACTTCACAGGTTCCCTGACAGTACTAGCACAAGCATTCTTAATTTGTGTTGAAGAGTGTTTTTAAGAAATACACATTTCTTCAATAATACTGGCCTTTGAGAAGGTTGTGCTTATGCTACAGTGAGACAAATAATTGTCTAATGCTCAGGGCAGAAATAAGCAAGAGCCTCTTTGGTCATATTCATTGTGATTCCAGTGTAAGTGCAGATTTTGCAATGGACTTTAGGAATCCTATGTATGGACTATTGGACCTGCTGTTACTTTCTTATTATGTTTTGATCTTCCCCTCTCTAGGCCTCTTATCCTGCCATGTGCCACCTCTTTTAAAATGCTGAATAGTTACAGTTTTTTCAACATGCGTGGGTTCTTATGAGGCTTGTAAAACTTTGTTAGAGTCTTCCAGTTTATGTTGCAAAGGACCTCTGGAGGTCATTTGGTGCTATCCCTACTCAAAACTGGGACTTTGAAGTCAAATGAGGCTCTTCAGGGTGTCATGCAAAAATTTTTTGAAAGCTGCTTGCTAGTTTGTGAAGTCCATCCTCAAACTCCCATTTCTTGGATTTGTGCCTGTGGTTGTATGAACAGGCAGGCTGACCACTTTGAATAAGGTAACAAGATGCATTGTGTGCAAGCAGCATGAGCAGTCCGGTTTTTCAGATTGCCTGTAACTGAAAGAGAGGGCAGAGCAATTGTTTGGAATACAGCTTTCTGTCTTATGCTTAAATAGAAAATAATGTTGGATGCATTTCAAAATTATATTGGAGAGTTCCAATGTAAAATTAGTTTTACCAGGCACTATAGTTACACGGTAATGAATTGAGCTTACAACTAAGCACGTTTTGATATAATTAGCAAAACCTAATCATCTGTGGGAGGAAAGCAAAGATTTGCTCAAGTGCCTCTGAACACATTCTTAAGGAACAGAAAACAGGTCATTTTTTGCAGTTATTTTGACAAAATTAAGGTCTTTGTATGACAAGCAGCCTTTTTTTTTATGAGGTGGTCCTGGTCTGGCAAACATTGGTTCAAGAGCTTATCTTTATGTATGCTGGAATCATGGATTTTGATAAGGCTACCCACATGTGCAGAGCTGAGTACTTGTGTGTTTGCAGGATGAAAGATTTATTTGCTTCACTAGTATGAAGAGGTATTTGTTTGCATCCTCTTTACAGCCCCATGAATTTTTGATCTTTAAGTTTCAAACATTTATGGAAGAGATTCTTTGGTTACATATATTTGCTAATAATGCTCTTAACTTGTTTGCACTCAAGGATGTCTGGTTCCTTCTGGAACTGAAGATTTTGTGAAGCTCTAAAAAATGTTCTTTTGGCTTCTTTTTATTCATGCATCCACCCTAACATCAGAGGAGAACTTGGGTGGTACTTGAGCTCCACTCTAATGCTATTAATTTCTAACACTTTTTCTTGAAAAAGGTATCAGACCAGGGTTTTTGCCAACAACAGTCCTTCAAAGAAAGTAGCAAAAATTAATTTTTATGTATTAAGTGTTTCTCATCACTACTCAAGGAAACCAGAAAAAAACAATATTAACAAATATTTGTTTATCTTTTACATACTTTATGGCAACTGATGGTTCAAACTTGTACATCAGATTTTTTTTCTTACTGAAGTCTTGTCTGTTTACTTTAATTGCATCTATTTGGGTTTGTAAAACAGTCAATCACTGTAACTGTCCCCTAGCAGATTGAAGAATGACAGAATCAGTATCAATATCCTTGTGGAGATACACCTCTGTTTAAGAAAATGTGCTACAAAAATATGAAATAGTTCTAACTGCCAAGCCCATGTTTTTAAATTTTCTTTCAGTACTTTTTGTAAATACAGCTTAAAAGAAAGAGAGCACTGGAGAGGGGGAATTAAAGGGAGAATGAATGATATCTGTAAAACTTCAACACTGTTCATACTGAAATTCCTCAGTTCTGCTGTAGAATATTGACCTCTCTCTTGTTGAAGCTAAACTATTTAATACATGTCAAGTTTTTCCTATAAAAACAGTTCCCTACCTTCATAATTTAAAATAAAATCTGGTTTTTCTGACTCTTTCCAGCTGATATTGATGATATGAAGATATGCTATGTTTTACGAGGGGGTGACAATGCCACCAGTGACATTTTTCATTTCTTGGTTGAAGACGGTGGTGAGTACTCCTAAAATCTCATGCTTTCTTGTTATTTAAAGGCAAAGAACTTACGTATGCTTTGGGAGTTGAAGAACGTTGAATTTAATTGAGGGTAATCTGTGTTTTCTCCTGGAATGTGATTTTTTTATGGCTTTCCTATACTGTGATCTATTTCTGATGATTACGAAGAGAGGTGTCAATGAAATGGTAATTGCACCTAATGAAAAAACCTCAACCTACTCTGCAAAGGAAGTGAAATTCTGTAAGTCTACTCAGATACCTGGACTTTCTGTAGTTTTACCTTGGTATTCCCTGTCCAGGCCCTTTACATGTAAATTCTACTAAATCTTTATCTTGAGAAACTTTTAATTTATGGTTATTGTCTACCTTTTTAAAGGTTCCAGTTCTAAAACTACTCATATCAAAACATTATCTCCCATGTACTTTTTGTGTAGAGTTCAAGTTATGATTCTACCTACTTAACATAACAGAATCCTCAAAGGCTTGTCAAAGATCTTTGTTAAGTGACTGGTGTGAATTCTCCTGGCTAATATTATTTTCTGGGATGGTGGTGGATGCAAAAAGAAATGATAAAAACAAGTTGAGAATACTGGCATGTACTCATTGGAGGAAGAAATATGTAGGGGTTTTTTGTTAGGTTTCAAAGCATAAAGAAAGAACAGTTTAAAGGGTAAACAAAATGCATCACCCTGCTTTTTTTTTTCCATTCAAAATCTGACTTAATGTCGATATTCCTAAATGTAGATATTCCTGTATGTGGTAACAGGTGGCTAGATTATGTTACTTTAATGCCTTTTTAAATATGTGATACATAACTCTATGAGTAATTGGCAATGAATTTTATTAGTTGATTAAATAAATACACTTCTTAGAAAGAATGCTGCAGCTAGCTGATTGTCAGCTCATGTACTCAGCTTGTGTTACTGCTTCACAAGAAGCCAATTAAGGGTATTAAGATCAGTGAACAGGGATTTGTCCTGTTTGTCACAGACAGGACAGTTTTGTCACCATCTACCATTGCTGGAGTGGAATATTAAGGCATGTTTTACTGTTTATTGTGCTGGACAAGCACAGAGGAAATACTACCTTTCGAGACTTTTGGAAAAGTCTTTGCAAATCTTTGTGACACTAGAGACCAGGTAGTGAGATAAGAGTTTTCAATACTTGACTTATTTTCCATGTTTTCTTTTCACTGAGATATAGGTTAGAGAAGCTTAAAGATAAGTAAAATGGAACATGGGATGCTGTCTTTTCATAGTAATACTTTTTTATGACAGATGTGGTGACATTGTTCATGATTTTTCAAGTTATTCTATTTGTATGTGAACAAATATTCAGTCTTGAGTTCATTTCAAGGTTTCGTGTGATGGAAGGAATTAAAACTGATGAAAGTATGCTCTCAGTGAACTGTTGAACATCAGTTCTTGAAACTGAGATGCCCCTTGAGAGCCTAGCATTTGTGGGACTTGTCTCCATGCTATTTAACACTTCATAGTGGCTAATATGTAGTTAAAGCAAATTGCACTTAATATATTCCAACTCTATACCAAGAATTTTTCTTTCATTGGAAAGCTTACCTGCCACATCTGCTTCTATTTGGAAGAGTTGTAACAGCCTGTCAATTTTAACAGCATGGTATTTTTCATAATACAAAGAATCATTATGATAACAAGGTGCTTGCTGATTTTTTAGAGCCTTTGGAAGTTGTGGCATGGTTGTCTTAGAGATTGCTTAGCTAGATGGTAAGATGGTAGTTGCTTTCCTGAGGCTATTTGTTGACAGAAAAATGATGTCTGTGTTGCATTTCAGACTATTTCTGATTTTGAAGATGGTAAAGATGCATTTAAAATGATGAAGTTGTGATCAAAACAGTAGTAGTTGTCTGTCTGAAATGTCTCAAATTTATTAGCAATGTCTTTAGAATCTGTAATGGGTGAAAAATCCAGCAATTTAATCTATTTCCACCCACCTCAGAAAGACTTCAAAGCCAGTGTTTTGCAACTCAGATGTATTTTGGCAGATTTACAGTAGTACCAAGACTATTGTTTAAGTTTTTTTGATTTTAAGCCAAATCATATTAAGAGACTCCACACAAGAGCTGAGTGAAAGATGGAGCACAGGTGATCAACATCCATTGTAGAAAGGCACACTTCAGACTTCCATCTCCTGTATCAGGATTTTCGCAGTAGTAACAGGTTTGTGCTACCCTATGGTGCCTAATGCTATAAATTAAATAAATGGGACTTCACTTAAACTGAATTGTATGATAGTCCATAAGTGATCTGGGTCAAATCAAGAAGCATTTAAAAATGTGATTCGATGAATGAATATGTGTTCATATAATTCAGCTAATGTTATTTCAAATAACTTAAAAACCCTAAGATAAGTCACATCTTGCAACCAAAGTATTTTATGTCTTTTAGGCTTTCATGCCTCACCAAGGGGAACACACAACGGCAGTTCCTGCTCTTTTCATGTGACATGAATAAGAAAGTTATTTTTCCCCCAGATCTGTAGTGTTGCCTGTAAAATACTTTTCTACATGTCTTGTGATATTTGTTCATGGTATCTGATGTGCAGATAGGAGAAGAGCATGACTTCCTCTAGGTCTGTCTTTTGGTGGCTGATCTGCCCCACTCATTATACCATGACTTATGAGAACAAATGCAGAAGCTCTTTTGTTGGCCTCTTAAATGACGATAGTCTGACTGGGCCCTGGGGCTGTTATTTCATGCAATTGCCTGGAGACCAAGTACAAGGAGTCATCAAACTGTTCTGGTGTGAACTTTGTTGTGGATTTGGAATTTAGTAGTAGTAAACATGTAGTAGTATTTATGGTAAGCAAGGTAGGGCAACAGCAGACTAGGTGGGTAGGTGAGGGGGAAAGATCCAAGTCAACCCTCTGCCAGCTCTTGGCCCCTTGCCTGCTCCGTTTGTCACACTGGGAGTAAGGTGAGTGCCATGCTGCATACCATGTCATGACCTGGGATCTGAAAGCATGAAATGTAGTACTGGAACAAGGTTGTTTGCTTAGTGGCCAGGGGAGAAAACTGGAGTATAGACAAATGAAGAGTAGCTTGGGGATTATGGCTATCTCATAATAAACTTTGTGATTATAACTAAAGAGAACAGAAACGGGCTCAATATGAAGAGAAAGGAAGGCCATTTAAAAGGAAAGAAAGCCCTCAGGACTATAATTAACAAGCAAGAGCATAGGCCTGCTGTATTCAAACCAAAATTAGAGGTTTCACCAGGAAGAACTGGTTCAGGTTTAAAGCTCTGAAAGAGTCTTATTGTCAGCATCAATTACCTCCAAATGTATGGCTGTAGAGATTTTCTGTCTTTAAATGGCATTTTTAATAAGAGTAATTAAAAAGTAAAATAAATTGAACACAATTCACCTATTTATCAACACTAATGTTTTTAAAGGTAGAAAGTGTTTTTATTCTTCCTATATAGGGATTTATCCTCAAGATGATCTGCTATAAAGTGGGTGAGCCCATGCATTTCTGTTATACTTAGAATAAGAAGACTGTGCAGTGTATCAGATGCTGCTGAGTTAGCTGTGTGACATTTTGAAAGAAACTACTGTGGTTCATACCAAGAATTTACTTTCCATTTTGTTTTGAATTCTAATCTTAAAATAATTATGTGGAGATCTTTTGATACTGAAAAATTTTTAGGAGTCCATTTCCACAGAACCTTGAAGAAAGTGTGGAATTTTCTTTTTCACAAAGGTTGCAAAATAGTCTCACTTGAATCACATTCCTCAAGAGTGGCCTCTACATTCCATTAAGAAGGTGGAGAAAAAACTCTTCTTAGCAAGTGCAAGCATGTGACAGTGGTGAATCCTGTTTACATAATTAAATTCTTAATTTAATGATTAATAAAGGACTGAATGCTACCAGAAGGCAGGGAAAGCAGGAATTTTGTTTTTCTCATGGAGATGTAAAATGCAAATCCAGACTGATAGTTGAACTCCTGCACGTATTTCCAGTATGTAAGTTTGAACACTATCGAAAGACTCAATAGATTGTGAAAAAAAGATCCAGTTGAAAATGTTTGAGCCTTTTAATAAGTGAAAAACACACTCATAGAGTAACTTATATCTGATAATTTTAATGAGAAGTTGCAGTTTCTGCAGCAAGTTCATATTACTGGAAGCTTGAGAAAATTATGTGTGTATGCACTGCATAAAGTTGGTGCTGCAGCTGTGAAAAATGGCACTAATCTGTATGGAGTGGAAGTTGACACAGAAATTAGCTCCAGTGTGTTGAGCTCTTCTGCCTGTTTCAGAAAACTGCACTCTACAATTTTACACTACATCCTTTATGAGTTGTCTGAGGTATTTTTACTCCTTAGGTGAACTGGGCATGAAAAATGCAGTTAAACCTGAAGTCTGTTGTTTCCCTTCTCTTTATTCTTTGCTTGTCTGAGATTCCTTAATGTCACTGCTGTAAGTCCTACTAAAGACTAAGAATATGGATTTAATGCCCACCTGTCCATTCTGTAGAAGATATTTTGTCATGAAATGTGCTGTTTCAAATACTCTGAAACTGGTTGAACTGGTTTAAGGCCATTTTTTCGTCAGATTCTGTTGATTGTGTAGAGTAAAACAAACATACCCCAAAGCTGGCACGAAACTCCAACCCCAGCACAACCTCTATGCTTCCAGAGGCAGTATCAAAGTGAAATACATTCCCCTGCACAGCAGTGGGTGTCTGGGGTGGCAGTACTACTGTGGCAGCGTGCAGAATGCCTGTTAGAGAGCAGAGCTTCCCTGCAAGAAGCTATTGTATTCTTTTTTGATTCACATGAGAAAAATTCTTTATTCTATTTAGGTTTTGTAGATAACTCCGAAATGTTCAAGATCAGGTCATGTAAAGTCAGTGAAGGAATGTTCATCTCTTTTAAATAGTGGTCTGCTCCCAGATATTTTTAAAATAAGACCTTGTTCTTGCCCTGCTTGTTACTCGACTAGTGCTCTCATCACAGTATTTTGCCATGTTTGTTCTCCCTCCTCCCCTATCTGTCTTCTTGGGAAACTATCAACCAGGATTGCAGCACCCATGGAAGAAATTCTTGTGTTGAGCCTTAGTATTTTTTGTTGCAAGAGGCTAGTGCCACACTGATAACATTTTGCATTACAGTCAGTTCCATTACATTTACCTGTTTTGAGTAAAAAAACGAGATAACCCTGATATGGGCCTTTTGAGTCTGGAGCATTCTGAAAAAAATCCCCAGATTGTGTGGGGGAAAACCCATTTCCTGTTCAGCTTTAATTTGAACCATAATCTGCCTGTCCCTTTCCTAACTTCTTTCTCTGCTCAGTGCTTAAGTGGAGTCCTCTAAAGTGCTTCTTTAGGACTGCTATGGTATCTTGCAACACCTTGCCTCAAGGGTAGAATGGTTTCAAAGGGGAAGTAATGACAGATTCTCATAGCTGTTTTAGGAATGTGAGGATCACTAGGGAAACAAGAATTGTTTTATTTCAGGCTCTTTGGGCAGTTTTTGTGACTTAAAGCCAAAGCATTGCAAAGCCAAGGCTCACTAAAATTGGTGATTTACATCATTAGCTAAATCTTACTTAAACTTTTCATTACAGATCCCTCAATGCCTTAACACAGCACTGCATTTTGCTGTACTAACATTTGGCTAAATCCCCACTGAGGCAAGAACCTTTCAGAAACAATTCCCTGAAGTTAGCCTTTAAGCCCAATTTATGGGAAAACTTCATAAACTTTTCCCAAATTTGTTTATGTGAGAAATTCTGCCAAAGAATCACTGTTCCACTGCCTTGAGAAAACTCTCCATTAAGTTTGTGAAATATAATTATATCATCTGTCATCCTTTGTTTTGCTAAACAAACAATACTTTTTTAGGAACTTCACCATTCCGGTATGCTTTATTAATTTGTGAAAGAATAATATTACATCCTTGACTTTAATTATTAAACTATAACAGTTGTCAGTGCTGTTTTTAAAAGCCAAAATGCTGATGTGTTTTCCTGGGTGAGCTATAATAATAATGTCAGATCAGACCTTTTGGACTGAATATCTAATAGTTCTCAAAGTAGCAAACTGGTGAAATATGATTGGGAACTATTTGCAGCATCCTTGCTTGACCTCACGGCATTTGGGCACACCAGTCTTGGCAAGACACATCAACTATGTTTACTTTTGGCTTAAAAATGAGGGCATCACATGTTGGCAGTTTGTTTGCCGTCATTTGCCAAGTACTCTATTGGATTCTGGTCCATTGCCAGGCTTGTTGCTGCTATTTTAATATACTCTAGGATGGTGCCCAAAGAATTTTCCACATGTCACACTTCTTACTCTAAGTATTACCAGGGGATTTAAATAGTTAGTTTGACACTACAGTTTATATTAAAGAATATAATCAAAATAAACTTTACTGTAAATAAAAAATCAGTTCATTGGCATGTTGTGAATGTGGCTGCAAGGTCTCATCAAAATTAATTATCTGTGAAAATATACAGGAGTAAGAGATGCTTATATAGGGCATAAAGAAATTCTAGTACAAGCCTTACTAATCTCAGTGGAAAGATTTTCATTGTCTTCTGTACTAGTTGTTATATTGGTCATCTTGTCCTGGCATTTTAGACTGAATCGTGGAAATTATTGAATTTTCCATTTCTAACTTGAATATCACCTTATTCTCCAAATATATACATAGAAAAGGTCTGCTTTGTGTAGTTGAAACGAGATTTTTTTTTGAGAGGAATAAAGGTAGCTTTTTGATTTGACAAGAGAATTTTTGTTTGGTTTTAATTATTTGAGTTCAAATGGTGATTTTATCCAAAACAAAGCTTTCCCTCTGCTCCCCATGCTGGATTTTTAGTCATTTTTTTTAAAGCAAAGCAGTGTAATTGAAGGGGTGGATTTAGATATTGCCTTGGATTAGTAAAGGAGAGTCGATTGTGGTTTTAATTTACAGGACTTAGGGCACTTTGTCCAAACATGGAAGTCTCGGATGCAATTCCTTCTTTCATTTGAGAGGCTTTTTAACTCATACTCCCACTAATGTGTCTTCACTTACATTCTGACCTGTTGTTTTGTATTAATTTTCTGTTTGCTGCCCAAGTATATGAGTTCTTAACTAATCTTTGGAACATTGCCTGCACTTCGATGTTCCACTTCCAACTAAGTACTGTTACTATGAGGCCAACAAATTCTGTCTCATTTTTTTTGGTGTTTGTTCCTCTTTTTTTCTGTCTATTTCTCCTTTGCTGCTAAGACCTGCTATGTTCCACAGAATACAATGGCTTAAACAGCCCAATTAGGAGCAGTGCCTTCCAGAATAACCCTTAGGCTGGTGGTTTAGATTAGGATTTAGAGCAGGGAGATATTGATTCAATTCCAGTTCTCCTTGAGTCAGGACCAATGATCTTGTCTTCCATATAGAATGAGCACCTGGACTGTTGGGCTGGTTGAATAGAAAGGAAATTTTTCAAACACCAATACCTGTTGGAAGTATTTTTCTAGTTGCTGACTGAGATCACTTGCTGAGTAATCACACTTTCAAAGAACAGATATAGTTGCAACAAAGTTTACCAGTTTAGCACTTGGAGCTCAATCACGCTTGTTTTGCTGAGCTGAATAGTGCCATTGATTTCATTTGACCTGGTCAGATGAGAGACAAGGAAGGTATAAGGTAGCCCTATAAGTACATAACAGGCTTTTTACTTAAAAATAATCCACAATTTAGCTTTTATATTCTTGGGATATAGAATAAGGCCCAGATACCAGCAAAAGAAGCATGACAATGAGCAGTAAAATTAGGTCAAAATGCAGGAATTAAAGGGATTAAGGAGACACACTAGGCTTAAGTAGAAGAATTGAGAACTCTCAGGAGTAACACTGATTGCCAGTGACATGAGAACCTGCAGAAAGATGCTAATTCCTAAAGTGATCTATAATAAGCTTGTGAAATTATCTTGGTAGTCAGTTGGAAATATTTTTGATTTGGATCTTCTGAAGAGCTCTAGAGAAGGGACACTGGCTGCTGTCAAGAAACCCTGCTCACAGCAGCACACCTTGTTTAATTTCCCAGTTTGTTTCAAACAAGGGAGTCTAAACAAGTCTTTAAAGGGATTTTAAACAAGTTTAGCTTTTATCACTTCACTGGCCAGTTAACTGTGTAGAGTCCCTTAAATTTCCTGTAAAGGTTCATTTGAGTAGTAAAAAAATGTATGCAGGAAGTTTTTGGATGTCTTTAAAATTAGGTTGATATTTATGCAAAGAGTGATAAGTATCTCTGAAACAAACAACAGATGTATGAAAAACAGCATTCCAACAAGAAAAGTTAGTGAATATTAATCTATGGAAATATGCTAAGAATTAAGTTAAATTAAAAATGAAGAAAATATAATGATGGCATACATTGCCATCAAAGTTTTGCAATTTGTGCATCTTAATTTACAGCATTCTCACTATTGCAAGTTTCTGTTTGCTTTGCTACATATTATAAGGACAGTTCTTGCCTCGTCAGCCTCTGTGGTTTTTTCTGGAAAAATGAAGACAATTATTTTTGTTTCATAAGCCCAAATTTTGCTTGGATACTGTTCAAATTTTCCCTGAAATTATATTGCCTGTTCTTTATAATTGGCACAGAAGTATGTTAGGGAGTGTTTTGGTTGACTAGAGCTTAATGATGGTGGCAGTAAGGTAGAGTGTTTATGGGTAGGGATCAAGGCCAACAAAGTAGATATCCTGGTGAGAGTCTGTTACAGAGCACCCAACCAGGATGAAAAGGCAGATGAAGTATTCTATAAGCAGCTGTGAGAAGTCTCACATTCACTGTCCCTTGTTCTCCTGGGGGACTTCAGCTTGCAGCATGTCTGCTGTAGATCCAGTACAGCAGAGAGGAGGCAGTCTAAGGAGGTTCCTGGAATGTATGGAAGACAACTTCCTGACATAGCTGGTCAGCGAGTCAGCCAGGGGAGGTGCCCAGCTGGACCTGCTGTTTGTGAACAGGGCAGAACTGGTGGGAGATGTGGTGGTTGGAGGCTGTTTTGGGTACAACGATCACAAAATTAATGAGTTAGATTCTCAGAGGGACAAGAAACAGGATCAGTAGAACTGCCACCTTGGACTTCTTAGGAGTCCAGGCAGACCTTGGCCTGTTTAGGAGCCTAGTTGACAGAGTCTCTTGGGAGACAGCCCAGAAAGGCAGAGGGGTCCAGGAAAGCCACATATTCTTCAAGAAGGAAATCTTAAAAGTATGGAATCAGGATGTCCCCATGTGCCAAAAGATGAGTTAGTAGGGAAGAAGACCAGCCTGCCTGAACAAAGAGCTTTGGCTGGAACTTGGGGAACAAGAACTTATCACATTTGGAAGATGGGGCAGGAAATTCAGGAGGCATACAAGGATAACATGAAGCTATGCAGGGAGAAAATTAGAAGGGCCAAATCCCAAGTAGAGTTTAATCTGGCTACTGCCATGAAAGACAATTAGAAAAGTTTCTGTAAATACATTAGGAAGAAAAAAAGGACTGAGGAGAACCTCTATCCTGCATTGGATGTGGGGCGAAAAATAATGACAAAGGATGAGGGACCAAGTTCACTCTCAGTATGTTTGCTGATGACACCAAGTTGGATGGGAGTATTGATCTTCTTGAGGGCAGGAAGGCTCTGCAGAGAGATTTTGGACAGGCTAAATCAATGGGCCAAGGCCAACTGGAAAAAGTTCAACAAGGCAAAGCGCTAGCTCCCATTATTGGGTCACTACAATCCCGTGCAGTGCTACAAGCTGGGGGAAAAGGACCTGAGGGTACTGGTTGACAGTAGCTGGACATGATCCAGCTGTGTGCCCAGGTGGCCAAGAAGGCCAATGGCATCCTGGTCCATGTCAGCAATAGCGTGGCCAGCAGGATCAGGGCAATATTTGTCCCCCTGTACTCGGCACTGGTGAGACCACACCTCAAATCCTGTGTTCAGTTTTGGGTCCCTCACTGCAAGAAGGACACTGAGGTGCTGGAGTGCCCAGAGAAGGGCAGTGGAGCTAGGGAAGGGTCTGGAGCATAAGTCCTGTGACAACCATCTAAGGGAGTTGGGAGTTTTTTTCTGCTGGAGAAAAGGAGGCTCAGGAGAGACCCCACTACTCTCTACAACTGCCTGAAAGGAGGATGTAGTGAAGTGGGGGTTGGTCTCTTCTCCCAGCTGACAAGTGACAGGACAGAGGGAAATGGACTCAAGTTGTACTAGGGGAGGTTTAGATTGGATATTAGAAAAAAAAAATTTTCATGGAAAATCTCTTCAGGTGTTGGAACAGGCTGCCCAGGAAAGTGGTTGGATCCCCATCCCTGGAGGTATTTAGAAGACAT
The DNA here is from genome assembly GCA_013397795.1 of Orthonyx spaldingii. Taxonomy (NCBI): domain Eukaryota; kingdom Metazoa; phylum Chordata; class Aves; order Passeriformes; family Orthonychidae; genus Orthonyx; species Orthonyx spaldingii. Next base: position 229,303 of record VZTJ01002535.1, on the reverse strand, counting down.
GTGGATGTCATGGTTTAGTGGTGGACTTGGCAGTGCTGGATTAGTGGTTGGACTCAATGATCTTAAAGGTCTTTTCCAACCTAGATGATGATATGATTCTATGAAATTAAAAGCCAAGAGTGATACAGAGTGAAAGTCCTGTTAGAGTAAATTAATTAATTTGACTTGTGTTGATTATTGTTTGGGTTTGGTCTAGATGAGAATATCTTAGATTGGTATAGTGTGGCTTGTTTTCTCTAGGGTTTCCTTCAGTTAATTCTTCTTTAACAGATTTAACTAATTAGTTTTTGGTTTTATTACTAGCAAGGATTTCATTTAGCAGTAGGCCCTTAGGAAGCTCTTTGAAAAGAGAGAAAAATTTTTTCCCTTCCTGAAGAAGGATTTCGGCTTGTTTAAGTTCAAGTCATTAGTAAAACATTAATTCAGTCAGCTTGATACACCACTGCCCTGAATGTTTGCCAGGATTCCAATCTCAGTAACTCTTAAGTTAAGTACCAGCGTAGCACTTCTGTCACTGCTGTATAATGCCCATTTTCTTCAAGACTGTAGGAATGCTGTTACCACACACCTTGCTGCCTCTCTAAAGCTTTGTAGTTAGGGAGTAACATAATAATTAGAGAGGGAATTGTAAGGATACCTTTAAAGAAACATTTGAAGCCTAATTCAAAGCCCAGTGCCTCCAGTGAGGCTCGTTGTGCCTCGAGATTTGTGGTTTGATTCTCCATTACTGAAATCTGTGAGAATATTTTTTTTCACTCACTACTGTGGTGTTCAAGAGCAGACTGTGCAAGATAAGATTCTCATAACTAAAAGCATGCTGTTATTCAGTGTCCCTGAAACTATTTTGACCTAGAAGTTTTTATTTTAGGGCCTTCGAAGTATTTGATTTCTTATTCTGATGTCTGCCTTTTAGGCAGAACTTGTGAGCTCAAGAGCCTGAGACACTGTAGCCAGTTAAAAAAAACCCACTGAAGTACTCTGTATGTTATTTCAAGACTTTCCTGGGCTTTTTGCTGAATTCAGTCAATGTCTACACTGTTTCATTTCAGTAATGCCCTTCAAACTGGCTCATCATGACCGTAGAGGATTTGTAGTACTGTGTGCTCAAATACATCCCTCCTGAGAGAATTGTACCGAGAATGTTTTAGATAGAGATGTAAGATCCCAGTGAAAAGGAAACTAGTCGATACTTTTTTTCTTTTTCCTAATAGATGCACAAGTGCATCACGCTCAGCTTCTTTAGGAATAGATGATACAGTGTTACATATTTAAGATCCAAATGACAGAACTTCGCTAGTGGGCATTTTGAGTAGGATTTTGCCCTGGATTCATCCTAATCAAGTGGAGGTCCTTAAAGTTCTGAATTAATAGCCATAATAAATTTAGTTTTCGTTCATAACCTTGAGGATGAGTAGGTTTAGATGTGACATCATAACAGTTGTTCTGAATTCTAATCCAATTTTGCCTATAGTTTCCTTTTCACGTGTACTTAGAATTGCATAAATCATGTAAGTATTAAACAGAGCAGTGTTCTGCACCTGCAAGGTTTACATGCTAGTTGGTGAAGTGGACATTTTCAAGCTTGTTGACTGATTTGGGCATTGCACTAAATGTAGGAAAGAACATGAGATTGCCAGTGTCTCGCTTTTACTTTAAAATAAGTAATTAGATATTGTATTTGTTGCAGATATTTGAGACCTATGCTCAATTTTCTGTGCTGTCTGAGGAATCTTAAATATGTATTTCCTACAAAACTGTTGTTACCTGTAGGCTGTAGGAAATGTGAGTTAGCATGTGCTCCTGCAGAATCCTGTTGTTTGTGCATCAGTGGCAAATGGGAATGAGACAAAGCTAAGCATTGCTTTTGCTACTGTTTTACCACCACTGAAAAACACAGGCAAGAAGAGGAAACAGCAGCTGGAATAGGCAGACTTTATGCATTAAATTGAAGTTTTATGACTGCAGGGGTTGAAGGGGCCTAAAAATGAGGGATTGCACTGGAATCCATCAGCCAGTCCATGAGCTCAAATATTTTCAAATCGCTCTCATTTCTCCCCCCTCTTTTAAAGATAGGCAGAAGGTCATTTAGTAGTATGTCCTGCAGGTATGGTAGCAATAGCATAGCGGAGTCCTGTGTGTCATTTTAAGCTGCACAGTTACTATATGCTTGGTTCTTATTTTAAAATGTACTACTTCAGACCTGTTAAAGCATCACAACTGAGCTAGATTCAAATAAGCAGGATAATTTTCACCAGCATTGTTCTGCGCTGAACCATATAATGCATAATTCTTGGGTTTCAGATTATGAAGAATGGAGGAACAGATCACAACAGAAAAATGTTTTATTCAGTCATTTGTTTATTTAAGGGAAAATAACTCTTAAAAAAAAAAAAAGTACTAATGAACTTCCAACATGTAAAGTATCTTATTTTATGTGTACCTGTTTCCCATTCAGCACACACAACTCACCAACCCACATCTCTACATCAAGGTAGTGAGCTTGCAGTGAGTCCTGTGTCATGTCTTCACCACCCTGAATTATGCTGCTATTTGAACTCCTTTTCTGAATTCTTAGGTGCGTAGCACAAGTAAATTCCAGATGATATGATTTATTTTGATCAGCTCATGAAAATATGTGTGCATCATGTTTCAGTTAATGGCCTGCAAATGTTTACTAAAACTTAAGGGAAGAGGATGAGAAAGGGAAGAGAAATACTTTTTGTGAGGTCAGTCTTTTTTTCTCTTCATTGAGTCTCCTCACTACATCCTCCAAAATAGCCTTACCTAATTCCCTTTTTCTGTCATCCAAGAGAGCTGTTTCTGAGAAAATGTTCTTTGCTACTCTTAATGTGCTTGAAAATTGAAAGAAGCCTCAAAAGAATCTACAGTTGAGAAATACAAACCCACTGATCTAAATGTTAGTCTTAAAGTTGTAGTAACTTCAACATATTGAGAAATAAGCACATGTAGTTTTAGACTATTAGTCTCTATGTAGTTACTGCTATTATTTAAAGTAGTTTGATGATCATCACTCATAGGAATTCTGCTTGGAATCATATGATAAAGTTATTTCCTTACTTTGATTGATACTGTTACCACCTATTAAAGTAAATAACTCTAAGTATGCAACTTCTGATTTTCCACGGTTCTTTACACTTCCCTTAATTACACATGCAAACCAGGCCTTATTCATTGTTTTGAGGTCCCAGATCCATCTAAACCTCTGAGGAGAAGCCAGCCCTGGATCAGTATCTGGTTTCTGAATTACTGAGATCTCAAGTGACTTCGTTACCTTCTGAAGCTGTCTGTTTCTAGGGACACTTCACTCGACTGCGGCCCCTCAGAGATTGCTCTTACGTGTGATGAATCTGTTTGTTGTTGAACAGCCTTCCCTTGGCTTCCACAACTAAAAGGGAATAAACCTAAATCTTCTGTGGACTTGACTTATATTTTTAGTAAGGCTGTCTGCTAAGTCTTTGGGATGGAGCAGCTTTTTCTAGCTGGGACATACTTTTGCAAATGCAGATGTACTTTGATTTGGCCACTCATGACTTTGCTTGATTAGCCCCTCAATAGGCAATGTATTATCTGGGAAAAAAATAGCTTCTATACTGTTTTTTTCCTTCAGTTCTTTAATTTTGTTCTTTGCATGGAATATATGCACATTGGTGCAAAAATATGTTGTAAACCATCCATATATTGTTTGTTTAAATCTCATGCTTTCATACCTTTTGAGTACTTTTGAAACATAATTTTAATGTAGTTTTTTCTTCAAAGTATTAATTTTGACTTGTGAGGATTTTATATGATGTTGTCCACGTAGCTTAGTTCATCAGATTCAGTCAGTGAATTAAGTTGCAAATACTTTTGAGTTTAATTCCTTTCTTTTTTTGGTTTTTTTTTTTTTTTTGTCCTGTTTGATCACTCTAGAAAGAGTATCGATACAGTAGGATTGAGGTATGAAGATAACTATAAAGAGTTAATATAGGCTTTTATTCCACAGCAATTGACATAGCAATGCATTAAAAAACGATCTTAAACATTTAGCAAACACTGAGTTTCATAAAATTTACAGTTTGGACAGTTTATAATGTTTTGTTTGAAGGATTGTTGAACATGTTAAGTTTCACGAGAGCTGGAAAGCATAATTTCCTGAGAGACCTTGTTTCATGAAACTTAAGAGTAATTTTACTAAACAAAGAGTCTAAGCTGCTTCTGGTCTGCTGGCAACTTTTGGGTGCTTGATTTCTATGTTACACCGATGTTAGGAAGTGGCATCACAAGGATCAGTGGTTGGAATTTGAATGCAGAACAATTCAGCTTAGAGATAGGAATAGTTTTAAAGAGTGAATGGTCTTAACTGGTAAAAGATTTTCGAGGCAATTGGTGAATTCTGATGTCTTCAAGAACAGATATTTTACAGAAAAAAAAACCCACCTGTGAAACTACATCCAGCACAAAGTTACTGAAAGGAATGCTGTGTTCTCTTCATACAGAAGATCAAATAAAATCATTACAAATGACTCTTTTGGCCTTGAAATCTATGGAGAAGGAATGCTCAACTATGCAACTAGAGACAGCAGCAAAGCTCCCCTGGAAACTTAGTGAGAAAAAACTGAAAAGAGAATATATCATTTGCAGAAAATTCTTATCAGTGCTATTCTTTCAAACTGTATATTTAAGAAAGAATCCTTACTCCTCCCTGACCCTCCTCGAAGATCCTTAAGGAAATTAAGAAGTATTATTGTGAAAGTCGTAGAAGGACCTGTATATCACATAACTGAGAAGCCAAGAATTCAAGGAAGGTAAAACGAAACCTGAATGGTACAGAACTCAAAACCTGTGGATTGTTATAGCTTTTCATATAGTCACTAGTTATTATTTGTTTAGTATTTCAACATACAATCTTATCCCTCTCCCACCTACACACATTCTTGTAAAGTATATCTTTCTAATCTTAATGTTATCTTAACACTTTTCACCTCAGGGAAGTTTTTACAAATAATTCTATAAGTAGGCAGCACTTGGAAAAAAACCAGCCAAAAAGAACACGGAAACCTAACAAATTTGACCAAATTGATTTTTAAAACCTTTTGTATTTAACTGTTAAAAACCCTTACATTTGCTAAATTTTATTTATTTTTTTTATGTTCAAAACCTCATAATGGACCAGATACTCTTAAAATAATGTTTTATATAAATGTAGGTGGCAATATTTTTATAGAATTCCATTGTTTATCCTGTTGTTCATATCTAGATTGGGATTATTCTGACATAATCAAGTGAAATAACTCCATCCTTATGCAAATGAAAGTAAACCAAACTAGCCAGATTTCTACCCCCTCCTCAACAAAATTATTCCCACAGAGGTTATCCAACATGTGTCCTGCCTGATTAGTGTCTTGCTCGGAAGAGTTCAGCAGATCAGAGAGAGATCTCGTGTTTATCACACTGCTGGCTTCTCTGTGGATGTGCTGTCACATGATAGCAAACGTGGGGATAGGGATGACTTTCTGCTCTGATTATGGGATGGCTTTCTTTCCTGCTTCATTCCTGGTTTTTTCCCCCCATAGAATGCTGAGGTTGCTTTGGTGAGTAGCATGGCTCAGGGTTAAGTCTTGACTTTTGGATTCTTGACATGCCTGAACTGGCTTTCCACCTGAAGAAAAGCAGGTATTCCTCCTTCAGTGCTTAGCTTTGCATAAACAGTTCTTTACCCTGACCATTGCTTATAGATATTGTTATCCAATCAGCTACACTGAGGGGAGACAGAGCACACTGTTTCAAGCAGCAGTCGCTTTTAAAATATATAAAAAACCACATTTCTTCTGCATCAGAAAGACTCAAATTTTTGATGGAAAATAGTTATTTGGAGGGGAAAGATGGTCAAGAGATATTTCCACACTTCTACAGAACACTTTTTAGGTCAACTTTTAGTTCTCACTGATCACAGCATCTGAAACTACAGCTCTCAGGCCCAACCCACCTTTCCAGTGCAGAACTGATAAGAGATTGTCAAGAAGCTGATAAACACAATCTTAAGGATTAGGAGTAAAATAAAGTACATGGGGTGGGCTTTCAGTGCAAAGTGGTGTCCATGAGGAAATGCAGAGTTTTTCCTTTTTTTTTTTTTTTTTTCCCTAAGTATTTCTTCTCTAGGCTTAAAGCCCTTCACTTACTTATGCAGTTTAGAAGTCGTTGCCTTATTTCTTGCTAAGATAAACAAAAATAATTTCTTTTCCCCTCCACAAATACATTACCTCCGAGAATTCCCCTGTGGGCAGTGTTGTTCGGCTTCATTCCAAAATACAAGGTTGTGTTTTAAATGGCATAGAATAGGATATGCAGGAGGAGCAAAGGCATGATTAATTGCATGTGCTAGCATATTTGTTTTACTTCAACCTAGCTGCATATCCCAGAGTAGCAGAAGCCACGGCATGAATTCTAGCATATATTCATCCAGGCACAAACTTTCCGTGCATTCTGGTTATACATGCTAAATAAATAACAAGCATTGCTAAAACCCACATTTCAATCCTTTAATTGCTAATATTTGAGTGCTGGCTAGACCAAGCTAGCACAGATACACTGTCCTGTCCTCTTACTAGTTTCTTAATTTTTGTCAAGATTTAACCAGGTTTGGAGGGAGGTTGTCGAATACTTCCCTGGGCCCTTTTAGTTTTTGAGTTTTTAAATGCCAGGTCTAAAGAGCCATATGTTATTGTAGTCTGCACATTTATTGCATTTTAACCAAACAAATGTATTATCAACGTACAGACAAATGTTGCTCTTTCAAAAGATGGTTAAATAAGGCTGATTTCATCTCAGTCTAAGAAATAAGCAAATAGATTAGCTGAATTGCTCTCCCCAGGTGCTCATTTCTCCATTTATGTCATGGTACATCTTGGCTAGCAGTGGAAACTAGAAAAAATGTCACATCTACATACATTGTTCTGTAACTTCCACATATATATTTATTTGCTGAAATTAATGTTGTGGGAAAATGTAGTTGTGAATCCTATTAAAAATGTTTATGCAGTAATTTCAGTGGTTTGTTTAAAGTTTATCTATGTATTGCTCAGACAACCAAAATTCAAGATCTGTATTTTGCCTTTCCTGAAGCTTGGAGATAGTTCATGGTTTTACTTTATTTCGTTCTAATTACTGCAATATATGCAGTAGATACTGAGAACACTTTTAATAAGTTAAGGAAATTAATAAAAGTAAGATTGTGTTATCTTTCTCTTCACTGTAAATTTGGCAAGCCCCTTTCATTTGTAGTGGCCATTCCTTTTATCTAAATAGTTGGGAAAGAATACAGAGATAATTTTTGATGAAATGAAATACCAAGAAGTTGTGATTCAGATAGAAAAAATGCTTAAAAGTGTAAGGAAAATTTTTATCATATATATAATCCTTTAATACACAAAATGATTAGAGAAAATAGGGAGTTGAGCACTGGACTACAAAACTGAAAGCAAAATACTGCAAACATTTCTTTATGAATGTTTATCTATGTTTTTTATAAATACTTATGGGAGTATATAGAATGTCCTGATTGTGTACGTTTATATGCACGTCCATACAAAAAATGCAATGAAAATATTAGCTGTGAAGTTAAAGAAAGACATATTGAATATTCTGAATATTCTCAGCTTTTAGGAGCATAATAAAAATACTAATGGAAAAGAATCTGGTACTTTCCAATTCTGTCTGTGTCTCTAAGTGGAGAAAGGATGGCTTTGAAATTATGTTGCTAAAATAGATTTTATTCCTAATTTTTCACACTTGGCATGTGACTTCATGCAAGCCATAGAATCACGGTATAACAAAGGTTTGGACCCATCTCTGGAAACTGTATAGTCTGATACCCCTGTGCAGAGCAGCATCAATTAGAGCAGATTGTCTGGGAATGAATCCAGTCAGGTTGTAAGTATCTCCAGGTCTGGAGATTTCCACACCCTCTCTGAACAATCTGATAGAAAGCTTGGACACCCTTAAAATAAAGAAGTGTTATTGTCATGTTGAATGCATCTTGTAATTCAATTTGTCCCCACTGTTTCTTGTCCTGTCTCTGGACACCTCTAAGAGCCTGACTTTCTCTCATTAGACCTTCCCATCACGTACTTATAGGCATTGTTAAGTTTGCCACCTGAGCCTTCTCTTCCCTGGGCTGAACAAAAACAACTCTCTCAATCTCTCCTTGCAAGTTAGGTGCTCCAGGTCCTTAATCACCTTGGTGGCCTTTCTTGCTCCAGTATGTCTATGTCCCTTGTGTGTTGATCTCAGAACTGGGCCCAATGCTCCATGTGTGTCTCTTCATGAGTAGAAAGAAATGATCACATCTTTCAACCTGCTGGCAAGTCACCCTAATGCAGCCCAGAATGCTGATTATGTTCATACTATCCTGTATCAATCTAGATAAGTCCAGGGCTTGTATTGTGGCAGAAAGAAAAAAATATATTCCCTCTTGCTTCATTCATCTGTGGAGAAGAAAACTCTAGTATTCAACTGTACAAACTACCACAAATGTGAGTGGCTTACAAATTTTATATGCAAGGAGCATTTCCAAATTAGAGTGAATCACGGATATCTGAGACGGGGCTAGAAACCTTTTTTCATGTTCCACATGGAAACAGAGCATGGTTAGAAACCACCAACTGTAAGTAGAACTGTAAGTCCATCTCATACTAGGATTCTGGGGAAATCACATAAAAGGCTGTGTCAGCTCACAAGATCTATTACCATTTATGACCTCGGCTCGTGGTCAAACAGCTGCAAGCTGTTGTTTTCTCTCTTCCTTCTCTGTATGAGTGTTATAGGCTGGAACATAGACATTCATATGCACAATATGTGGACAAAATGAGAAGAATCAGAGTTGGGAGGCAAACTCAAAAGTGTTAATTTTTCTTTCAATATAACTATCTAAGATTGGAAGACTTCGAAAAAATCATGTAAGAAGGAGGTGTGAAAGGATATTCTGAAGGTGCTTGAATTATGATAGAAGTGTACTGCTGTATAGCTGGAATTGATTCTATCCCTAATTTTTAGTTTAGAGTAATGAATGAGATGCTGTTTAAGTGAGGGGAGTAGGAGAGGGAAGAGGGAATCCATAATCAATGCCACCTGGTTCTTAACACTAAAGGTGATGCCTCCAGAGCTTTATTTAGGAAATGTAGGTACCTCTAGAGGACATTTTAGGTCTTATGCAGGTCAAGTGGCCCTCTGGAGTTACTTAATTCTCTCCATCATCTATTTACAGAGTTTACAGTGGTCAGGTTCCTCCCTTAAAATGTGGTTCAATGATACAGTCAAATTTGACTTCATGACTTGCTGCAGCCAAGCAGTAAGATCCCCCTCTCCCTCCCTCATCCTTTCCTATCTCATCTTACACCAGTTTATAGCATGCTAGGTTGATTCAACTAACTGTTCTGGCAGAAAGCCAGTGGGGTTTTAGGCTAAGTGAGTGGTGGGGTGCTGAATTGGTTTCCCAGGCAGGCAGGGATGAGCAGCAGGAAGACCACACATCTTGGAATGCGGCGACCGGAGGAGGTGAGAGAGAAATGGAGTCTGCCCAGGTGAGAGTGTGAGGTGCTGTATTGGTTCAGCTCCTTTGTCCAGCTATGCTGCTTCCCAGTCAGTTCAGATGGGGCTTCTCAGGCTGCTTGAGGCAACAGCAAACTGTGCTCCTACCACTAGGGAAGTCCCACCCCCTCATTTTATCTGGCTGTACCTGTTCTCTCTGTGCGAGCAGAAGTGATGGTGCAGCCACGTGCAAAACCATGGAGTCCCCCTATCTACAGCATCCCATAATTAATCACCCTAAAATGTCTTAGAACCACATTCTTGGGCTCCTCAGGCTAAGAAGATTTAATTGATGAATGAACAAAGCTCTCTAGATACCGTTTAAAAATAATTATACATATTTTGCTGACTAGTGGCTTAACAATAGAGAAAAGACAGTTTATAAAATGAGTCCATTTAATTTGTAAAATGAAATTCCAGCATAACACCTCCATTAGTACTTAGGCAAATTTTTCTTGGAGGTTTGAATATGCTGAAAGAGACTGTATATTTTGTAATAATCATCTAAACATTAAAAAGAAGAAAATAATGAATAAAAAATAAGGTGAAAAATTATATATGTATCTGTGCTATTTAGGAGAAAATATCTAAATCTATACATGAGAAAAAAAATACGTGTAGCATTGCACACATTATAAAATGGAGAAAGTTTTACGTCTTCTAATTAACAATACTCTAATAACTTTTATTAAATGCTTAAATAAGGGTGTTCAATAAGGGAAGCTCTCCTATTTCATTTTCAACATGTTGAACCCATATTGGCGATGGGTTTACCTTGGAATTGAGGTAACAAGTGATGAAAACTGATCTTAATTGCTCTTGTGGAAGGAACATGTGCTGCAAGTTGATTATTGCTAGATCAAAAGTGAGTTAAATATTTTAAGTACATTACACAAGATTTACATGTCGTAGGAGATGTGCAGTTAAATCATTGAAATCATGGGTTGTACACCTATATGTATTTGGATTATAATCCTATAAAGCTTGTGCAGTAGAGAGATTCAGTTGGTTATATCTCATGTTCTACCGTAATAAATGGCATCCTTTACATCAAATATTTCATTAACAAGTTAAATGTGGCGTTCATGCGATGAATATATCATCAAAACAATCTTTTTTTGAGATGGCAAAGCATGCAAGGAATGGTGAACCAAGTCATTAGGCAAATGCTTTAGTGTTTCATAGAATCATAAAGCCATCAAGGTTGAAAGAGAATTTTAAGATCATTAAGTCCACATATCAACCCAGCAGTACCACTGAAACCCCTAAACCACTAAACCCTATCACCCAGAACTGAGTAAAGGCTAATGTAGAACCATAGCATCACAGGATTTTTCAGAAGTAGGTTCTTTGTTTTTATTTCTTTTTAAAAAATAAATAAAAAACCCACAAAGTGCATCCTCTTAATTTTAGGGGAAAAGGACACATGATTTCCAGAATTCATAGATGTTCTCTGTTGCTTTGTGTAAGTAGTTATTGGTGGTGTGCATCTCAGGACAAGGTAATCTCTCAGCTTGAACCGAGTCAGTGGCTTTCCGGTGCTGGGGATGAGGGCAGGAGCTCATGCTTGCTTGCAGGCCTATACCCAGGAAAGAAAGACTTCTTCAGAAGTCAACTGAGAATACTCAACTTCTGCCTTGAGTTTGCACTGGAGAGACCTTTCTCTCCTTGCAAAGTCTTCAGGGGGAGTTAGGGAGGCAGGTCCAGACAATAGCCAGAGATATTGCTATAATAAAACAAGAAATTACAGCATGTTTGTTCAGACATGCAGTGTCTGTAGAGATGCCAGCTATCCCCTTTGCGTAACAAAGGCAATGTTGCCTCCGGAGATTTCTTTGTGAACACATCTCTGTTTAGAGACAGTGCATGCACGTGCATGCCAAATTTCCTTTTTGTGTTTGTGCTTTGTGTTGCATTTTCTTTAATCTAACATAATGTCATACTGTACAGCAAATCACTGTACTTTACGTTTTCGTATGTGACTGTGATGAGGCGTTTCAAATTTTCCATACTGTGTAGTAAAAAGCTATTTTACGGCTTAATAGAGAGGATTTTGTTGAACAGAGTAGCTGAAAATATTCCGTCAGTGTTGCAGTTAACCAGGTTGGTTTTACATGAAAATAAAATGTAGTCTTTTTGTACTTCTAGAGAAGGTGATCTGGTAAGCTGACTTCTAAAACTATTTTGAGTATTCATAATCATTCTGGTCTGCGTCAAAGCACACCAAATCCTCTATTCTTGGTGGATGCTGTGTGTAAATCACATCGGCCTAATTCTAAGATGAAATAATGACTGTAGAGAGGTACCTGAGCTGACTTTACCATCTGGATGAGGAACCAATAACACTGTAGCCACAATAGCTTGGGATTCAGCTTGATCTGCAAAAACACTCTGTGGATGTTTGTACTGAGTTCTGCATTGCCACTGCCAGATAAGCTTTTTAACTAATTAGTTTAAAGCTAGGTGACTTGTATCTGTATGTGCTGTGGGACATTGGCTAGGCAAAGGAGCCTGTGTGAGGGCAAGGGTCTGAACATACCTGCTTTTCCAGTGAAAAAGCATGAACACACCTTTGAACAAACATATTTAAGCTTGCTGACTCTACTTGTCACAAGCTTTGTCCCTAAGCTCTTCTTGAAGATGGTAGTAATGTAGTAATGACCACATTTGAAAAAACAAGTTCTGACTGTCATTTACTGAGGAAACAGGTGTGGTGGTTTAATATGTTACTAAATCCCCTTTTGCCACAAGTAGCTGCCTTTTTACAGAGTCAACAGAGTGGTATGCATATGTTAGTAACTCCAGAGTTAGTCCAGCTCTGTAGCAGTGCCAGATTAAGGTGCTGAACTATAGATGTTTTAGGGCAGGGACACACACTCCGCTTCAGTAATGCTGCTAGAGGTCTGCCTGCCAGTGATATAGGAGGGGGTGAATATATTGAAGTAAATTTGAAGTATATGTTGGTTTGTCTGGCCTGTCCAAGTTAGTAAAAGCTGCCTAGAAACCTATCCTGACTGCTCACAGATTTAAAACACCACAGTCTAGTTATCATTGAATCCACTACCCTCTTAATTATACTGTTTCTATATTTTTAATTGCAGTTATGGACATTTTCATGTTGATAAAATACAGGACATAAAAAACCTGTTATGAAAAGTAATCCTGTTTTTTAATGAGCATACACAGACAAATTGAGTTTTAAAATTTGATTTAAAAATGTCTACTTTTAGCAATGTAAAATAGGTTCAGGTTTGCCCATGAAGGGATTGTTTTCAAGTCAGCAATCTTTGGTTTCTGGGCGTGACATTGATGCATTCAGACTTTCGCACTTTAAAGAAATAATGCTTTAAAGGATAACATCACGAGCTTTAGAGTGCCAGCGATTCTTTTTACTACAGAAATATTTGTAATACCTGTATCTGTCATATCAAATGAAGGATATATTAAAATGTTTTTATATCTCATATGCTAACATGTACTTAATGGTGGAATGCTTTATTAAGAGGGAATTGAAGTCTGGACATAGTGATTGCCAAGTAGAATTGTGTATATGAAGGGCAAGTACAATAGGGAAGTAACATGCAGCATAAAATAAGAAAAATAAGAATAGAAGTAAGAAAACTGGTTTGGAGAAGTGGGCAGATGTATTGGTGTAGATGCAATTACATGAGAAAAAGCTTGACTTTCAGATTTGAACAGTTGTAGGGAAAGAACAGAGGAGGATATTAATAGAGAAATAAAGAGAGACTGAAGGCAAGTGCTATACATCCAGAAACAACTTAGAAAAAAATGGGGGTTTAATTTGTTACAAAATTAATTTAAGTAATAGAAGGAATTTTCCCTTGAGTAATATGAAATTGCAGTGCTTTCTGTGGTACTGCAGGAGAAAAAGGTAATGATTTATGGAGCCTACAGAATTACAGTAATCAAAATGTGATTTCTATGTAATTTGTCTTTTTATGCTGGCCTTTCTTTGCCAGCTGGAGCTTTACGCAATACATACACATCTCTTCCATAACTTACAATGTAGGCTAAACTGGGCGTTCTCTGTTTCTAAAAAATTGGAGCTTAGTTTGCAATATCAAGGTTAAATGTCACTTTTTACAGTTTGGTTACTTTTTATATGACTTTTGTTTCTCCTTATGTGTTTTAAGGAGAGACCTATCATCCCAGGCAGAAATGTGTTCTTGACAGTTTTGCTTTAAAAGGAAAAAGGTCTTTCTCTGGGATCTTTGAAGCAGATCTATCTAAAGTGTGACTGAGAATATTCTTTGCCTTGCACTTTCATCATCAGAAATATGTCACACTTTGTAAAACATATTACAAGAATCTAGAATTATATATTATCAAGTCTTTTGTTAGATGAAACTAGTGAGGTTTCCATGAAGTCAGGAGGAAGATCTACCCAAGTGCAGACTGGCTACTAGAACTCCCTGAAGGGGTGTTTCTCTGCACTGTGACCTGCGTCCTAGAGCAAATCTTGGCCTGCAAGTGACCCAGGTCTGCTTGTGAGCGTTCATGTTGCAGGGCTGGAGTCAACTAAGCATGTAGCCATCCCTACCAACATTTCCAGTGCTGAGCTTGCTGAAGCACAAGAATGGGTTCTTATGGCCTCACTGAACTGAGCTGCTCTGGGATGGGTTTTTTTCCTAAGTCGTGAGAGTCTCTGGACACACTGGTGTTGAAGTGGTGTTTTTGGCTTACACAGGAGTGTCCTACTCTGTTTGTCCATTCCATCTAGACCAGTATCCTTGCACTTCAGTGACTGCTTTAGCCAGAAAGACCTAGAAATTCAGTGGTACAGGAACCTCAGAAGGTGGGATAAGTTTTAGCCAGATGATCACGTAGTTTGGGTGCAGATGCAGCCAAGTGGAGACAGACACTGGATGAAGCAATGGCTGCAGGTTCTCTGCATGGGGAGCTGAGCTTCTAGTGCGAATTGCATTCTTTTTCTGGCCAGCCTCCTTCTGACCAATCTCACACTGTATCTGTTCATGACTATTCTTGTTCAGTCATATGCCTCTTTTAGAAGAGATTTAAACTTTATAAGTAATCAGATGGATGACTACTTAACCAGAGCAGTTCCCCCAGACTGTCCTTTTGTTTGTGTTCTACCAAGTGATTACAGTTTTAGGCATCCCTGGAACAAACGAAGCATGATAATTAGAAATTGTGCATATGGACGTAGAGCTCACTGAAGCTTTTTGAGAATTTGCCATGAATGTTGGTTTGCATAGGCTGCCAAAAGCTGTGTCTGAGGCTGATCAGATTGTTATCATCAAGTAAAACAGAGATATTCTGTATAGAGTTGGAGTCTTGGAAGGTGTTTTCTCTTTTGGCTGCCACATTCTTTGGCATATGCTGCAGGCACTGAGCATGAGGCCTAGAGCTTTGATTAGACAATTTCAAGGCAATTTCGTACTGTTTTCTATGGCCATTACAGAGGATTAGGAAAGTACTGTTGTCATCACATAGGCTGCTTCCAAGCAAGCAACCAAAATAAGGAATGCTTTGTGCTTTCACATCCCTGCATGGCAGGAGGAAGAGAAGCTGTTGCAGTGGAGATGTGTGATGCTATTAAACACTTGGCCATTTAGATGCTTTTGGTTTTATGAGAAAAACTATGATATTTCATAAAAATGTAGAATGAAACCTTCTTGTTTCCTTTCCCATGTTCATATGGAGAACAATTAAAGGAAAAAAGTCACTCAGCAAGTTTTGGTAGCAAATAAAGTGTTAAAATTAGAAATTATTAAATCAAGCAGGGGGAAAGTTAAATGTAAAAAAAAAAAAAAAATGAAAGCAGGCCTAAAGCCTGAGAATAGCCCAATCCCTTGCAAAACAGATAGAGTTCTTCATTATCCTAGAAAAATAAATTATTTTGTGGTCTTCATGCTGCTTGAGCTCTGCAACTGAAGCAGTCAAATCTGCTGGACTTTTCACCTCTGAGCCTCATGAAGTGGAATTGACACCTTATTGTACAGCTGGAGATCTTGATGCTGTTTTACTAGTCCTTTTGTACTGGAGATGAATATGAAGTTTCAGCAAAAATTAGTGGCTCCTGAGTTACTCAGGTGGTTTTGAAATTTTTATCTAGTAAAGAAGAACCTCAGAGAGGAATTCAGGATTAATTATATAAGCAAACTCACAGTTATTTGTGAGCTCAGCTAATTGCTTCCACCCTGGGCTGAACTTGACCTGATGCCCTGCAGAGTTGCTTGGCTATCTGCACATCATCCTCCCCAGCATGTCTCATAATTCCCTTGTTATTATTTTTTCCATTTTCTGGGTTTTCCCAGGCCCCTTAACCTTAACCTTGAATAATACAGAGTTAAGTGTAATTCTGTATTACCGGAGCAGCACTTCAAAATTTACAAGAAAGAATAGAATGTTGCTTATACCCAGTCCTAAGTCTTAAAACTTTATGCCATCTGATTTTTTTTTGTGGTGAGAGAAATGTCAGCAGACTGATCTTTTGTCACAAGAGTGTATACAGTTACATGTGTCCTTTGTGTGATAGGATTTTTTCAGTGACCTGATTAAGGAGGCTTTTAAAAACACGTTTTTTCATTTTAATAGAAAACTGATCCCACTTTAAATAACTAAAATAAAAATAACTCAAACTGAGTCCCTTCAGTGTGATCACAGAGACACATATACAAGTATTTTTTTTCTAAACCTATCTTCCCCTCTCCCTCTGTCTTCACAAGATCTTTATCTATTGTGCTTGAGGAGAAAATAGGGGGTTGGAGAAAGGCACCAGACCAGGCTGAGATTGAAATCTCTATTCAGTTTTTCAGTCATGTTTCACCTGGCTGGTAATCTTGGGTAGAACCCTTAGTCCCTCTGTTGCAGTTCCCACTAGTAGAAAATCTCCTTTTCATTGTCCTTACTTAGCCTGCAAAATCTTTAAACTGTCTTTCAAGGAGGGCATTTATTTCATCTAACTTAGTTGTAGTGTAGATATATGTTTTGAGATTAGATGAATCCCATCTCTTCTCTGTGTTGACAAAAGACACACCTTGAAGGAACTGAAGTGTGATATTTATACTGACTGGACTGCTGTACTATGTCTTCAGTGTCATGGAATTTTATTAAAAATTGATATACATAACAAACATGGAGTTGTAAATACGGATATGGCCTATAGAAATAAAAACAGATGAGATCTGTTATAATGGGCTGCAGGCTGCAAAGCTTCACTTCGTTAGCTAGCAGGAGAAACAGCAGTGGCCACTAGAAAGAGATGAGCTACACAGAGGGGCTCAGAGAAGATGGCCTGAATGGGCTGAGCAGTGTGCAAGAAATCTGCAGAAGAGTAGTTTTACAGGAGCACACCTAGTAGAGAGCGGGGGAAGCCTCACCTTTGTACTCCTGCACAGGACTGCCCCAAGGAACTGTGTCGGGAATACGCGTTTGATGTGTTTAGTGGAACTCTTAAGGGCTGTGATGAACACGTTCATGCTGTGTATTATTGGCAGGCCTCATAAAGGAATTCTCATTTTATTTGGAATCCAGGAGTGGTTTGGGGAACTGGCAGAGGGTTAGTATCTGCAAAGCTCCAAGGAATGTGAAGTGCTCAAGGTGCCTGCTCACAGCCTAATACACTGTTTGCAAATGGCTATGTCGTGTCACTTGATGGGACATGCCAAGCCCTATGATAAAAGCTGAGCTGTGGCACTAAGCTGTTGCTGGAGAACATACATTTTACCAGGACTCTGTTGACCATGGATCACTTGCATACGCTATCCTTGTGGCTATGTAACATAACAACTTCTATCCTTCTCTGACAAAATCAGCCAAATTCTGGGACATGAGTGCTGCGAAGCAAAAAAAGAGCCAGTGTTTGGTTCTGCAGGTTTTCAGGGTACAGGCTCAGCCATGGGCATCGTGGAATGGGATGTATCTGTATTTTATTTCCTGCTCACTTGATGAGTTCTGTGCTCACAATTAACTGACCCCTCCATAAGTAGCTGAGAAGCTCCTAAAAGCCTCATTAAGTAAGGCTGCATCATGAGACATTGTGTTGCTTTTGCCCCAGATCTGGCACATTACCAACACACTTTTTTATTGTCTTTCCCTCTCACCATATTTTATTTTGTTTGTTGTGTTCATCTGTGGCCACTGAAAAAGGAACTTCAGCTTATGGCACTGTGCTGTCTTCAGAATCAAGTATGGGATATTTACTGTATTTGGGGCAGATTTTTAGGCAACTTTGTAAAATTAAGAGATAATTACATGATTTAAAAAAAACCCTGAGCATTACCACCATTTTTGTCTCTCAGAGTTGGAAATGTGCAATAAATCTTGTAAAGTATTGAAACAGAAATTATATGAAAGCTTTTGCCTTTTTAGAAAAAGTTATGCTTAAATCCTCTTAGGAGCCACATTAACATTAATACTCTTTTTTTCCTAGGTGGTGGCATTAACATGCACATCAAAAACATTTGTTAGCACACTGAAAGATATTTTGTGATTACTGCCATTTCATTTCACATACATAGGTAAAACATACAACAAGCAAGGCATTCAATTCACCCTTTTTTTTCCCCCTGCCCTTTCTAGCATAAAGTACATAAACCTTGAAAGATAATTTTTAACCTAGGAGTTACCCATTCATTAGCAGAGTTGAAAGCAGGATACATTAAGTAGTTGTTTCCTGACCTCGGAGAGAGCTGCCTGTGTGCTCTCAGATCTGTGTCCAATAATTGGTCCTACCTAGGGGGAAGAAAAGAAAAAAGAAACTACACAAACTGACTGAATGACCACTGAAGGGTGCTTCCAGAGTAATAGCTGGCTTCTGGCAATGCTCCTGTTCATGTGACATAGTTTGAAATACCTTTCATGTTACCCAGGGGTATCTTCTACCTTAAGCTTTTAAAAGATCATTGTTGAAAAGCAGAAATATTGGTTAGTTAGTGGGCTGAATTTTTAATCTTAGTGTTTATGTTGTGATCAAAAAATGTTAAAGAAGATTCAATAAATGAAAATTGTGTGTGTGAGATTTAATTTTCTGAACTTTATTATCTACAGGTATACTGGACTACTAATAGCAAACTTTGCTGTTTAGTTGAATTACTTAAATATTTTTTCTGCCAGTCAGGATTTTAGAGTTATCTTTAGATGGTGTCATGCCTATGTACAAAATCTGCTAAATCTGTCAGGTTAATGCTTTTGCCTTGAGCCGGCTGCCATGGCCAGGGAGTCCATTCTAATTCCCTTTAGTGTAGCTCCTCAAATACTTGCACAGTGCCTTTGTCCTGGAGAATCATTCTGGAGTGCCTTCATTTTCACTTAGCCTGAACTGACTTGAATGGAGTCAATGCAGTTATAATGTGAATGCTGTGTCAAAGGAGAAAACAATCTTACAACTGTAAGGAATGACTCTTGGAAGTTTTAATAAGTGTGCTTTAAAAAGGAAGTTTGATTGATTATTTGACATTTTTGTTCTGCTCTTCTGAAGTTTATAAACTCCAGGATAAGTAGAAATGAGACCATTTGAAAAATCTGGCTTTTTTCTTTTATGTAATTCATTTGCATTTTACAATTCGCATACCTTGATTGGTGTGCTGGTTTTGGCTGGGGTAGGGTTAATTTTCTCCACAGTGACTGTTAGGGAACATGTTTTGTATTGGTGATAAACACTAGGGTTGATAATATGGAGTTGTTTTTGTTACTGCTGAGCAGGGCTTACACAGAGCCAAGGCCTTTTCTGCCTTTTGGACTGCCATGCTGGCAAGGAAATTGAGGGCTGGGAGGAGATACAGCCAGGACAGGTCACCCAAACTGACCAAAGGGATATTCTAGACCATGTGACATCATGCCTAGTACATGAAGAGGGGGAAGAAGGAGGAAGGGGGGAACATTTGAAATCATGGTATTTGTCTTCCCAAGTCACTGTTACATTTGATGGGGCCCTGCTCTCCTGGAGATGGTTGAACAGCTGCCTGCCTGTGGGAAGCAGTCAATTAATTCCTTGTTTTGCCTGTGTGCATGACTTCTGCTTTCCCTATTAAGCAGTCTTTATCTCAACCCATGAGTTCTCCAGATTTTACCTTTCTGATTTTTCTCCTTGATCCCACTGGTGGAGGAGTGAGGGAGCAGCTGTGTAGGGCTTGGTTGCTGGAATTAAACCATGATAGTCCTTTTTGCCCCTAAAAAAGGGGAAAACTGCAGATATTTCAGAAAGTTTATGCTTACAGAAGGGAGAAAGGTAGGACTGAAAAAAAGCAAAGCTGAAATACTGTTACAATAAGGGAAAATTTGTACCTACAAAACATTCCAAATACATATCATCACATGTCTATTTTGCATTTCTCTTCTATGGGAGAAGATAAGATACATAGTCAGAATAGGCATCAACAGTAGAGACAGAGGTTCTCGATGGACCCTTGTTTTCCTTTCAGTTTTAACCTGCCCTTTCTGAGGCTAGATTACGTATCTAAGATGTTCAAGAATGGAAAACGTTAGAATAAGCTTCCCTACAGGTGGGTTAGCGCCTTTGAGGTTAGCCAGTAGATGTCATCACAAGACTGAGTGTCTTTGTCCAGAAGCTGTTCAGCACCCTTCCCTAATCCTGCACACACTTGCCAGCTCATGACTGGCAGAAACCTCATTGCAGCACTTGAGTGTGTATTTTCTGGCTGGCAGCACGTGTTGGCTAACAAAGTGGTTCAAAGTATAAGTCATCTACAGAGGAAGTGTCACTTGCTGAGACACCTTTCCAACAAACTGGATCTCTTTGAGTTCTGCTAGTGGTGTGTGAGAAGTCTAAAAGACTTTTTCTCAGCAGAGGAAGGTAACAGTGATGCCTGTGGGAATTAGGAAATAGCA
This sequence comes from Orthonyx spaldingii, assembly GCA_013397795.1. NCBI lineage: Eukaryota > Metazoa > Chordata > Aves > Passeriformes > Orthonychidae > Orthonyx > Orthonyx spaldingii. Next base: position 208,885 of record VZTJ01002535.1, on the reverse strand, counting down.
CTGACAATAAACTCACTAACATAAGGGCTCACTAGTGTCTTACAGATAAGACCATAGATATATTTACAGCTACAGCTGCAGAATCTTGCCTGTAATACTGTGCTCCAGAATGATCTGAAAAATTGTGCAGTGTTAATCTTATTCTGTCCTTGCTGAATAATAATAGGAAATTTGCCATTGATTTCATGAGAGAAAAAGAAGGATTAAAAAAAAAAAACCTTTTCTGAATTTTAATTTTAAAAATGCTTTCCAAGTCCTTATAATCAAGCAAATTGTTTTAAGAATGAATTGCCTAAATATATGTCTTGCAATAATCCAAGTTGAGTAGAACCAAGAGGTAGCCTTCTGGTCTCTAACCCTTCACAACAATCCAGGTTTTCCAAAGGTACCAAAGCCAGCCTGCATTGATGTCTGGTTTCCATAACCATCTTAAATTGCACTAGTTGCCAGTGCTTTGGCATCTATATCACATCAATACAGTATTCTTTTCCTTCTGAAAGCTGTAAGAGTGCTGTAGCAGTTAACCGATGTATGACCTGCCTTGTGTATGTCTCTCAGTAAGATAACACTGAGGCCCTCTTAGACACAATCATCACAGAAGCAGCTGTGGTGGTTTAAGATGTCCTTGTCCTTCAGCTGTTCAGTACTAAACCTCTGCTAAAGGCTGCATCCTCACACAGGATGAGAGGAGACAACAGAACTCTGTCTTTCTGTGATTCGGCATAATGCTTACCCGAGTTACCTTAACTTGTTGATGAAGAGGCTTTAAGTTAAGCTCGTTAATTTGTGCTGGAGTAGATGAGAGAGGCTTACAAGATCTGTTGATTTATATCAACAGATATAAATCTGTTAGAGGAAGCCATCAGCAAATGAGCAGAAACAAGTAGCCAAGGTATATCAGCTTCTAATACCATCTCATTCATTTCTTTAATGAATGTCTGGCTGCAGCCTAAACCTAAATATAACAATTTCAACAGCTGCAGTGATATAGCTAATCTTCTTCATGTGCTCACTCACTGCACTGTTTTACAGTATTACTCCTATCCAAGACTAACTGGACACCAAAATCTCTGGCTTGCCATTTGCTCATCTCTCAGGATTCCCAGCTGCCCCTATCCAATAAATACATCTATCCTAGAGCGTGACTTTAGTGCCCTGAAACCAGAAATGCAGATGCAACATTAAATGCTCTGCATTTTGCATCATAGCCTTATAAAACAGGAGTTGTATTGGTTGTCATGAGAATTTACTTGAACTCAAGAATCCCTTTAGACTTTGGACACTTAGCTGCATCTGCTGTGGAATTTCCACTTGTCTGTAGTCATTCATGCTCTGCCTACAGCATCTAAGTTCACTTTTCATTGGAGTGTGCAGCATTTTGTTTACTGGAATTTGTCCGTGACAAGTCACATAGAAAGCAGCCGGGCCCATGGAGAGCTGCCAGGGAGATTATGGCTCAGAGAAAGGGGGAAGCCCCTCTGAGAGTTTTCTGGCATGAATGCTTCTCTGGCCAGCTTTGCCAGTACTGGGGAGGGCAGGTGGGAAGCACCTTCTCTCCATCTTCATTTTGTATTCCTCTAGTCCACAGTGCCAGTCCTTCCCTTCACGAGAGGACAAGGTCTTCAAGGGTATCCAGTCCACAGCAGTGAGATAATTGCTTGTGTACTACTTTTGTTATCTGAGGCAATCTGAGAACAGGCTAAGACTAGTGTTGCACTAGGGACAATTCAGCAAAAGGAAGCAAAGTATCCTGGTAGGAGGAAAGTATCAGCTCCAAAGGGGAACTTGTTAGAGAAGTAGAAAGTACTTCTTCTACAAATAATGCAATAAAACAAACTTACTGGTTACTTGCCAAAAATTGCTTTCATGTTGCTCTTTCTTCCAAATCTTTTAGGCTGCCTGATAATAACCTACTCATGATAATTCTTGTATAAAAGGAAATGTCTTGTGTCATAATCTCTCTGTTATTTTTTGCAGGAACTTAATTTTTATATACTAGAGACCAATTTTGACATTTTGAAGTTTTGCAAATTTCACCTTTATTTCGGTGCCTGAATTGACTGTTTGGTAAAGACTTGAGTCCTAAATGTACAAATAACACCAACAAATCTCTAAAATGCATGTTATTGCTGTTGAAACTGTCACTTTGAGAAATATGGTAAGATTACAAGGTCAGTCGTGACAGAGGCTTTGTTAAATGAAAACATATGTGATACAATAAAGCATCCAGCATAAAGTTTTATTGTCGGTTTGTTCTGGCAGAGGATTAATAATTTACTATTAAATAGAAATGGGTATCTGAAAGTTTTACAAATTACATGGTTTTGGAAACCCATCAAAAGGACATTAAAAGGATTTACATCTGAACAGATGTCCAATATGGTATTCAGCCGTCTTGAAATAAGATTGGATAAACTAAAAAACTTTAGAAATAGAAGTTTTAGAAGTGGGAAATAGAGCTTGAAAACTATATTTGCTTAATAACATGCAGAAATTTGTGGAACTTTATGTTAGTGACTGAGTTTATTGACAGCTCCCTATGCTGTCAGTATTACTTTACATTCCAATTTTTTGTTTGTTGATAATCATAGTTAACATTTACAGCATTCGTTGTAATGTTTTTAGGTTTAGGAACCTGGCTTGATGGATAAACTCAGTTTCATTTAAGATGTGAGCCTGTGGAGATGGCAAAGAGAATGTGTTCCTGATAAAGCACAGGGCACACTGCACTGAGACAGGGAAGCAGCCCTATAGAACACGTCAGGACATGACTGATGGTGTGGCTGTTCTCTTCTGTGTTGGTTCTTACTGCACTCCCCCTGCCCCCTTCCTATAGTATCCAAACACCTTTCAGTAGTACATGAGCAAACATGATTAGCATCTGTCGCAAAATGTTCTTTCTTTCGTCCTTTCCTTGGGGCAGAATTATGTGTGCAGTGTAACCTAGCACTTTTTTTTTCAAATGTATTTGTTACATTATTGTATGTTTGTTAAAGAGAAATCAAATGTGTATACTCTGACTCAAATGAGAAGATTTGTGATGGTTCTTTATTCCTAAGGGAGTTCATTTCACAAACTCAGACCAGCTCCCAAGCAAGCTGTGTTTCCTGCACAGACAGGCTTTACCTTCAGGAGGAAAAAAAAATCTATTATGCCTGAGGAGTATTGACTAGCCAGTTGAACTGGAGCTTTAAGAAGTATTTTAAATAAGCTCAGCCCAGAATAATAAACCCCTTGAAAGAATGGTTTTTTCATTTAAACATAAGTCAAAGTTCACTGTGAAGTCATCAAAAACTGTTTAACAAAAAGACTGGACACACCCTTTGAAGTCTCTGTTGGTCAGATGAATGGCAGTGTTTGGTTATCATTTAGCATTCTCTGTTGACTGAAGGACACATGTTAAAGATACATCACTGTGACACTGTAAAGTGTGATAAAAACAAGTATAGCCTTTTTCTTCTGTAATTAATGATAAAAGCAAAGCCTTGCCCCATGACATAATCCTTCTTTTTGCTTTCAAACATAAAATAATCCAAGTTGTTTCTGAAGAAATCTATTTTTGATACATTATTACAACCAAATTAAGCCTAAGTTACCATAATCAAAATCAGAAATAGGCCAAATACACATTCATTTTTCAAAGTTAGTATCTTGGACATGAAGAAATTTAGTTTCAGTCCTGATCTACCACAAAACCTGATTTAAAGCTTACAGGCACAATACAGCTCTATGGTAAAAACATGTGCTCTCAAATGTTCAATCCAATATGTGCTCCCTTACACTTTCTTGAGAGATACCACCTCTCATGCAATGATATCTACAAACAGTGCTTCCTGCCATCTGTTTGCTGATAAGTTTGCCCTCTTCCACTCCTTCAGCATGATGAACTATCACCCAACTAAGAACTCTTTGTGCCTTTAGGTTAACACTCATGTTATTGCTGCATAATTTGAAAGCTCTATTTTGTATACAGTTTTATGTTGAAATCCTACCCACTTGATAGCTATGAGGTTAATTACATGAGACTACGGCACTTGGGCTTCTGGAAGTAAGGTTTTTTTCCTTCTCCTCTCCATCTGTGTTCAGGGGACATCTGAGATTCCTACAGTTGTATTCTCACCACAGTGCTGTTGTATAAGACAAGGTCTTATGTGTTCCAATGTACGCCAAACAAAGCTGGAAAATTCCCCATTTTAAGTAGAAAGGCAACAAGAAAAAGTCTTTTGTGTGTGTGTGTGTTTGGCCTTGTTAGCTGGTTGAATTTTGTGTTTAATATTTGGATTTTTCAGTATAAACCAGAAAATATTTCACAGGGTTTCTTGTATTTAAAAATACAAACCAGTTATGTATGAAAGAAAGCAAAAGCAAAAAATGGTACTGGAAGTTGCTCTGCAGGCTTATAAAATTTATCTGTAATTAGCAAATAGACAAACTAATAAATACTCAAAAAAATTTTTGCACCTAAACAGCCAGTGAGATAATAATATAATAAAACCAGTTGGTCTTGGTGTTGATCTTATGTTTCTTATAATGAGGTCGTGAAATGCCATGCTGGTGCCCCTTATCCTTCAGATTTTATTGCTGATTTTTTCATGGATCTATTTTCTATGTGTCTGGAATGATTGCCATCACATTTTGTGTAGGAATTGTACGTTTTAAAGATGGATTCTTACATGCTCCTAATGTTACTGTGTAAGCAGGAAGCAAGTCTTGCTTTGTTGTAGGCTCAGATTAATCTAAAAAACAGTGCCGTTGAATCAGATATGAGATTCTTTCCATACTCTTCATGATCATTGTGCTAGAGAATATTGTGATTCTCTTGCATGCACTGTCAGGTACTGTTAAAACATCTCCGCATTTAAAACTAACTTGAACAAACATGAAATTATGAAAGAGATTAATTGGTGCCAGAGGTTAATGTGAAATGTATTTTGTGTGTGTGTGTCTTAGTTGCATTTACTGTAACACGACCAAGAGGAACAAAGAAAACTAAAGAATACATTGTTCAGATTCATCCTACTCTCAGTGCATTTTCTTCCCTGTGTTTGCCCTGGTGTCTGTCACAGTCAGACAGGTTGGTTTATTCTCTAAAATAAAAGTAAATAATGAAAAAAGGCTTTTCCAGCAAATATCTGTTTCTGGATCAATCATTCACGTACTTTATCTATATGAATACTTTAATATGCATGAGAGTACTGCACTGAAAAAGGTCACTTGTGTGTTTGCAGGGCTAGTATCATAGAATCACAGAAATGTAGAATGGTTTGGGTTGGAAGGGACTTTAAAGATCACCCAATTCCAAATTTCCTGCCATGGGCAGGGACACCTTCCACTAGACTGGGTTGCTAAGAGCTCCATGCAACCTGGCCTTGAACACTTCCAGGGACGGGACATCCACAGCTTCTCTGGGCAACCTGTGCCAGTCACACCACCCTCACAATAAAGAGTTTCTTCCTGATGTCAAATCTAAGCTCATTGTTTTACAGTTTAAAGCCATTCCCCCTTGTCTATCACTACATGCCCTTGTAAAAATTCCCTCTCCAGTTTTCATGTATGTGCAGTACATATGGAAGGGGCTCTCAACTGAAGCATTGCAGAAAGGAGAAATAATACACAGATCTTGAGTTTCAGATGAGAGCTGTATTCCTCATCCTTTAGTCCTTTGTGAGCTCAAGGTGTTGAATGTTTTAGTAAATAGGATACAATTTTGTATACATACAGAAGTGACTCCCTTAACACATTTCTCAAGGTAAGGAAGTCTGTGAAAACAAAGTATATTTTTAATTTCCTAATACTTATCTAGATTTTCATATTTAACATGTTGGTACAAGTGAAATCAAAGAAATCAGGCTTCTGTCCATTTAGTTTCTTTTTTAAATTATACATTCACTTTAGAATTCGTTCTTGTGGGTGCTTTGTGGGCTACATGTTTGTGTGTTTTTAGGTTAGGTATCTGTCAGTGTGCATATAAAGCACGAGTTTAAAAGAATTCATTTTTGTAGAGGGTTAGATTTTTTTCTGTGCGCTTTTCCTGTTAGGACATCAAATCTTCCCTTTGTGGAGTGACTGCTTACCTATAAAGGGGATGGTTGGTGGGCAGTTAGATGCAAGGTAGTGCCTCAAAAATTATCAAAAGGAGTAAGCTGCAGTGTTTCAGAAAGTTCTGTCCTTCAGTCACGTTAGTGTCCTGGCCTGTGGGTCAAATGGAAATGGGCCTTAACAGAAAGCCTGGTTACCTGTAGGAATAACTTTGGGAAGCATTGTAAGGCAAGAACGTTTATGACCTCTTTAAATGGTTGCCACAACAACTCCTGCCTTCTATCAGGAATCATTTTCATGTTGTTAAAAATGATGTGATTTGTGTCACCATCCAAGCGTGTGTTGCTTGGTTTCATTCTCCTTTAGGTGTCAGACATAGGGATGAAGTTGTTTCTTAGTGGAAATAACATGGAAAACTCGCTTTTCAGGTTAAGGGCCAGATTTACATTCTAACACACTGATTTATACCAGCAAGGAATGTCAACATGAGGGCTTACTTTCAGCATCAAGAGACAGCATTGCTGCCAAGCACAGCAGTCCCACTTTCTCTCCAGCCCTGGTATTTATCACTGTGCTGATGCCTCCCTTACACTGGCACGAACACTGTTACTGCTGTGCCATGAACTCTGGGTCAGGGAAAACACCCAGATTAAAATTAAACTGTTTCTTTCTGCTTTTAGTTCTAGGAGAGATCAGTTCCCTAGAGCGGTTCCTTAAATGGCCATACAAACACTTGTGCCAGCTCCAAAGAGGGAACAGAGGAGGAGCTGGGACTGAGAGCCTGTGGAGGAACAGGGAGTCCCTGATTTCTTAGGTAGTGTTTGGTCTGTATGTGCTGAATGCATACAGGAAGCTGTGGCTCAGGAATGCATTTTCAGTCAGTTAAATCCAGTCTGAGACCAACACTTAAACAGATATTGCCTCCCTCAGAACATGTCCTGCTCTGAGACGTGTTCCTGTCCCACCCTGTTTGCCTATTGCTTCAGGCTGCCTGTTTGATGCAGGAAAACATCCACACATTCATCTCAAAGATATGGTGCCAAGAGGTAGGGCTTGAAAATTTGCCTTTTAGCAGTAGAGTCAGATGCCATGTAACATGTTAGTTTTTCAATCTGTATACTCCCCTCTCTGAGGAAAGTTTTACGTGCAGTTTGTGCTACATTGAAGACAGACGAGGTTAGATGACTAAATGCAGGTTTCTGAATGTGTCTAGTTGTCAAAGGTCGCATTGTGGTCCACAAAAAACTAGATCGTACAGTTTCAAATTACAAAACTATTCAGCCAATGCAAGTGTCTTCTTTATGATGACTTGAATAGCTCTCCAGACACTGCTGGGCATGTTTCAGTTCCCTCAGCATAGGAGCAAGTGTGAGGGCTCCAGCCAACCTGCCTGACCTCTGTCCAACCCTGCCGAAGGGCATAGGTTTCCTGTTAATCATGTGTTATATTTGCCAGCTGTCTGCAGATGTCTCAGATACCTTAAAGTATCTCAAATGACCCTCAATACCTATCTTTAGACAGTAGGATCCAAATCCACTGACTAGTCTTCCCTGGATATAATGGATGCATAGGATAACTATCTTAGGATGCAGACATCTACCTCATCCAAAGTTAGGTGAAACAAATCTCAATAAATGCTTCTCAAAAAAAACCTGTCTAACATAGCACGAGTGCAATTCAATGCAGTAATATCTCCCTACATAGAGAGTTCTGGCAAGAAAATGGATGAAGTCTTACAGCTGCTGCTGGCAAGAACAGTGAAGGAACTGAAGGTACTAGAACCAGCAGGTCTACAGCCTGAATCACTCCTAAAAGGGCAGAGATTTGGATTGTGATTATAACTATGAGCTACATATAGCTCAGAGTTCTAATCCAACTTAGACAGTGAGGTGTAGTTGTTCTTATTCCAATAAAGGGTAGCATGAGCATAGAAGTTCAGTGGAGAGCATAGATAAAGGAATTCTACAGACATCAAAAAGAGTTTTCTGCTCAGGATAGCCATCACTTTTTTTTTTGACAGAACAGTGCTCTCCACAGTCACTTTACTTCCTGGGTTATTTCTAGTGAGTCAGGCTGTGTGGAACCAGCAGTGTCCACAGCCAGTGTAGTGTCCAGGCCAAAGGCTCAATGGACTGCAGGTAAAAGTCTGACTAATGGGAGAAGAAAGGTCAGTGAGTTATATCAACTTAAACTGCAATATTGAAGGTAGGAAAGAATGCCTGACATTACTGTGTTGTTTATACAAAATGTATTTTTCACTCCAGAATAGGCAGCTTGGTCTTGGTTTACTGATAGAATGTGAAGTTTTAATTGTGTGTCTTGGGAAAATGTATGAACTGATTTCTCTTGTGTGTGCTATGGGAGCCTGCTGCAGTCCTGGACAAGGTTTTTGAAGAATTGCTCTTGGAATTGCTTCTTACAGGGATTGGAGTGTGAGTCAGGTAGAATGGAACCATTAATACATAAAAAATTACTCTGGAGATTTGCAGTATATTTCACTTCCCTTCATCCAGCAAAATACTATTACTATCCGTAATTGTAATGTTATTATCCATGCTACTGATTTATTTTAAACAGCCAGAGAGAATTAATCCTCAACCTGTTACATAGGTTCTTCCAGCCCTGAATGAAGACTTGAATTCTCTGTAAGATGAAAAATAAATCCCAATGCATAACTTCAACATTAAAAAAATGGTAAAATTGTGTGGGTATGGTGCTGTGAGCACATTTATTCCCATTTATGTTGGTGATATGAAGTGGATATCACTGGTAAGCAGCTACTACAGATTCTGTGATGGCAGAGAAGCACAAAAACTGTGGATTGGGTCTTTATCTTAATGAGCAGTTGTTGCTTCATTTGCTTCAACAGAGCTGCAGAATGAGACTGATTTTGAATACAGGGTGGAGGCACTGCACTCAATGAAGTTTGACTGAGTGTTCAGGCTGTGTGCATTCTTACATGAGTCTGTGTGTATGTATCTATAGGGACTTATGTATACATATCTAATTCTTTTGCTTAAGATATATACAGAGAGAAAGAGAGAGAAAGAGACTTGCAGTGTAGGAACATATTAAAGAGTATTCTATGGAACTGACACATTTCAATTTTCTGTATTAATCTAACTATGTACAAATAAAGCTGGCTTAAGTACACCAGATGAAATGCACATGGCTTCTTAAAATATAAGATACATAACTGCTGGGAAGAAATTCAGATTCTTCCCAAAACTTATATGAAAAATGTAAATCTCCGTGGTTGAAAAATGTGGTCTCAATCATTTGAGCATATCAGGTGTAAAATTCTTTAGCATTAATTATATTCTCCATATTCCACACAAATTGCTCTTAATATATTGGTGTTAACTCATACTATTAACTCATGTTAACTTATAAATTAATATTCATATGACATTTTTTGCTAATGATTGCACTTCACACTTGCTATTGGGCAGATTCAAACCATAGAAATGAATGCTGGCCTTGAGTTCACTGTTGGTGTTTGCAGTATAGTGCTGAAATGCTAGGAATGGAGGGAATTGTAGAAATAATGTTCTCTAAAACATGCATGTTTATAATTTTTCTTCTCCTGTATTAATAATAATATTCTGGCATAGGTTAGAACATATAAATATTATACTTACTGCAGTCAAGAGATTTATACCTTGTTGAGTATGTCTCTGAAAGAACTCTAAGCACTCTAAGCTATTTGCTTGACACACTATTTAGTTTTCATAGGAAAGTAATGAAAGTTTTCACAGTTCTCTTATTGACCCAAATGATGCAGATTTTTTGACTATTAAGTGTCAGAACATTTTGTATATTGACTCAAATATAGAATGGTGCAATCATAGAATCATTAAGATTGGAAAAGACCTTCAAGATTGTAGAATCCCACTTTCCACTGAACATCACCATGTCAACTAAGTGCCATGTTCAGTCATTTATTGAACACTTCCAGAGATGGTGACTCCATCAGCACCTCAGGCAACCTATACCTGATCACCCTTTCATTGAAAAAATTTTTTCCTGATACATACCTGAACCTCCCTTGGTACAGTTCGGGGCCATTTCCTCTGTCCTGACACTACTGCTTGAAAAGAGAGGCTGACCCCCACCTTGCTACAACCCCCTTTCAGGCAATTGTAGACAGTGATAAGATAACCCCTCAGCCTCTTCTTTTTCAGAATAAAAACCTCCATGTCCCTCAACCACTCCTTATATGATTTATTCTCTCGACCCTTCCCCAACTCCGTTACCCTTCTCTGGACTTGCTCCAGCACCTCAATGTCTTTCCTGTAGTGAGTAGCCCAGAACTGGACATGGGATTTGAGGTGTGGCCTCACCAGTGCCAAGTACAGGGATCAATCACTGCTCTTGATCCTGCTGGCCACACTATTGCTGATACAGGCCAGGATGCCATCGCCCTTCTTGGCAACCTGGGCACATTCTGGCTCACATCCAGCCACTGTTGACCAGCACTCCCAGGTCCTTTTCTGCTGTGTCACTTTCAAGCCACTCTGCCCCCACCCTGTTGCGCTACATGGGGTTGTTGTGACCCAAGTGCAAGACCTGGAACTTGACCTTGTTGAACCTCACACATTTGGCCTCAGCCCATCAATTTAGCCTGTCCAAATCCCTCTGCAGAGCCTTCCTGCCTCAAGCAGATCTGCAGCAATCTGCTGTATCATATCAGACTTAGTTCTCTTTCCACCATGCTACATTATGATTCTTTGACACATTTTACAAAATTCCACAGAATACTTGGTTACTGCTGACTTTATATATATTTATAGGGGTTCACTTGTGTGTCAACCATAGACCAAATAATTGTACAAACTATTAAATAGTAGGTTGCAGAGAGCATTCAGGAAATCACAAGAATAATTCACAGTAAGTTTTGCACTATATCTGTTAATATGGATTTGTGAGCTTTTTGTTTTTTTTTTTTTAGTTTGGAACCAGTGGGTACACAGTGGATACTAAGTGACAGGGCATATTTTATCATCAAATTTGATTGGTGAGAGCAGAAATTTAGATTTTATAAAGCCAGCTTCACTCAGCACTATACGGTATAAAAAGAGACCACATATTTACTTTAAAGTTGAACTATAGTACTGCCATAATGGGATGTGCTAAAATTTCAACTGTTAATCAGGAATATTTTCATCATTATATACATATGTGAGTAAGTATGCTTACATGTAGTACAAATCAATATGCTTTTATGTCTAGCTTCCATGTGCTTCTGCATATTTCTTTTATTCAGATCTTGTTGCATACTTGGTAAGGAAGCAAAGAGTTAAGCTAAAAGGTTATAGCTTTCCCATAGAGTGTACTGTCCAAATCTCATTCTCAAAATCTCTTAGGAAGAAAAAGTTTAACTATAGTCTGAAAGAAAGTCCAGGCCCACTTTCATGCCATGAGTTTTGCCAGCCTGTTCTCAGGTAGATTTAACTAACTGTTCTTCTTCTGCTTATCAAAATGTGACTCAGAGAAAGGAGTGCCCTTTGAGGACACTGGTGAGAAAACTGGCTGCGAAATTTGTCTGACACATATAGCTGGCATATCTCTAGTTGTTGAATAATGTTAAAGGAAATCTTAAAAAAAAAGATTGGAGGACTTGGCCTGTATTATATGTCTGTCTAAGCAGCTACTCTATTTACCCCGAGAAGGGCATGTGATGACAGACTGGGGAGAAAATGGTTTCTGTGGCCACACATGAGTAGGAAAGAGAGAGATAAGTGTGTCCAACAACCTGTAGAGTGCACTGTAAAAAAACACTGAGAGAACCCAAGATCAAATCTACCCTCATTTATTTCCCTCTAGCCAAAACTAAATCTTTTCTCTCTATGGAGAAACATAGTCCCTTACTGAGCTACTCAAGACAGAGCTAAATGAACTATCTCAGGAATCAGCAGGGTTGAGGAGGCTCAGCAGAGCATCAAACTGGTAAAGCTTTGCCTCTGGCAGGGCTGAGTCATGTGGCTTTATTCTTTGTGCCATGAAGAGGTAGCTGCTCAACTGGATCTTGTTTGTGTGGCTCTAACAGGATGCACATACCGTGTCTTCATGTTCATGTGCAAAAGCACATTAAGGTATCTTGGTGATTGTAGATTGAAATACCTGTTCAATAAAAGAACTATAACCTAGGCCTCTTAATGTAAGCACATACTAGAGCAAATGTGTCTGCATTGAACAAGTAGTTTTTGAGACAGTACACACACATTTCATTTCACTTTTCCCTCCAATGTTCTTTAACATAAGGACCTTTATCAAACTTATCCTGAAAGTTGCTCATTAACTAGAAAGTGAAAAGAAAGTGCTTTCCCATGGTTTTGTTAGACTATATTAGCCTCATTATCCTCCCAAGAACTTATTCACTGAGTATGTGAAGAGGTGAAGAACAGAGGTATTGCTTATATCTCAGCAGCTAAGAAATCTGAAAGATATATTAATTTATTAACATGAGGTAAGGATCATGTCCAAGGGATTAGAAATATGTTTGGACAAAGACATTTTAAGGTCACAATATGTTCTCTTGAGATATTTGAATTAAAGTGTGTACAAAACCAACTTATTGTGAGACCTCCTTTGGATTACAGCACCCAGTTTTAGAATCATAGAATGGTTTTGAGTTTGAAAGAACCTTAATGTTCATCTAGTTTCAAGCATTTTGTTCCATTTAGGCAAAAACCATCTTGTTTCATCTGTTCAACAATTTTTGAAGACCCTGCTTTTTGTAGGTGGAGATTAGTGAGAATATGCTTTTGGCCAGTTTGGATTAGCTGTCCAGTTTGTGTCCCCTGCCAAGGTCTTACCATCTCCAGCCTACTGAAGGACGGTGGAATGTTGGAGAGACAGTGCTGATGCTGTGCCAGCACTGCTCAGCAGGAGCCAAAACACTGGTTATCAACACCAGTGCAAAGCACAGCACTGTGAGGGCTGCTGTGGGGAAAATGAACTCCATCTCAGCCACACCTAATGCAACCTTACAAATTAGAATGGTTATATTTTCCCTCTTTGAAAAGGCAGGAGACAGTATCCTAGATAGACAAGAGATTTTTTTAAATAGGCAATGTAGTAGGCACTTCTTTGGACAGCTTAAGGCTAGAGCCCACCCTTCCAAGTGACCAGATAAGACCGTTGTCTATATGAAGATTAATACTTTTGCCATCCCAGCTTCTGATGTTAGTTCATACCCAAACCTGTTTGTTCCTACAGAACAGAGAAAGAAATCTTGTGAGTGTAATTTATGCACCTCTTATACACCTCTCATTAATCAGTCCTGCTAATTAAGACATTGATTTTCTTCTAGAATTAAGGTAAGAAGAGAAAGAAGTATCCTTAAAAGACATCCAAGGCAGAGGCTTTCACAGGTAGCTCTATGACAAGCAACTAGGAGGGCTTCTGAAACCATCTATACTTACATAGCTGGAGGGCTGCCCAGGCTGATTCCATCTGAGATGTCCTGTTAATCTCACTGAGCAACCAGTCAGCTTTGTCATCTTTTCTCCTCTGCCATGTGCTCCAACCTCTGCTGTATCCTCTATTCTTCATGGCCCTACAGTCCATGGGGCTTCTGTGGCATTCCTGGAATGGGTTTCCTGAGCCCATGGGCCCCAGTCTCCAGCATGTTGTTGCATCCTACAAGAAGCAGAAATCCTAACAGGTAGCAAGGGCACTGGCAGATCTGGGGGGGGAAAGAAAATAAATATTTTGTACAGCCATGAAATCAGTTTAAAATAATGGGTTTAACAACCCCAGCCAAAAGGAGGAGGTAGGTGATGACAGCTCGGCACTGTGTCATCAACATCATTCAGATTGCTGCAGGCAAGAGTTTTCCCAGCGACTTCCCAAGTGCCCCCCATGGTGCTGCAGCCTGGGGAACTGCCCTGATTTGTGTCTCAGCAACCTCAGCAGCTACAGCAGGCGACATGTGGGAGGCTGAGGTCATGTCCCAACAGGTGAGCGCTATGCAGCTCCCTTTCAAGAAAGGGTGGGAGACAGCTTTCCTTAAAAACTGATAAACTTCTGTGCTGGCTGGCAAGTTCAAACTCCTGTGGTCGCACCTCTGCACGTTTCTGTACAAATGCTAAGGCAAAAAATGTAAACTTGAGATCAGAGTCACCCAGGCTTTCACCTGCCTGTATGTGATAGCCAGCAAATTTGGTGGGAGGTGGGCTTGACTTGAGAAAAATATTGCTTCCCTGACCCTTGGGAAAAAGCTGAAGGATTTTAATTTCTCAGTACATGTGGGAGAGCAGTGGTGGAAATCTTCATCAAGGATTTTTCAGAAGCTTGAGCGATGCCGTATCAACTAAAATAGCGAAAACAGTAATCTCTTTTCAAACTGAGTAAAATGTGAACCATACCTAAATAAGTTGTTAAAATCTTTTGTATAACAAAAACAAATTTGATTTTAAAGATGCAATTTTTCTACTGCTGATTTTAATTTAATTCCTACTTGTCTCAAAGTAAAAGTGAAGATTTCATGCAGATGCAGAGTGGAAGAGGGAGAAAGAAATGTTGTGTTGGAAGTAATCTACTATCAAGATTGAGTTGTCATAACTTCACTGTCACTTCTGTCCTCTGTCCCTCTGCTTTGTGTCTGTTGAGCTTCTCTCTTGGAAAACTCACAGTGGTCATATTATTCTGGATTCTCAACTCTACTCTTCATTTCTGAAGTACTTTTGTGCACTTACTTTTAATATTTAAACAGATTTCTGACATCTTGGCTTGAATCTTTTAAGGAATCTTTGGTTTCATCCAGTTTTATTTTATTCCTTCTTGCAATATACACTGTACTACAACATAGGAACTTCAGACAAAATAATACAGGAATATATTATAATTACCGCCTTAGGAATATACAGTTCTACTGCTTAGGATAGACTTCAAGTAACATTAAAAAATTTGTCATGATATAAAAAAACCCATATTAATGCAAAAATATTTCTTTTCTCAGCAGAACTAATATCTTTGACTACTTTCCAGGGCTTGTCTTAAGCCAACGTTAGTGACTTCAAAAGGAATCCTTTTTTGTTCTTGTTTATATCAACAATTTTCTGTTTTCTGTTTTTTAATCTGCCCTTGCTGAGCAGGACTAAATCACCTGCAAAAGGTTATAGGTTTGACATAGCTTAAAAAGGATGAAAGGCACCACAAAGGAGTTTCTCTGGTCAAATAATATTAAAAGTTAAGTATTTGGGATTACCTGGTACAATTACTCTGAAGTGAATTAAAAATAAATGTTAAATGAACCTGCCTGATGCTTGTTCTCCTCCAGTCAGTCAGGTATTTTATTTGTTGTATTGCCAGAACAGAAAAGGAACCAAAATTCAAGTCTCTGGAAGTAAATTCTTAATAACAAAAAGCAGTTCAATCACTTTGACATAGAGTTAAAAGAATGCTTTTTGTATCAGTGCTCAGTGAGTTATAAGAAATCCAGCTGATAAAATGGAAACACTATTCCAACTTGTTTAGAGTAGGTTTTGCAAATAACAACAACCTCTTTAATCCCTCTTGCATACATTTTCCTCTTAAGTCTGTAAAATTTAAGATTTGTGAGTTTGGATTGTGATCTGAAATGGAGGGGAATTTTCTGCAAATACAGTGTTCAACAGCTAGAGTTGAAAAGTTCAATTACTTCTTCAAGGGAAATTTGCCAATTTGACACAAAAACCAATTTAAAATTCACTGTGAAAAATTAGAAGCCTCGGTTTCAGATGATACCCGGTCATGCATCCTGTTTTTACGCATGAGAATGATTTTGCAAACACTGAAATATTAGGCATGTATGTAGAAGTTTGCAGTAGTAGATTCTAAATGAAAATGTAGTTAAATGAAAGGGAAATCAGTCTATTCCTAGAATAGAGGGATTTCTTAAAATACTGCAGTATGAAGTGATAGAATATTTTGATTGTAATTACATTTCTCCTGCCTCCTGTTCTACTGGAATGTCTTTCACTTGTGAGGTTGCAGTACACTTTTCTGTTATTCCTCATTAGTTGACCGGGTCTTAGGATGTGCCATGACCCTCAAATTTAACACTTTGTCTGAGCAGTCTTTAAATGACACGAGTTCTCCTATGGGCTAATACACGTGTAACACTACTTTAAAGGTATAAACCAGAAAAAAAAGGTCCCCTATGTGACAGTAACTAAGCTGGTTGAGCTAAACCCGTTATTCTGTGAGCCGAGGAAATGAACCTTGCTTCAATTCAGCTGGAGCCTCTTGGGAGTTGTCTGGCGCCACAAAACAAATTAGTAAGCAGAGACCCGAAAATTATTAAGTTTATTTTAAGAATGTGTTGTCAGAGATCTAATAAATTGACTTGTTGCTGCAGGCCATGCATGTATGAAGCCTTAACTAATCCAGGTGGTGTTTTTTTCTTCAGAGGGAGGTGCAGGGTGTGGATCTTTAGGAAAAACGTATTGTGTTTTAGGTAATATAGGCATTGTTTAATGATAGACATGACAGCTTGAATGGTATGTTTGGGTTTTCTCTGTTAATACTCACAAGGCAATTTAAATTAATTTTCTCATGCAAAGTTAGTGACTATGCAAACTGCTAATTAGTTTAATGACAGCATAGAAATAACTTTACAGTGACAAAATAGTTCTTCTAAACAGAATAGATTTCTTTTGTTGCTATGTTTAAATATTCCAAAGATTACTTTTAAAGTGTTTAAATTTACAAGTTTACCAGTTCAGCACCAGTTGTGTCTTTGAGTTTTCTCAGGACCCTCCTTTGTCAAGAAGATGACTTAACTGGATTTTAGTTAGCCATCGAGGCTGGTGGGTTGAACACACTCCTATTACATTCAATGGCGTGGATCAGATCTTTCCAGAGGGTGATCCAGCTATTCATATCAGATGTATCTGCAGTTCCTGAAGGTGTACTTCTTTCCATTCATTGTGCCTAGACAGCTACCTTAAATTAAACATATGTCTTTTACTTGATAACATTAGATTATATGAATCCTACCTTTAAAGGAGGATCTCTTGGAGGATCTCTAAGATAGATCTCTTGTCTTCACCTTTTGTGGAACAGGAGCCAGTTGATTATGTTCTTGTGCTCTGGGACCCAAGCAAAAACCTACTGTATTTTGCCAGGAGTGTTTATTCGCTGGAAATATTGAATTTATTTGCTCTGAGTTCTTTTCTGCTCAGAAGTAGTGGTCATCCTGCAGAGCTAGTCCCTTGCTTACAGCACAGAATCCAAAACCAGCAAATGGATCTTTTGGATTCCCTAGAAATCAGTTACAAACTAAGTATTTAATATCCATAAAGGCTTTCAAACACACACAATGTTCCAGCATCTTTTTTGATGATTCAGATTGTGTTGCTCATTATCCACTTTGCTCTTTCCTTTGAAAACTCATAGTCTCTTGGTGCAGCCAACAGCAACAGTATCCTGGCTCTTGGTGAACTAATTTGTACAGAGATGATTTATACTGAAATTAATTTAAAGCTGTGAAATGAAGTGGCTGAAGAGCCAGTGCATGTTTTCTTCCATAGTTTTTGTTAATGAAAATCAGGTTAATCTCTTAATCAGAATCTGGTTAATCTCCTGCAGAAGAACTGGACATAGATTTGAATTGGGAATTCCTTAAATTTAACCCAGCGTGACTCTCCAGACTGCACTTGGAGACATCCTTAGTGACGCTTAGTTGAATTTTACGAGGATCTAAATTTAATATGCACTAGCTAACCTTGACATTCATGTCTTGTCTCTCACTTCCCCTTCCTTTTTGTAACAAAGCAGCTACATGGTATTCTTCAGATATTTCTTCTGCTACGTTACTTCAGGCATTTGCTTATTTTTAGCCCTGGAAAATGTGGCCCTTCCAACTTGTTTCTTGGGAGTAGACATAAAACAGAAGGAAAAAAAGAGTTACAGAAACTACTGAAAGATGGAAACTGTCTGCAGTTCATTGGATACCAGCAATTATACTCCAGGCAAGCTAAGTCCATAATGCTGGGAAGTGTGTGTTTTCTCATGAGAAGTCAGAGAAAGCATTGTTTTAGTCCCTAATCACTAGGGGCTAGTTTAGGGGGTTCGTTTTGGCTGTTCTGCAAATATATTGAATTACAGTGGCAGATAGAGTGCAGGAGGGTGCAGAGTTCAGCAAGTTGTTTTAGTGATTATACTATCTTAGTATACTTGAAAGACACATAAAGGTGGAGCATTTTGAAGATTTTTCTGAACAGGTAAAATCATTAGGTTCTCTTATGCATTATTAAAGTCAATTCAAAACTTTCTAGTGGCACATGTTATGTGCTGGGTTTACTTAGGCATTTCACTTCTACAATTTCCATATGAAATTAAGGCAGTTTAACAGGATATTCCTTTTCTGATGGTCAAAGCAGAGGGAATAGCATATGATCATAGAATCATAGATTAGTTTGGGTTGGAAGGGACATTTTAAGGTCATCTAGTCCAATGTTGTGCTGCTGCAATTGAGAGAAGAACATTTATTGTCTATTTTATTGCTGTGGTTTTTTTAATAGTTTGGCAGAAAAAAAGATTTACTTGAGACTTTTACCTTTTTAACCTGATGTTAAAATGTACTGGGACCATGACACAGTATGGCAAATCAGAGTTGTTGAAACTATGTGCCTTGAACTGGGCATATAACATCTATATATTTATTCTGACTAGCAGAATCACCTAGGATTTATATGTTTCTCCTGTAGCCTGGTAAAAATAGGTTTATACTTTCCATGAAGGACTAGCAAAATAGAGTCGGGTAGTGGAAAGTACTGGGGTTCACAGGAAACTTCATGGCTAAATGGGGAGTCATGATGCTGGAGACTTAAGATTTCTGCATTTCACATCAGATTTTGCTTCTATTAAAACTGTTGACATAACTTTATCCTGGTGTATATTAACTGAATTGACTTGGCACAGAAAAGGCTAATCAAAGAATGAAAAATGGAACAGATGTCTAAAAAGGGACAATTCCCTGTTCTTCCCTCTCTGTGTGTGTTTGAACTCAAGTTTAGAAATGGGTGTTGTTTTTCAGATGCTTCATGTCCCTACTACAAAGAGAAGATCCATAGCAAAGAGAAGGGTAGAGTAGTGCCAGCTTAAGTAGCCCTGTCTGAATGAGGCACTAGATAGGGCCAAATATTTAGAACCAAGGAAGAAAGAGCGCAGCTCTTGCAGACATGCAAACAAGTCAGCAAGTATTGCATTGCGGTACAATGATTCCTGAAGTGTAGGCAGACTCTTAATACATCACTGTTGCTCTGATTCACCTTATTAACATCCTTTTGCAGTCTGTTTAGAAGTGAAAATAAGAAGAAGGAGAAAAGACCAGTAGTAAACATTTTGAAGAAACTCTTTTTTCTTAGTGCTGTATTTACTGGTTCATTTTTCCACTCTTTCTTGGTTTTGATATGTGTTCTTTGTCCTGGAAGAATTTATGGGTTGGATTCTTTTCCTCATTAAACGACCTTAGCTAATGACTAAAGGGAGCAGGTATGTTGTACCTTGAAGCTCTACACATCCCAGATAGGTGTGTTTGTACAGATATACCTTGTGGACATAATGAGTCTGTGTGGCTGTGGTTATACAGGGTATAACAGGAACAGTTTTGCTGATTTGTCTCTGATTTATGCCATGGATGCTGTGCAGGGAAATCAGTATCTGCATCAAGATGCATCAGTTTCTGTTGTGCCAATAGATGAATACTATGGTGCAGTTATATGCTTTTATTTATGACTTAGGATCTGGGGTACCTCCTAGGGACAGCAACGCTACTATCAGACTTTCCTTATGGAATGGCCATTTTTTATGGCCCCTCAGGTGGACAGTGATCAAGATACACAATTTAATGGTAGAATTACTTTTTATACTGTCTGTACATAGCTCCATGATCTGTGTAGAGAACTGGAACTGATTCTTTCCTTCTCTGAGCTCTTTGCACCATGATAGAAAATTCTGACAATCTAATCTGTGTTTTTTCATGGAGGATTTATAACTTTAAGATATCTGAGCAGCATGGCTGGAAATATGAATACTTGAATGGGAATATTAATTTAAATATTTTTCCCTTCAAGCAGTTGACTGACCAAGTCATCTTCCCCCTCCTCTTTTATCCATGCTGTGTAACTGAAACTGGTTTTTCCAGATGACTTGATCTTTTTAAGAATTTCTTGTTTGATGACCTATGCAAAAATAATATATCACTGTTTTCTGACAGGCAAACAATTTGCTGACAGGACTTCTATAAAGACCAATTCCAGGTTACATCTATTTTTGACTTGTCATATGCAGGCAAACCTTTTCAGAGGGTTTTGTCCTCAAAAGCCTCAGTCAGTCATGAAGTCACTTTGTGACTCACCTTATTCTAGATCCTTACCTTCAACTCCTTACAAAGTTTTTAAATGTGTCTCACAACTCTTGCCATCTCATTTCTCATGAATATCTCACTGCATCACATCCTGTCTAGAATCTTCTGATTTAGCACTGCTGCATACTGGTAAAATTCAGGAAATAAGTTTTCATACCTGACTATAGCAGTATCTTGCCAACCATGTCTCATTGATGCAAAATTCCTTTGGATTTACCTTGTTCTAACACTGCCCTCTTTCCTTTTGTGCAGTTTTAAAAGTAATGGCTTCCCTCTCTGGACTTCTGATGTATTTGTATTGCCAGCACTTGTCTGGGAGAGGAATAAAAGCAAAACTCTCACTGGGGTAGGGTAGCTTAATGATTTGCCCTGCAGCTAAACATCTGACTGTGCCCAAGGGCAGTGCTAGGGAGCAGTGCACAATCCATCTGCTGATAGAAATATTATTGTAGGGCAGATACTTGTTTTAATAGTGAACCAAATTAAAGTGGCATGTGAGATTTTATTTCTGACATTTTATAATTTCTAAAAGCTATACTCTTAATGTTCTTTACAGTCGTTATGTTTGTGTGGTGCTTGGCTTTACTATGTTGTAGCAGTTTCATCCTGATCAGGTATAGGGGAATTCACCTTACTCAGCATTAGATGGCTGTAATAAAAGTGTCTACAATGGAAAGGGTCACAACAGGTGTTTTTAAAAGCTAATGAGAAAAAATGCATGTATTTTTTCATATTTCAAGGCAAAGCTAATCTCATTCAAAAATAGATACCTGAATTAAGTCATAGCCTTACAAAATGCCTCTTTTCTGGTTTTCACTATAAAGACAGTTTAAGATTTCTAGTCCCAAAATAAATACCTGAAATTAGTCAAGGTGTATCATATGCTTCCTGCTCTATTTTGTCCGAGTTTTATTCTTTGGGGCAGTGGACTGTGAAATGGCTTGTATAAATTAGAAAACATGTATTCTGATTATGAAAAAAAGCACAAAGTGAAGACACAAAGGTCTAAAATATCTGTGTTCTTTTCTTACAGTTTTAAATCTGATGAGTTTGGTATTGCACACTCTAAAAGGTGAACCTTATATATTTCAGGGACAAAAGTAGGTCTGTAAAAATGAGGCTTGCTGTAACCCCCTTAGAAATAGATTTCTTTGTTTAGTTCTTGGGTTTTTTTTATTCTAAGAAAAAAAAATAGAAAGAAACAGCTGAAAGCAAGAAATAGGTGGAAGGAAGACAATACGAAATCTTTTTTATTGGCTTTCTTGTGCTTTTTTTCTTCCTAAATTTCATTCATAGGAGACCTGTATGTAAGATGTAGATTGTGTGCCTTTGTCCACAACACATTTAACCTTGAGTTCTTAGGATAAGAGAACAAATTATGCCAAATTTTCTTTTGCTTTCTATCCTCTGGTTAGAATTCCTTTTGTCTAAAAGGATGCAAACTCTGCTAAAAAACTTTACTAGGGCAGTTTCCAATATCTGACATTCTCTTTTGTCCTAAGCTCATGCAGCAGTATTTCTTCTCACTAGTGGTATTAATAGGTTCTCTCTCCACTAATAGACAGTAAATTTCCATTCTTTTTATATCTCAGAAACTTTTATCCTTCAGTTAAATTATGATTGAATTGGGCAGTGTGTTCAAGGGTGGCACACAAATGGCTTTTCTCACTGGAATTGAGAACAAGACGTATTCTGTTACATTTGTCCCCAGAAAGTAATGGGAAGACATAACATACGGCTAACCTAATGTAAGTGCTGTTGAAGTTACTGCTGTAACACTATAGCTGCTGGTTCTCTGTGATGCTCATTAGTTTTTGGTATGTGTGTTTGTAGCCTTGCCCTTTGTCAGTAACAATAGAGATCAAAAGAGCAGAAAGAAACAGGAGTGCAGGGAGATACTCCAGTAACCATTACCCTCTTTTTGTTTACACAGTACCTTTGCCTCCGTGTGAGATTGCACAACTATAGTTCCTGGGTTTTTCTAGTAGGCAGGTCAATAAAGAAACAGAGAGGCTTATCTTTGAAGCAGACTGAAAGCATATGGAGTGGCTGCCTCATTTTTTGAGAATGGAAGAAACTGGAAGGGGTAAACCAACCTTCATTTGTCTCTTCCTCCAGCAATTAAGCCACAAATTAGATATGTCACTTAGATATGTCTCTCTGCTGTTCAGAGGAATTACTTTTTTCACTGGCTGGGGTACAGAAGTGTTAATTTCTGAAGGGAATTTCTTGCACATTTAAGAAATTTGTTACCTGAGCAAACCTTGTTCTGTAGCAGCACCTTGTGGGAAGGAAATCAGGCTACAGTCTCCCACACAGGCCAACATTCCCAGAAGAGAGTTGCTGAGCGAGCATCAGCTATCAATGAACTGAACAGCTTATTTTACTATTGTTATGGAACTTAGAGGATTCTAGAGTAATAAAAAACACATGCATTAGGATGATATACAGAAGGCATCCCAAATATGTTTTTATTAATTCTTGGTCTTCTTCTCTTGAGAAATAAGAAAATTAGGGTACTATGTTTGTATGCACATAAGATAAAATTTACTCCTATGTGTAGCAAATGTGTTATGGTTGAGTTGTTTACTTGTTATTTTTTAGTTTTAAATCTTTAAAACCTTTGGATTGTGAAGTCCAGATAGATACACGTCTTCCCCAGGATACAAGGTTGCATTAACCTGAAAAGGCAAAGTAGTCTTTAACAAAAAAGAAAGGTTATAATTATATCTTTATAATTTTGTTTTTCAGGAGGCAATAAGCTGAAGAATCAACATTTTCGCCTAAACTGGGCATGGATCTCCCTAGAAAAGGAATATTACCTAGTAAACGAAGACTCCAAGTACCTTGATGTTGTTCTTAAACGGAGAGGTTACTTGGGAGAAACCTCTTTTATAAGTAAGTTAATTCTAACCTTATCAGTTGTTTCTATAAATCACTACCCAGCCAGTTGATATAATATGTCAATACAACTATATCCTATTACTGCTGTTTCATGCTAAGCAAACTCTTTTCAAAGGAACATGTTTATTTATTAAAGAGTGTATCTTTTATTATGCTAAGTATATGATTTTTTTTGTTATATAATGAAATTTTCCTTTTTGTGTTTTTTTTTGTCCTCTGCAATTAATTTTTGAATAAACGACTCAAGACACAGTCCTTTTTTCTTTGATTTGATTGATACCACTATTTATTTGTTTCACAGAATAGAGTTCCTGTCCAGATCTTCTTTTCCCTGTAATGAAAAAATACAGTTGTAGCAAAGACAACAATAAACATGCATCATCTTCCAGGAAGGCTGTTGTGAGCTGGTCTGACCAGCAGCTACAAGCATTAGGCTCATTTTCTTCACTCAATGTTGGCAGTGAACTGAGGCTGATACAGGAGGTGTTGAAAACTGTTTGCAGTGTCTGGGGAGCAAAAAGGTGAAAAAAAGGTTGTGTTATCACATTCTGCAGCCTCACACCTGTTTCTAGCTGCTGGAACTGTTCCCATCCTCTGATGCATTTGCACTAAGGAACAGTATCCTTGTACAATTTCACATGGAAACCTATGGTGAGCTTACACTGCTTAGAAAAGACACTTAATTGAAAGCTGTTCTTGCACACATATGTAAGCATTTCTCAGGCAAGTTTCTGCTTAGGGCTTTTTCTGATTAAAAGTCTGAGTTTCAGGTAGTGAGATGCAGTTGGGACATCTATTTTGGCATAATATTTAAGGGATATAGGCCCTAATTAACAGGATCTAACTTAAAAGACGCTGCTTTGAACAGTGAACTAACTTTGATAATATGTTTCTTTTAAAGAAAGAAAACGAATGGAAGAGGTAAATTAAATTTATAGTTAAGGATGTGTGGTTTAAATTAATTACTGCTACTGAATGACGGATACTGATGTGACTTCTGATTCTTCAGATAGTGTTTACAAAATTTTCTAACTATGGATTCAAGTTCAGTTTCAGAATTGAGCTGACTGAAAATTCAGCAAAACCAGTTTGAATAACTTGCCTCCAACTACCTTAATCCTGCAAATGGAATTACAGAATTGGAAAGAGCATAAAAGATACTGGCCAAGATGCTTACTGTTCTTTCTGGTCCATGTGCAGTACCAAAGTGGCTGAAGGTTTATAGGGTATATAAAATATTGGCTATGACTTAGGATGAGGCACAAGCCTGAAGACAGAAAGGCAAGGTTTGTAGGGAAAGGTCATGTGTTTCAATACATTAAATAATGCAGCTGAAAGACACAATCAGAGAAGGGAGAAGTTTTAAGGTTTTTTTCAGGAAACCTGAGAAAAGCCTTTGAGATTTCAGTGGTACTGTAGGATTTAAACAAGGCCACATGCATGAGTTGGAGACAGTTCTGAAATACTGCCTAATTTCCATGAGGGTCTGTCAGACAGCCTTAAACTAGGACTGAAATGCCTGTGGAAACCTTTTTTAGAGCAGTCTGAGTCTGGAAGGCCTGTGCCATCTCTGTGCATTTGAATTTTATCCCATGGACTTACAGCTTCAACTTCACTTGAACTTCATGATTGTCATTATGCAAACACTGAAATAAGAAGATAATAGTTTTTAAAAATGCTTGTTGCTACGGCAGTGAGAACAATAGTTCAGGTTTTGCATCTTCTTTCATTTTTATTCAATATATTTTGTGTCTGTGTGTTTTCCTTAGCTTTCTCTTTAAAGACTGAACTTTCCAGGAGTGTTTTTATTTTTTCTAAGAGAAATAAATATTTTGTAGAGTTTCAGGCAGCATGTTATTTAGATGTTTTGGAAAAGGAGAGAACCCAGAGGGCTAAAAGGGAGAGAAAAGTCTGTGGTCCCTTTCGGACATCCATAGTTGACTTATGGGGAAATGGAAACTTGATTGTAACCTCAAAGAATGTAGAGTTTTTCTACGTCTATGTGTGACACCCAATATAAAATTCATCAAGAGTAGTGGATTAGCTTGAATGTTCTCAGGTTGTGAAAAGTATCTTTTTCAAATGTTTTTTAAAGATGACACAATGGGAGAAAAAATGCCAGCGATGTTTTTAACGACCTGAATTTCTGATTTTAACAGGTATTAGCACTAAAGATGGTACTGCCAAGAAAGATAAAGACTTCAGAGGAAAAGCCCAGAAGCAAGTGCAATTTAATCCTGGTCAAACCTTAGCCACGTGGCGAGTACGGATTTTGAGTGATGGTGAACATGAACATTCTGAGTCCTTTCAAATTATTCTTTCTGAGCCTGTCATGGCAATTCTGGAATTTCCTGCTGCATCCACAGTGGAAATTATTGACCCAGGAGATGGTAAGATCATTTCCAGAACCGTACTGTCAATATGTGCATATACCAAAAGATAAACTGGAGGGAAAATGCTATAAGTAACAGTGAATACTAAAGGTTGCCTGTCCTCAGAATATTTCTGAAGACAGACTTGGGCATCAGGCCTCTATCTTGGGCATTTGTCCTCTATCGCTTTAAGTGCTTGATGGATGGCTAACTCAGGTAGCATGTTTTTATGAAATACCTGCATTTTTTTTTGTGATATGTTATTTCTAGGGGGTTGGTTTGTTTGTTTTCATTGTAGGTATAACAAATTTTTCATTAAATGTAGTTGCAAACAGAATGTGTCTGCAGATTTGGCTGGAGGCTGACTTGATTTACTCTGCCATGATAATTCATGTAGGAGAGGATGGTACAGGAAGGTCTAGGCTGGTTGGTCCCAACAAGTTTGGGTCTTGGAGAACTATTGCAAACTACTAGGCCTTGATGTCAACCTGAGAAGCTCAGTAAGTGTAATGTTCCTTAGACCAAGCATACATTGTGTCAAGAACAAATAAAATTATGTTTGAATATAAATGAAGAAATAAGCTGATTTAAAAAAAAAATTTAAAAAGAAGAAGTAGAGCATGCTCTGGTTGCTTTGCATCTTTTCAACTGCATCCAGACACTTGAACCCATGGGTTGTGGTCACCCAGAACTGTCCTTAAGAAATCTTTTAAGTACGGATGGCCATAATAACTTGAATTTTATAGTCTTACCTAATTAACATTTGAAGAGTGTTGGACATGGAAATTATCAGAGGTGTCTTAGTTCTTAGTTACAAATGCAAGTGAAACCAGATCTTATCTCACATCCATATTTAGTCACTGAGAAAAATAGTGCTTAACTTGAAAAGCAGCATGTATGAGACACATAAATAACTTGAAAATGTGTTAAATCTCTCTATCTTTTCTATGATCAGTAAGATAGCACAACTCAAGGTAATTGACTGAGTCTTCTTTATGCCAATAACAGTATTTTATAATTCTTACATTAAGATAAATTTTTTACAGTCCCAGGGAATTTGTATTCATTATAAATAAAGTGAAGTTGCATAGGAGAAAATAAAATGCACAGCTGCAAATTAAGGAATATCTACAGGAAAACTAGACAGAGAACTTTGAGGGGAAGGACTGTGTTTCCTAACAGTCTTTTGAAGCTCAGGGTTTACGAAGCTCACTGAATAGGAACCATCAAAACTTTTATTCTGCTTGCAGTGAAAAAATCATTGATTTGAATGGTGTAGTTTTAGGATCAAAATTGTGAGCTTGTTTGGAAAGCTGTGCCAGCCTCTTAGTGTATGGGACATTAGTTAATGTTTTATTCCAAATACAGGTTGCATAGGGATGTGTTTTCTTATACTGGCTGAGATGGTGTAGCTTATTCTCCTCCAAGCTTTTATGTTGTTCATAAGGTCTGTTAAACTTTTATAGTGCCATTTTACTCCTAGTTGAATAATTATCAGAGAGAGAGAGAGGAAACTGAATAGATCAGATTCCAGCATGTTTTGGAAAGTTAGAGTTTTTCATTTTGCCAACTAAATTCTAAAGGGAGAAGTAGAAGGAATGAAATGGGATTTTTTCAGTGTTGCCTTTTGTTTTACTTTAAAACAGAAAGGTAGGGATTTGGTGTTTTTCACATTGAATTTTTGACTTGTTGGAGTAGTGAATAGTCTAGATCTTATCAAACCTGAATTACAGCATTTTTAAGGCAGACTTTTGACCTTAAGTCATGCTAGTAGTAGTCGGAGAAATAAAACCTGGAATGTGTTTTCAAGGAAGTCACCTGACAGTTTTCAGAACACTGTTTGCCAAAGTACTCTGAAATGATGAAAAATTTGCTTTGTGCATTCAGCTGACACCACTTAATTTGATATTATACAGAATTATATTCTGTTTGGGTTGCAGTCACACTAACGAAACTGTAAAGGTGCTTTATAATTAAATGTGTAGCCACCTTTTGTTCATGAGCTTTTGAGAGAACAAGAACAAAACTGATCCTGAATCTCAGTAACAGCATGAAACAGCAATCTGTTTATATAAGTGTAAAATAATGAAGGAGTTCAAAATGCATCTTGGTGGGTTTTTTTCCCTCAAAAATGATCTGATATCCTTTGGTATTATACATTTTAGGGTGATATTGCTCCTCAGACCTCACTGACTGTGTTGGCTGGGTCTCCTTTAAGTAAAACAGGAGTGTAGACATGTAACCAATGCAAATCAAATGTCCAAGTCAGAGTAAGATGTCAAGAGCTCAGACTTGCTCCTCAATGCCAAATGATTTTCATTATTATCTTGATGCAGTAAGTTAAAGAATGGCCTTGGTGAACCACAGCCTGTGTCTGAGCTATGCTATTGATGCTTCTGTAGTTAACAGTTAATAATTAAATACCATCGAAATAATAAAAAGATAGACTTTGTGGACAATTTCTCCAAACACTGTCTTGCACCATTAACCCTAGATAAACAAATCAGTCACATCAGAGACCACTTAATAAGGACTTGTGAATTAGACCTAATGACCTGATTTTCTTTTCCATTTCTGAAACACTAAGAAACTCTACTTCCCTCACGCTCCAAGTTTTACTTACAATTTAGTGGCATTGCCAATAAATGTGTATTATTTGTTGCACTTTAGAATATTCAAAAATGCTTTTGACTTATGTACAGATGACTTTATGAGGTTCTTTTCTTTGCAGAATCAACGGTCTTTATTCCTCAGTCCACCTATACTATTGAAGAAGATGTTGGTGAGTTATTTATTCCAGTCAGAAGAAGTGGAGATGTGAGTCAGGAACTGATGGTCATCTGCTACACACAACAAGGTAGTAGAATCTACTATAGAATAAAAAAATGACAAGAGTGTAAAAGAGACAGAAATTTAAAAAATATTTATTCCATCTATTTTATAATAAAATTGTTTATAACTCTGTTAATTACTTTTTCATCTAAATATCTTCAGTCTCAACTGGAAATGTATTCGTCTCGGCAACCTGTAAGAATATTACTGAACACAGTTTAAAAATCATCATGTAGAGGTGAAGAGGATCTATTCTTTACATTTTTGCAAGATATTTGTATGCAGCCCCATATATCTGAAAGTAATGAGAACTGAAAACACTGCAGCGATTGCCCAAGCTATCCTTCACTTGTTTCTATCTTGAAAAAAAATTATATAAAATAATAGTGCTTAATTGCCATGTATTCCTTCCTCTGACTTTCAGTCTCTTACTAATTATACGTGTACAGGGCATGGGTTTTCTACATCTGTGGTTTTATTGTTATTTTTCATCTGAAGAGTTGAAGCGTTATTTTGTGTAAAGTGATGTGGAATCCAAATAATTTGTTTTTATCAAATTCTATCTGTTCTAGTCCACTGGTATCTTCAATATGGGTAAAATATACTAAGGGAGTTAACTGGTAATCCTCACAGGGATTACTTTGCCAGTCTGTATCTCTTGTGATAGACAATATTCCTTCTGACTAAAAAGGTGCAAATGAGATGAAGAACCACACTCTTCCATTGTATCATATACAGAAGTAGTTTGTCCATGGACTTCAGAAGCATAGCCTTGTCAGAGGTTTCAGCCCATCTTATCACCAAAAAAGTAAACAGAAATTAAAGACAATGAAAATAAAATTCCACTTCTGTGAGGAGATCATTACAACCATGGTATGTATAGTGACTGTTTTCCTTTTATGCCGCAGGAACAGCATCTGGCACTGCCCCAACCTCTGTACTTTCCTACTCTGACTACATATCCAGGCCTGAGGATCACAACAGCATTCTACGTTTTGACAAAGATGAACGAGAAAAAATGTGTCGGATTGTCATCATAGATGATTCCTTGTATGAAGAGGCTGAGACCTTTGATGTTTTGCTAAGCATGCCCATGGGGGGAAGAATTGGTGCAGAATTCCCAAGCACTCGCATTACCATTGTACCTGACAAGGATGATGGTAAGATATCATATAATTGAAGTGATATTTCCAATTCAGGACAGAAACTACAAATAGCATCACATTCAAATCAGCATGTAGAAAATGGGTTTTGTTTTTCTTCCTGCTGGTTAAAACACATGCTGCTTCCATCTTGAGGTTAGAAAATACTATTGGAAAGCTCTGCGTGTTTTTGAAAGTGTTTAGTATTGCTATTTTATTGTTTGAGGAAATCACATGAGCACTGATTCATGGAGTTGCAAGGAGTTGCACCTTTCCCTTCTATCACATTAACAGACATAATCCAGGATGTGACCTTGCATGGGCAGCCTTGTTTCTGTGATTGTGAGACTCCTGTGATTGTGTCCACAAAGCCTTTGGGCCCATTCAGTCATGCTGCAGAGGGCCCTATTCGATGCCCTGATGGGGCAGAAGCCAGCTAGCAGCTCCTAAGAGGCAAGCTATATTTCTTCTGATTTGATTCTGCATTTAAATTTCAGCCTAGAAGTGTCCATGTATGCTTCCTTTGTCTTTTTGATAAAGCAAATATTCAAATGACATTAATGTTGCTTTCCAAATAGCCTCAGTAAGGAAATGCTGACAGAATTATGTTACTTGTTCAACTGGTTAATAGCTTTGAGATATTGCTTTGAAAGGGACATTTCTGGTGGTGATTAGAAAAAGGTGTGTGACTAAGGCAGTGTAGAATCAGCACACTGTATCACCAACTGCGTCCAAAAATACATGTAAGTATTACTACTGCCTCAAGCCTTTTAATACCTCAGCATTGGTGTGACAGCTCTTTTTCTAGAAGAAATAGCATAAAAGCTTCCTGGTACAATTGCCCTCATTAATGCATGGAGTTTGGAGACTGACATCTCAACTGTAAATTCTGTGATAGGACTACTAATAAGCTGTTTTAGTCCTCTCTATGAGGCCATAAACCATCTCTTGTGACACTGTCGTATTTCCTAAAGACTAAAGGGAGGAATTACACAGTACAGTATTCTTTGAAAGTCTGATGCCAAAATGGACCATTATTATCAGCACAGTGATTTCTCTCTAGTTAAGGATACAAAAGGCAGCTCTTAAAGGCAGGAAGTCCACACCCGTCTAATTGCCTCATAAATACTCCGCCTGCTTGAAATTTCTCACCTGTAATCCTGTGACAGAGGTGACTTTGTTTTCTCTGTGGAGCTTTTGGGTAATCTGGAATATAAGAATTTGAAAAAACATGTCTTGTAAAGTAAGAGATCGTATATCGAATGCAAGCTGAAATAGAAATCTTTATCTGACTTTGCTATTACAGCAAATACAAATTTATTCATTTAGGGGTTTCTACAACAGTTTGATATGTATGAATGATTTTGATGAATTCTTTTACAGTTTATACATAGCAGAATATAGAATATTTGGAGAGTAGCTATTAAAAATATATATTCATGAAGAAGCTGATTACCCAGATTTTGAGTGTGTTCTTACTGCTTAAAATATATATGAAGAGTTTGGGATGGGGAGAATGATTCTCCAAGATATTAGTTAATATCAGCGGTGAGATGAAATTAGACCATCTAACTTAAGTGGGAATCTCAGTGACTCCCAGTCACAACATAGTATAAAACTTAACATTTTATGAATTTCCCACAAAATATTAGGGAAGTTAACGAGAGATCTCCTTTAATACTGCCATTAGAAAACAGGAGAAGTAATTTAGTTTGTGTACCACTGTTCACTTTTAAGTTTCTGCATTTATGAGCACAAATTTCCTCAGTGCTACAAACTTTTATGCACAAATTATTATAACAAAGAATAATCTTATAAGATTTATTAGAAATGCTGGGGAAGTGTTTGGGACATAAGAATAGAATATTTTCATTATGTAACAACTGAAATATCTGTTGGTAGGAGTAAATAATATTTGGGATATTGAAAGATAAGGGAGTTTTGAAGGATAGATTTGTAACACTTTCTTAAACACATTCACTTGTCTTTTTACACCCAAAATGTTGCATATATGATACTGGAAATATGACAGAACTCCTTTTTAGCTTTCTGTATCAGTGAAAGGACTCTGACAAATAATTCCAGAACATGCAAAAACTTACTGACAATTCACTTACCAGTAAAATTTCCTACAATATTCTTTTTAGGTTGCATAAAAACAAAAAGCATGGGAACAGAAAAATCTATGTGTTTTGTTTCATCTAAGATCTGTTACACTGCCTGTTCTGTAAAAGCAGAGTACAGACTACAGAGTAGATAAATTATAAATTACACCTTGCATATTTATTTATGCATTCCCACACACATACAAATATATATACATGCACGTATTTATGTAATGTGTGAGCAATTTAGCACCCTGGCAGTCATTATTGAAATTCTGCATAAATAAGCAGAGGACTTTAAGCAGCATTGGTTATTATTGTTTGCTGTGCACAAAATCAATTTTAATAAGTTAATACAGCATGGTATGTGAAAGAAAAAGAATTCTCTTTAGCTTTTAACAGCAAAATTTAGTTCATAAAATGTCTAAGATAAGAGGTTGGTAGAAGCTTTAGCATAGATATAGTAGCCTATCAGCTATAGTAAGGCTATAATGCTAAATTCTCTGGTCCACTTTAGTCTCTACTTCACATCTACTGATATATTTTCCTCACTGTTTGTTTAAATTCATCTTCTACTTAACAGAGTTTCTTTGGACAAATGTCACAGTATGTCATTAAGTGATGTCTCCAGATACTGTGACTGGATTAACATTATGCATTTACTTCTTCAGGTCAAACAATAGAAATAGCAAAAGTCAAAGTTTAATAATACTACATGAGATCTTTTCTGTGGAACTCAAGTTAGCACTAGCAACACTGCCTTATCTCCTCTGGTATTCAATATGAGTTAATTAGGAAACATTCACCTTCAGTACCTACTATCCAAGTCTTTTATTTCTAGAGAATGCCCTTAGGGTCTAACTAAAATATCTTAGTTGCTATATAAGCATGACAATAAAAAAAAGGTAAGAGGCATGCTCAACTTTCTAGTGAACTACAGTGTATTCAATAAATTCTAGGCAACTGCAAAGTTTAATTGGGGATTATACAGTTGTGCTGTGCTGCCAAAGTAAAATCTGGGGGAAAAAAATCATAGTATGTAGAACAGCCACTGGTATATTTATATATTGTGAATGGTGATTTCCAAATTGGTGCTACTATTGGGACATTTCCTAATTTGGAAGGGACTTTTCCTGATAGGTACTGAAGTTAGATAGAAAAGAAGAAAAGGATTACGTTAATGAAGTAAGCAGCAGAATAAACTTCACATGGAAATCTTGGATTCAAAGTTACACATGCCACTACAGTTAAGGCAATAAAAGTAAAAATATGGTTGGTTTGAATGAGATGTGATAGTTATTAAACATGAATCATGGAAGAAAAGCATGAAGGGGAAATACCTATGTAAATCATGCACTTCTGGGGTGGCACTAATCTCACTTGGTATTAGCCCCTATAACTTTAGACATCTGATTCAAATAGGCTATATCACGATTCTTCTGTACTTAATGGAAAAAGAGATGTACTCCCAGGAAATATCCCATCCTAGGATCTAAACTGTTGAGATCAATCACCAGGGATACCTGGTGCATCTGAATACGTTGATTTATGACAGTAGATATAAACCCTACTTTAGAAATTTAATTTGCCAGTCAATACAAAATTGTAAGCACTACTGGGCATGAAGGAAGGATTTTTTTCCAATTTTGTTTTGAAACCGTACCCGCTATGAAATGCCATAAAACACCAAATGGAAATATAGCTACCCTGCTTCATAAAATAATTATGGTCTCTACAGAAAACTATAAAAGAATCTATTTGAAATCTAAAGAAACAAACGCTGAAGAGTTTTTCAATAGGTATTTAGAAACTCAAACGTTTTCCATACTGATGTGAACTTAAGTTAGAAAATCTAGCCAGAATTGATGGGCTAAACCATTTGTCTTCATTCATCTCAGGGATCTGGGGGATAAAAAGAAAGGTCTGAGGAATTCGAGATCAGTTGGTTGGTTCAGGACATGCAATCCTGCATGGAGAGCACAGAGTTCAGCATAAAGGTCATTTGAAAGAGGCACTTTTCATAACAGATAAATAGTAAGCATGTAGGAAAAGGAAGATGATGTTCATGTGCACATTTCATTCCCCTTGGAGAGAGAAATCCTGGAATTTTGTCTAAGACTCATGAAAACACTCAGACCCTAGTCTTCCATGGAAATGCCTTAATCCTCAGACACTTAGCAACTAAGCTAGCTCAGCCTGGAAGTACTCTCTGTTTTTGCAGCTGAAGCAGTGACTCTGAAATCATTTCATAGAGAAAAAATGAGATCTAAGTGTTTTGTTAGTATTCATTTGGGAATGAAGAGCCTGTAATTTGGTTCCAGCACTAACAATGTTGCTGTGTTGTGTGCAACAAGTCTGATGCAAAATGCTTTAACAAGGTTTCAGTCAAAGCTCTACTTTTTCATAGTCTCAATATTTTGACTGCTGTGCTAATTTAGACTCTTTTTTACTTACTTGGTAAGTAAATGATGTGGGCAAATTTATGATGTGGGCAAATTTAAAACTCTGGGTTTATAATCACCTTTGGAAACCTGAAGAGATGAGGCATGGCGAATGCAGAGTTGGAAGTTTGCACCTAAGGGGAAAATACTTAAAATTATTTTGTTTGCTGCAAGTTTTTTGTAAGTGGCTGTCTCCCCATGTGATTTTAATTCCGTGCTACTGTATTTAGTGTTGCCATGAGAGCACACAGCCTTACAGCCAGGCTGACAAACAGTCATCCTGCCTTAGTGGAATTGTTGAAGCCTCATGCTGTTCACAGCAGGAAGTACATTAAATACATTTGTTCCACTTCATTCACATTAGATGGGCAAGAAGCTGCTCAAATTTCTTCTTAACATTTCTACATCAAGTCTGGGAAAGCAAAGGACTCGGGTTTATGTCGGAGGTTTGCTGACCATTATCTTTACACCTGCTCAACAGAACCATCCACATGATAGAGGATAGCACTATCTGGGAATACTTTACAGATGAGTAAACTGGATGATGGCATCCTAATGCAGAAAGGCAATGTTAGAGGTCAAACAGAACAGATTAATTATTTAGTCTTCTGGAGATTTCTTTAAAACACTTTCTGTCACTTTCCTTACACTTAATTAAATTTTAAAAATCCTTAGACCATGTTCTGGAAATTGGTACCCACTAACACTTGTCCAACTTCCTTGGAGCAGTGAAGTACATATTAATGTTTACTATCAATAGCCCGAAAAGTCCGCACTGCAATGTTACATTATAAATATATGCTTTGCATTGGTTCCTAGCAGGCAGGTAGTGTGAACTAACTCTCAGTGTGCATACTGAGCCAAATTTACAGTTTCTGATAAATAAGTATTTTATTAGTAACATAGTTTATCAGAGTAACGTCCTTATCTCACAAGGCTAGTTGGAATGTCCTTATTTCAATTGATCTCCAAGGCAGGCAGTCAAATGTGTCTTTTTCTCTTTGCCAGTGGGTATGCCAGACCTTAAACTGAGCAGGTGGTTTGATTGATCTTGGTAGTTAACATCTGCTAGTCTATTTGTCCAATTTTAATTACAACCTGAACACTACAGGCAGAGCATGCCCACTGTTATGTTACGGACTGGAGTAATGATCTGGCCAACTATCCATCACCACTCTCTGGAGATTACTGAAACAGTGAACCAGTTCTTTTTTTCTCTGTACATCCATCTCTGACTACTTTCTCCCTTTTATGTTTTTACAGTTCTTGTGAGTCTGATGCCTTTGGCACTTCTGTGTAGCATTTAACTTCTTTTGTCTTCTCACTGAGTAAAATCTCTATATGACCCCTCAGCTTTCCCCAGTTTGTGGCAGGTGGCCAGATTGGCAACTAAGCAAGGGAAAAAGTGGATGACAGCCAGCTTATGACACATATTATACTCCCAGTTTTCTTTACTAATAGCTTCTTATTATCACCAGTTCAACAGAGTGAAAAATGTTCAATTTATGATGATAGCCTTAAAGATTTTGGAAAGTCCCTGTTTGCTGCCTATCACAGAGATAAATAAATGTCATACCTTGCAGTAGGACATTCAGGCACATTTATGTTTTGCTTTCTTAGCATTATTTGTTGCTTACAGTTTATCATGTGTGTATCCCATTTTATAAGAGTGTGTGTGTGTGTATATATGTGTGTGTGAACTACAGATGTATTAATCTCATCCTTATTTATCTGCTTAATAACTAGATATGTAATCCCACCTTATGATCTAGGCCCCTTTGATAGGTGAGAAGGACAGAACATGACCTCCAGACAGTACTTTGTCACATCTACTTCAGATGGCTCTTTGACAGTAGAGAATGAAGCTGGTGGAGCACAAAGCTCTTCAGCCTTCACTGCTGCACATGCATTATTACACTTCTATGTAAATTGAAGTAATATTTCAAGGAGGGTGTTGAAATACAGAAAGCTTTTAGTTTTGTAGTCAAAGCACACAAAATAACCAATAAGCAGAAGGCATGAGATTACATGAACTATAAAAAAAATTTTGCCTTCTGTTAAATCTAGAATGAGTTTAATGAAGTGGTGTTCTTATAGTTGTAGGGAGTGAATTTAGTGACCTAGTGAGTTCTTTGTGTGTTTAAGATTTGGATAATCAATTTTGGTAGGACATCTTGGTGCATTCAGTTTTCCTAAGACTTCTTCAGCCTTTGAATCTGCTCATACTGAGACTTTGCTGTTTTGCTCATAGTCTTTGAAGACTCAAAAGATACTGAACACTGTAACCACTGTAGCCCATTGGGCTTTAATGCCATCGATTCTCCTTTTGAATGTGTAAATCCTCAAAAGATTAACTCAGTTGCTATCTCACTTCACTGTCAGGACACTCTTTTCTCTCCCACACAAATGGGATCAAAAGTCCAAGAGACAGAATTCAAGAAGTTTTAACCTACAGCAGAGCATATTTTTTGTTAGAGCTGTGCTTTTGTGGTCTGACAAGTCTGGCTGTTGCTGTGTTTTCACTTCTCTGTCTTCTCTGCCAAGTCCTATCCTATCCTCAACGGTAGCTCTGGTAAAGGGAGAGTGAAAGATCTCTTGCATACTTTTCTTCTACAGCCTCAGTCAGCTAAATATGTTCTGATTGTATGTGGGCAGAAAAGCCTTCAAGAAATTGTTTCCATTGGTTAAGCAAACTCAACATAACTAGCATTAGGATTGAATAGTAAAAGTGCAAAAATCTAAAGTCAGATCAGCCAGAAATGGCTACATACTATATCTTTACATAGACTGATTTCTAAAATGCTGCTGAACATCTCATACCATTTTGGTTTGTAGTCCTCATTTTTTATCTGATGTGTGAATCACTGACTGTAAGCTCCTTCAGGCTTGACCTCCTTGTGAAAAACCTTGTGTGTGGTATATTTAAATGCTATCACCATTTGAATGCCATTTGAATGCCATTCCCATTTATCTGTCTGCCTCGGTTTCATCAGTTTGTTGAGAATTTGTTATAGATGCCATTTTCCGGGCCTGTTATATAAAAATAATCTATTTCATTTTAAAAATAGAACATGTAGAAGATTCTGAGTTGGTTTTATGCTCTGTGGGAGGTACAGCCCATAGGAAAAAGGTATGTGAAATTCAGATGTTTGCTGCAGGCAATACAATGATGTTTGGGTGTGTCCCCAGATTCCAGTGTTTGTTTCTTCATCTGTTAGTCTTTACATTTTTATTTCCATTGGTAAATGAGGCAACTTTCTGCATTATGGAATTGTTTAGGCAAGTGACTGGAGTTTAATGTACTTACAGCAGGAAAAATCTTTTGACCCTGTCTTCAGACTGAACAAAGGAAAAACTCCTCCAACATATGTAATAGTTCCAGTGATATCACGCGAGGTCTGTAGGTTATACCATAAAGGTGTGTGGAAGAACCATAACAATACTACTCTACTAATAAGTATTTTCATATATATCTGTTAGATCACCAATATATTAATTTGGTGTTTTGGAAAAGTAACAATGTTTCTTAGCAAACCAACAAAATTAATTGCTTAAAGGGAAGGTCACTTATTAGAGTCAACCTCACATGTTAGTCAGCCTTATGCATACCATTTGTAGCTGGAAACAATTTAAGACTATTAATTGCTATCTTGTACTTTATAGCTAACTAATTGTTGAAAAATTCATTTTCGCTTTAAAGGCACACATCTTCAACAAGTTGAGCTACAACTTGGCCTCATACACTCAGATGTCTTTATTCCCCATTGTTCAGGAATACTCTGTAGCTCATCAAACTGTTACTGGACCATTCATGATGGGCAGCCTGACATTAAGCAAAATCAGAATTAGCTCTGTTCTCCAGGCTACAAAGGACACTGCAGGCTGTCAAGAAGGAAAGAGGTGACCAGAGATGAGGTGTCATGGTAGTCATCTCACTGCCATCCTCAGTCTTGCAGCTAGAGCTGTAGTCTGCTTCCTTTAGTGCTACTTTGCTCACATTTGAGTTTTGCTTATTGATGTAGCAGAGAGTTTAGATATGGACTCCAAGCCTGCCAGGCAGGTGCCGCTTGTAATGGTACTGTGTCTAGAGAAACTGAAGCATGGATGCATTTTAACATAAAGGATAGGTTAAAATGTAAAGTGTTATGTTAAATTAGTGTGTATCATTAATTAAACGTGAATCATGTGTAATGTTATTCATAGCAGTTTCTGCTCCACACCATGTTAGTCTACTGAAATTATTGGGTTAAGTTGCATAAAATGAGAATAATTAAGTGATGAGCCAGTTTAATCAATGTACGGCACTGCCACTGTAGATTTAAAAAGAAACCACAACTTCCTTACAAAATCGAACTGTGGTAAAGATTGCGTTAATTTGGATCTGTCCTATTACCTGTTATAGTGTTTGCAATATTGTCTAAAAAAACCTTTTTAAGTCAATAGACAGAAATGGGCTGTTGAGACAAATGGAAAAGCAGACATTATTTGCTTAAGATAATGTCTGTGGCAATTTGGCTGAAACTAGCAATTTTGATTCTGAGGGGAACTTACTTTTTGATTGCAAAAGTTATGACAACAGTGCTAATAAGATGAAAGCTGTTAAGATTGCAACATATGAATTTGAAAAGTAATCTGTTTTGACCACATCAAATAAAAAGCTATTGGCGTTTGCACAATAGGTACCTGCTACAGACTGAGCTTTGACTGTAATCTTGACCCCTGCTTCTATAGCATTCAGTAAAAATAAATGACTTGGCAAATTAAATTCATTGTGCTAAATGCAAACTCAGTTGCTTGCATAGTTTCATGTGCAAATAGCTGCAGAATGGTGCTACCTAGTTTCAGATTTTAAAGTCGTCTTTGATATTGTCTTAGTATGAAGTTTTTGTAATGGATAGTTTTTCTGAGCTTTACTTTGGTGACTATTAACAGGCACATATGAGAGAGATTTCAGAAGTTCACTTTTGCTGCTATTAAACAGTAAATGCTCATGCCTTCTTACATTTAATGAAACTCTCATTCTTAACTGGTCTATCTACAACTCACACACTTCATGTTTGTAACATTGGATTCTGTTATGTTAGAGACTCAGCAGATCAATCCTTTAAAGCTAGCTGTGATCCTGAAATGCAAGTAGGCACTGTGTAGGGATGTGTATGTTGCCTGAGTATGAGCCAGATTAGGTCCAGCCAAATCTGGACATGTTTGTCTGGTTTTATGTCGAAGTTAATTAACTATGCCAGCCATCAGGGCTCATTACTTCAGACTCAGCACGGCCCTAGCATGTCCAGACTGTACTAGAACAGGCTTGTAGGCTTGCAAAGCACTGGTTTGCACCCTCTGCATTACCACAACAGACTTCTGCTAGCTCTGGCAACTCATAATGTTCACATTATAGCCTTGTTTGGACTGTTCGTGGAAAGAAGGAAGGCAAAACCTTTTAGAAATAAACAGTTTAACACTAAAAAAGATGAGTCATAAATTAATTTGTGAAGACTGCTTCTCCTAGTTCCTGAATATGTCAGAGTGGCATGTCTGTTTTCTTCTATTATTTCTTTCCTCCTGAGAATATATATGTGTGTGTGTGTGTGTGTGTGTGTGTGCATCACTGGCAGCATATATCACTGACATTCACTTTGGTTTTAAGCCTTATCAAGGTGTCAGCACAAAAGAGTCTGTACTTTTGTGTTTGCCCTAAATATCCTGCCAACAGGATTTTTTATAAACAACCTACTCTTTTGCCATGTCTCCCTAAAGCAGTCTATAAGGATATAATTTTAAAAGGAATAGCCTCTTTGGAAATAAATATTTTTGTGCTGTCACACTGATTTGACGATGTACCTTCAAAGTTAGATGTGTTCCTAACAACATGAGAAGTGTGTTTGTTTTCCTGCTTGATGACTGACTAGTGCTGTACTTGAGATACGCCTCTGACTCTGTAAGTACAAAGACAAGGCAAAGTTTTCATTTCTGTGCCAAGAAACCTGGACTAAAGCTTTCTCCTCTGATTATTGTAACTTCATGCCAGTGAAATCTGTGAGTCTGAACAAAAAAACCCTTAGAAAACTTCCTCTTGTTTCTCTAAGAGGAACCATTAAATTTGCAGTAGTCTCTCTTCAGAGTGATTACTAGATTAAAGGTCTGCTGTAAGTGAGCCTGCAGTCATTGAGCAGAGTGTTTTCCAGACATGACCTGAGATAGACAATGCTTTCCCTGTTAGTAGCTTGGCATTGCTACTTCCCCTGGGGAGCTACTAACACAGCTTACAGGAAATGAATTTAGAAAACATTTGTAAGGATTTGTTTCCTAGGATGGGCAACCATGCAGAATGTGTATTTCATTGAAAATACATACCTCAAAAAGTGTGAAAAACTCCATCTGAAGTACAAGGCAAGCTAGGTTTAGACATTTTTTTATTTGGCTGTGACTACAGGAATGAACAGTGTGTGAGGTTTCTTCTTCAGAAGCAGTAAAGCAAGCATTAGGATAATCTATAAGACACAAACAATATTTTATTTTATGCCTTCCATCTAGTTTAAGGCAGATCATCTAAATTCCCTGTGTAGTCAGTAAGTAAAAGGGAATACTTCCACACCTCCTCAGCTTTTTCTGATTGCCATGAGTGAGCCATTCCACCTGTCCTCCTGTATGCTCATTGTGCTGGGAAACTTCCTGGAATGGCCTACCTTTGTCCTTGCAAAATGAGAGCAAGCCGGCTCCAAGTGAGTACCTCTCACTTAAGTGGTTAAAATGAGGTGCAGCCAAGTCCAGATCAAGTTCCAGAACCAATGGGACATAAGAATGAGATTAGACTTGGGAAAGTGTGCTAAACTCTAAGCATACTTGTTTAAGAAACAACACGTGTTAGAACTGATAACATTTTTAACTGCCTTTATGTAACTATTGGCATATTAATAACCATTTCGTCTTAGTAGGCATTCTGTATTTCTAGTGTCTAGAGGCTGGGAAACTCTTTGTCCATCTTAAGAATTTAGAAGAATATTGTATGTCTGAAATGGTACATTGCTTTGCAGATCTGATATCCAGTGCTTCAGTATTCCTGTAAGTAGAACTCTCATCAAAGTTAATAGTAGTTATACAAAAGGTAGAGAGGGTCTATCCTGTTCACCTATTAAAAATGTTTCAGATAAGAGCTTCACAGTCGCAAGTATAAAAATAACTACTGACAACCCAGTCTCTGTGGGCAAATAAAGTAAGATTGATGTGTGCCTGTCTGTGCACTCAAATACGTACATATTTAAATACACATACTCTTGAATTTTAAAAAAAAATTAAATTGAAACTGATGCTTTCATCTACCAAAGTTAGACTTCTTCCAAGTTTGTTTTTCATCCTGCAAAGTTTGATGACCTTGATAATGCTCAAACAGGTCTGTGAATCTGTACTATTTTTCAGTAAATACATTCAGTTCCATCAATTTGTTGCAGGATTTTAGTTTTAGCAGATAAGTAGAGAGGCAGCTGCAGTTTTTTCATTGAAGAGGAATATTAAAGGAGTTCATTTGTTTGCTTTTTATATTTTATTAGTTGTGAAATACAGAAAAATCTTGAAAGCAGAAGAGACAAATCTTTTCTCCAAAACTTACAATTTCACTCTTGAATACAGTTCCAAAATGCTTATTAACTGCTGCTTTCTCAGATGAAGTTTTGGTTTAGTAATAGCTACTTAAAAATTTTATATTATTTCTGGTTAGTTTTAATTAAGTTGCTACTTTACATTGTTCAGCAATCTACCACAGGAGATTGTTGCCATACACTGTGGTGGTTCTTCAATTACAAAACGTTTGTTCCATTGTAATAGAAGTCATAGCTTTTGCATCAGGCATATAATCTTATAAAAATCTGACTTATGGACATGATGGGCCCAACTTCCACTTACCATTAAAAAATATTTATTTCTCCTCCTTTGGGTAAGCTGTAACTTTTCTGTATGCAAGACATAGTTCTGTAGAGCCATAAACTTTTTCCAGTCATTTCCTTTGAATTTTTTGCTTTTTGTCTATGCCTGATGAAGGAGAAGTATCCATAGTACTACTTACAGAGCACTGAGCAATTGCCGTGATCTTTGTCGACTGAATTCAAGTTGGCCATATGCTGCATGGTGTTTCAAACACATTTGTGATACTGTAGGCTCATAAGTATAATAAATTCTCACAAGAGAGCACAAAAAAATTGTGATGAAGTGCAAAGAGAACTTGTGTAGGTCTTTCTACACTTGGGAGGGGGTAGCTGTGATTTCTGCTGTGCAGTGGGAAAACTGAGGCACTGGCTGTGCGTGATTACTCTTGCATGTTTGAAACAGGAATGGAAACAACATAAAAGGGGAGATGATATACATTCAGGATGAAGCTGGGATATGTTTTTAAGGCTGTTTACTTTGTGAAATTACTGTGGGTAGGAAAACTGGAAAAGGGAGGAAAAAATGAAGCTAAACAACGTGTCTGTTTAGTGGAATAGCTTTTAACCTCCTTTGCTCCTTGCTCTTCTTTCTTATGAAATG
Source organism: Orthonyx spaldingii (assembly GCA_013397795.1). NCBI lineage: Eukaryota > Metazoa > Chordata > Aves > Passeriformes > Orthonychidae > Orthonyx > Orthonyx spaldingii. The sequence continues at coordinate 166,171 of VZTJ01002535.1, read as the reverse complement.
TGGAACTTTAGTATTAAGATAAAGACTGTTCACATTTCAGTTTACATGAAAAAAGATTGATTTTGTTTTAAATGCTAGATGTGGGGGAACTAAAATTAAATATTTGCCCCCTTAGTTAGCTGGAAAATGTTGCCAAGAGTAGCTCCAGTTATATGTCATGTTTCAGTCTGGTTTTAGCAACAGGAATCTCTGAGAACATTCAAGTTAAAGTTTCATTATCTGTATTCACCTTTGCATGTTTGCACCAAAGTGAAAAATGCAAGGAATTTTCTGGCTTGTGCACAGGACTCAATTAAAACAAGTTTAATGAGATACCACATTTGGTGTTGCACACAGATTCATACATGCTGACACAAAAAGTTGAAAATGTAGGAGGCAAGCAAAAGAGCACAGTGCTGATATAACAATTGCTATCTAAAATGATACAAACCAATACTTGAAAAGAAGCCAAAAATAGTTAGAAGAATTCTAAACCTTAAAGAAAAAAGGCTTTATTTCATATACTGAGAAGAGCAAAGTGCTCCCCATTGTTTAATGTGGGGTTTATGGTCTCTTGTTAACTTCAATGTAAGGTAAAGAAGCATTTATGGACATTATTCCTCTTCCACCAGAACCAGCATTCTACTTTGGAAATGATGAATACTATGTTGATGAGAGTGCTGGCTACATTGAGGTCCGTGTCTGGAGGACTGGAACTGATCTGTCCAAAGCTGCCTCTGTTACAGTGAGGTCTCGCAAATCTGAACCAGTAATTGCAGAGGGTGAGTTACTGTTTTCCTCTGGTTTCATGGTGCTGCTACACTGCACATGCTGGTACACATTGCTGACACATGCTGCTACATTTCACAAGTGCTAGTTCAGTGGGTCTTGGTACAGTTTCAACCACATAAGATGAAAATGATATGTCTCTTGCTCTTAGCAGATCTTTTCTTCTTAGAACAAATTGAGTAATTACAGCATTTCAAAGAATCAGGAGTAGGAGCCACTATGAAGTACAGCACTAAGAGAAATGCCTCTGAATCCTCATATAAAGACTGCTACAAAGGCAGTTGTTTGCTGCCTCAAGAGCACACTCTGGGCACAGTTATGATCACTGGCAGCATACTGAGTTTGCTTCTCTCATTTTTGCTGTAGGCAATGAGAAATTATTACCTAGTATCCTAGTCAGGAACAGGATTGCTTCAGCTGTGTGATTCTTGGATGCTTTGACAGAACGTTTTTCTGCAGAATCAAGTGTTAGCATACTCATTTTTTTTCACAAAACATATCATAATGTTTAAACTAAGCTATTCATATAGAGGCAGCATAAAAATTATCTTCCTGAGATGCTTATCCTGAGTGTAACTTTACTGTTATTTCAAGAATTTCTAAACATAATACATATGTATCATATATACATAACATATATGTATTTTTCTTATGAAAACTAAAATTATTAAGTCTGAAAAAATACATGATTGCTTCATTTCTGCACTTGCTTTTATGATCTGATCTATTTACCTAATCTTGAATATTTAAGTTATTTTATTTCTGGTAAAAAATATATTTCCTTACAGTAAGAATCTTCATTCATTGTGCCAGGACCTCTAGGTTTAAAAACTGGGAATGCCTCAGCACTTGAGCTCTCTAGTCTGTTGGTCACAGCATGAAAGCTCTGACATGGCTGGCTGCCTGTAAAACCATGAATCTGGTTCTTGGCCTTACACAGTGCAGCAATGGATCTGCTGCTCTGAGCTGTCAGTTCTGGAATCCTTCCTTAGAGGCTTAGCTCTGGAGAAGAGCAGCAGGCAAGTGCCCATCTGATGATGGCCTTTAATCTGGCCAAGTTTTGTCAAATTCACAGAATTCCAAACTTGATTTCAATTTCAATTGAAGTGTTTCTCCCAAAGCTTTGTTTCAACAGCTCTGCTGTTACTCTAGCCAAAAATTAATGTTAAAACTGAGTCCTTCCCTAGAGTCCTGGATACCTTTAATGCCTTGGTTCTAAGATAGTGTCATGTTTTAGTCAGTTTCTTGTTTTGTTTGCCTTCTTCTCATTGGCATGTTATGGATTGGCTTGCTTTGCTTAAAAGAAAACGAACCCAGATCAATCTTTAAGAGTAAAGTGCCAGACCTCACCTGATATGGTCTGAGCAGAGTTTGATTTGTTTGTTTTCCATTGACTCTGTTTTATACAACTCGTCTGAATAGCAGTTCTTCCTACAATCAGCTGACTGGCCTTGTCTCCTTTCCTTTTTACATTAATCTCAAAACTTCCGTCTTTGTTACAGAATAATATGAAATTTCTTTCCAAAAGACTTTGCTTCATCTCCAGGGTCTCTCTCAAAGCTTTTTGCTTACTTTCATTTCTCACTTCAAGCAAATTTCATTAGTTTTTCTGGAATAACTGTTGGTTTACAACAGAACAGAATCAGCCTCATTTTGTGACTCAAATCATCATTAAACAAAAATTAATGAATATTGACGTATTTTATTGTATAGTTCAAATTAATGAGCAAAAGATAGTTTTGTTTTACATGAATGCCACAATTTGGCAAATAGTAAAGTTATAAAGGAAAATTATTTACCTACAATTAACTGTCTAATGATAGATATTTTTATTTTTGTAAATGTAACATGTAATGCTATTTTTATCTCTTTTCCATTGGTAGCTGGAGTAGATTATGTAGGCATCAGTCGTAATTTGGATTTTTCCCCTGGAGTCAATATGCAGACGTTTCGAGTGGTAATTCTGGATGATCTTGGACAGCCAGTGTTAGAAGGAACAGAGAAGTTTGAGCTTGTGCTAAGGATGCCAATGAATGCTGCCCTTGGAGAACCCAGCAAGACCACCATCTTCATTAATGACTCAGTGTCTGATTGTGAGTAATATTTTTTTTTTTTACCTTTTCGTATTTTGGAGATGATGCATTGTTTGCTGTCTGGCTGCTTATGTTCTATATCTGGTGCAATGTATAAATAAATGTGAAATAGTGGAGAGAAGATATGATAACTTCTGCAGTTACACTTTACATGTGCTTTCTATGTTTTTCTGCCCAGTGCCAAAGATGCAGTTTAAAGAATCTGCGTATGTGGCCAATGAAAATGATGGGCAGATTTCTGCCATGATATATAGGAGTGGGGATATCCGATATACATCCACTGTGAGATGCTATACAAGGCAAGGTTCAGCTCAGGTAATGATGGACTTCGAAGAACGTCCTAATACTGATAGTTCCATCATCACATTCCTTCCTGGTAAGTTCTTGCTCTTATTTTAGAAGCCTTTATTCTACCATGTTTTGCTTTGCTTTCCTTTCCTTGGTTTGTTTTGTTTTGTTGTGTTTTAATTGCGTCTTCTCATAAAATAGTGTCAAAAAGACCACTCTGGAAAACAAAGCTTTTTTTTTTCGTACACAATGGGATGATGTTGCCTCTATTTGCTTCACTTCTGACCTAGAGGGATAATCAACAAGAACCAAAGGGGTATGTCCTCATCTAGATTCAGCCTGAGTGCCAGGATCTTTCTGATAGCAAAAGCAAGTTCAGCATAATACAGTAGGACAGATATGCTGTCAGAATGGAAACTTCAGAAGTTCTGCTCTTTGTTAAGCAGATTTCTGTTAAATGCATTTGATTTGCACTGAAATGAGTAATAGATCTTTCAACAGGTATATAGCTCTCTAATTCCTGTTTAATTTTTTTCTCCCACCAAGGCTTTCCTAAGACCGCCCAGCAGTATCAGGTACTTAATATCTCACATCAGAGATGAAATACAAATAAATCAAATGTTACTATGTTGAAAGAATATTGCCTAATTCCTTCTGCTTGTGCAGAAGGCAGTTTAGTCTTCTAGTCTTTGAAGTTTACACACATATAATATTTTTTACAAGCCTTAAACAAGTTCTGTCATCAGCATGAAATCCTTGGTATGCCCTTATCACAGAAATTATAACCTTCGTATTTCTGTAGACATGTATCATAGTTCTCTTGAAAAAGTGAGATGTTCAGTCATCTTTATTTAGAGCCAGTCTCAGCTTTTAGTGCTGTCATGTGCTCTACACCTTTGCCATTGCTTCTGTGCAACCAGGAAAGAGTCCAGCTTGTAAGAATTAATGGATCTGGGCCACTTAGGAAGTGACTTTTCCTTTTCCTACCATTTCTCTGCAAAGACGAGTAGCAAAGAGGTCTACTAGAATTATATTTTGTCTCCATAAGCTTCTTAGGCATGTTTAATATGCGGCAGTTTCATTTCAGTTTTCACAGTTCCCATGTAACAATAAGCAGGATGCATATTTTGCATTTTTCTCCTAAGGGATAATTTATGTTTTATGGGAAGGGGCAAAGGCAACCTCAGAAAATGAACACAGTCAGCATCCTGGTCTGGTTCTTCATCTCGAGGAGCCTTGATCATATTTGCATGTGTAATGATGAAAAAATACAGTAAATTGGCCTAATTGCTCTCCTTCTGTGCTGTTCCTTTTGTCTGGGGTGTAAGAGTCATTCTTATGATGAAGAGCCCACCAGGTCATGCTGGGTGCCCGACAATGCACACCATTCATAGGTCTTGCTTCTTGCATAGAAGGCCTAAGACAAGATGTTCAAGTTTCTGAACATCTAGTAAGTCAAGGCACATTCATTTGTGAGTGCAAAAATGAGCGGGATCGTTCTCTAAAGCATTTTTAAGGCATTATTCACTGTCACTCGGAATCAGTGGGAGTTCAAAAGACTATAAAATCAAATGGAATACTATAACTGAAGGTCCACACAGCTGGAGAGTGTCCAGTCAAAACAGACTTGAAATATAAAACTTTAGGACAAAATTACCATTAGTATTAGTGACAGGTTTTATTGCTCTGCTTCCTTGTGCAAGTATTTATTTTTTAAATGCACTCTGTGGGAGAGGTCACTGAGAAGGAGCATTTTCTTCTTAGGCCAAACAAAAGGAATAACACATGTAAAGTGGATATACCAAATAGAAACTTGTCTTATAGAAGTTCCGAAATGGGACATTCCACTTTAATGAGTTTCCGTAGAAAGGTAGTGATTGCTAATTCTGGTTTCATTACTGCCATTGCTCATTAACTTGTATGGTGTCAAGGTGGATGCCTTGGCCAGCAGGAGCAGCCTGTGGTGCCTTGGGCTTGGAGAGAAATGCAGTATTAGAGCAAAGAACACCCAAGTTCTGCCTGATACTACCTTCAGAATGATTGCAGGTGAAACTGAGAAGCCTTGCACACTGGTGCTTATGGATGATACTTTCCATGAGGAGGAGGAAGAACTGCGCCTGGTTCTTGGCACTCCAAGAAGTGATTCTTCCTTTGGTGCCTCTATTGGCGAGCAAAACGAGACGCTGATAAAGATTCGGGATGACGCAGACAGTAAGAGAATATTTGTTGTTAGTGGCTTTTGGAAGCCCATTTGCATGCTCTAAATACATTTTTTTTCTTCTAATTACAGAAGCTATTATTAAGTTTGGTGAGACCAAATTCAGTGTGAGTGAACCAAAAGACACAAGGCAAGTAGCAGTTGTGAAAATCCCAGTGCTTCGTCTGGGAGACACTTCCAAAGTTTCTGTTGTGAGAGTTCATACAAAGGATGGATCTGCTACTTCTGGAGAAGACTATCACCCTATATCAGAAGGTAGGATCATGCTTATCACATCCAACTATTTTTTTCATTCATAATTGTAACATAATATTTGAAAAATTAAATAACTTTGTGATTAGAATACTTTGCAACCACATCCCAAAATGCATTTTGCTATTCAAATTCACTGTGGACAGATCCCCTGTGGTATACAACAGCCAATTCCTCTTGGAATACTAGTTATCAGTGAATATATTTACAAAAGAATTGTGACTCCCTTGAAAACATCTGTAGTTCAAGCAATTGTGGAAGATGTGTGAGTTAAAACGTAGTTATATTTGCAGAGTGTAATAATATTACTCTGAAGAAACATCTACTTATAGGATATGATTGTGTGGTTGTTTCTTGAGCAGTTCATTAAGATAATTGCTTTTTCTCTATGTAGGAATTAATGTATATTTCTTTTTATTTTTCTATGTTCACAATAATAAAGCTTTCCTTCTGTATTTCTGAATTCACTGTCTGCTGTTCCACACTACTAATGAATGAGGAGAGAAGTTATGCAACAGAATGAGAAATTTCTTAGCTGATAAACTTCTTTCCATTAATAGCCCACCTACGTGGTTTAGGCAATAACTAATGGAGTTTGTAGCATTATGATTTTTTTTCCTTTTAAAGTTTATGATAATACATGATACTACTCTGTGTTTTAAGATTAATCATTTATTGCTGGAGTGTTTTCACAGTTTTGGATAAACTATTTTGGCATGCAGTCCAGCTGGAAGATATGACTTATCTTTGAATATCCAGCAACAACACTGGGCTATCTTCAAATTCCATAGGAGTGGCATTTGCCACTAGTGATATCTGAAGAGGCAATTTGTTAGCCACAAGAAAATCATCAAACCAGAGCTTGCTAATTCCAGTCACTTTGCTCCTGCATTTTTGAGTTTTGCTCTTTCCCCCCTGAAAACCACAGGAACTTTTAGTGTCAGCTGATGCTTATCCTATGCACATTACCTGTAGGCTTGTCTTGCTTACATTCTCCCTGCTGTGCACCAACAGCACATGGGAGCAAAGTTTTCAAGGGAAAAATGCTACTGCAGAACAAGAGACTCTCAGCCTCTGCCCAGAAGCCTTTGAGAAAGGTCTGTGATGTGCAGGATTTCCCCACAGGTTTCAGAATACCTCTTGGTTTAGGGAAACTGGCAATTCAGCCATGGGTACTAAAACTACATCCTTATTTGGATTTTCTGAAGGAAGTGGGATAAACTGAAAATCAGTAAAATTCTTAGCTATCACACAGCTAAGAATTTATGTGTTTATTACCACAAAGAGTATTTTTCTGGCTTAATAACAATTAGGACTGGAAGGATCATTAGATCACTTAATCAGACTCACTGTGGATTACAAGATTCTCCGTTTTCCCCACATACTTCTGTATTGATCCAAAAACGTTTCAGTAGAAAAAAATATATCTTTAGAAAGGGCATCCAGTCCTGGTTTGAAGGCATTAGTGAGGAAGAGTGTTTCTTAGCATTTTGCTTCACTGATCAGTCTCTATCACCTAACTCTGCCTTATTTGCCATATACACTTCAGCTTTAATGCACTATTGCTTTTTGTGCCTGTCCCCTTAGAGTTTAGAGCTCTTTGTCACCTGGTATATTTTGATTATAGTGGTATTTCAATATACCAGTCTCTGCAAGTACTTCTGGTCCTAAATTTCTGTATTTGGTTAAATTCTAAATTTAGTTATTTCTGTACCATCTTCAAAGTGAATTGACATTCTTTAAAAACAAAAATATTAGAAATGCGCCTATTATTTTAGTTATTATCACTCTCACCCTTTCCAGACACAAATGTTAAATAGTTTCTTGTACTTTTTATTTCTTTAGTAGTTAGTACAGTCAAGAATCGTAGTACTCTCTTACTCAGTCAGTGTGGTGGGTTGATCTTGGCTGAACAGCAAGTGCCCACCAAAGGCGATCTATGACTCCCCCTTCTCAGCTACAGAAGAGAGAAAATACGACGGAAGGCTCATGGGTTGAGATAAGAACAGGGAGAAATCACTCACCAATTATCAGCACGGGGCAAACAGACTCAGCTTGGGAAAATTAGTTTCATTAATTACCAATCAAACCAGAGCACAGTGGTGGGAAATAAGACTAGATCTTAGAACACATTCCTCCCACCCCTCCCTTCTTCCTGGGGTTAGCTTCACTCCCAAACTCCTTACCTCTCGAGGAATGGGGGTTGCAACCTGTTTATCACACATTATTTCTGATGCTTCTTCCTCCTCACACTCTTCCCTGCTCCAGCATGAGGTCCCACCCACAGGAAATGGTCCTTCACAAACTACACTGTGGGTCCTTCCCATGGTCTGCAGTTCTTCATGAACTGCTCCAGGGTGGGTCCCTCATGAGGTAACAAGTCCTGCCACAAACCTGCTCCGCTGTGGGCTCCTGTCTCCATGGGGCCACAGGTCTTGCCAGGAGCCTGGTCCAGTGCAGGCTTCCCCCAGAGTCACAACCTCCTTTGGTCATCCTCCTGCTTGATCATGGGTCCTCTGCGGGTTGCAGGTGGATTTCTGCTCCACCATGGGCCTCCATGGGCTGCAGGGGCACATCCTGCATCAGTGGGTCTGCACCAATGGCTGCAGGGGAATCTGCTCTGGCACCTGAAGCACCTCCTGTCCTTCCTTTTTCACTGACTTTGGTGCCTGCAGAGTGATTTCTCACATAGTCTCACTCCTCTTTCCCAGCTGCTGTGGTGCAGTAGTTTTTTCCATTCTTTAATCTGTTATCCCAGAGCCACTACCACTGTCACTGCTGGGCTTGGCCTTGACCAGCAGCAGGTCCATCTTGGAGCCAGCCGGCATTGTCTCTGTCAGATATGGGGGAAGCTCCTGGCAGCTGCTCACAGAATCCACCCGTGTAGCCCCCACTACCAAAGCCTTGCCATGCAACCCAAATACAGTGAGCTGAACTTTTTATCACCGTGACCTATAAAGTTTTTTCAGAGACAATGATTTTCAAAGTACAGTACTCTTGTGTAGCTACAGCTTTGTTCCTTATTTTTTGTATATCCCATTGCATTTATTACATTTTGTTGGAGAGAGACCTGACAATAGTATTTAGACTTCTTCAGTGTTTTGGTCATTCACATATGTTACCAACATTTATGTAATTAGTCACAGATAATTTTCACAACATTAAGCTCCATTAGACTAAATCTTGATCTTTGAAAATCTCTTGATGTTACTGTCTTGTTTTCAGTGATTTCCACGTGTCCACTGCTATTCATTATTATTTGTAGATCAGGTAGGTTAAACTAAATTTGCAAACATCTGTAATATGAAAAGTATTAACTGCCATCTCTCATGGCAGGGTCTAGAATCACAGCTTGTTATAAATAACAGATTTATTTTTAAGTGTCTCATTATGTTTCCAGAAATTAAGTTTAAGGAGGGTGAAACACAGCACTTTGTGGAGATTGAAGTTCTCTTTGATGGAGTAAGGGAGATGAGAGAAGCCTTCACTGTTCACCTGAAGCCTGATGAGAATATGGTTGCAGAAATACAGGTAACAAGCTCATGCAAACTCCTGAACAACAAAATCTGGTCAACAGACCTCTTACTTTCTGCCTCATCATTTTACTCTTCTTTTAAGATTTATTCACACTATCTTGTCTTGTATATTGAAAGACAAAAAGGGTCATCCCAGCTGTCACAGTAACACCTACACAAACCAGTTTGTTGTCAAGGCAATAATGTTGATGGGGCCATAGATTCAATGAAATACTGAAGTCTTCAGGATATCATTCCAGACATATTCTCCTCATATAATTAGTCTTAGAAACTGGTGTCCTCTTGGAAACACTCTCTGGCAATACAGTATAACCTGTATGCTGTAAAAAGAGTAATTTCAGGTAAAATATGACTTCTGCTGTCAAAACCATGTTAGTATTATTGTTATTGTGTAAGATGAAATAGCCACGCATTCTTCTTATTTAGCATTATATCTTACATACTTTTAATTTAAACAGTATATTCCTCTGTTTTGGCATAAAATGTTCTTGAAACTCCCTGTCTGCTTCATCATTGTCACACCATACTTAGTCTGACTCCAGACAGCCAGACAGGACAGACACAGCCTTTGCTGATGACAAACACCCCGTTTCCACCAGGCATTAAAGCATACAGTGGACATAGAGGGTTCTACCAGAATACTGAAGTGATAACCAGAAAGATGGGAGACAAGGAGAAGCTCTGGGATCTTTAGTGTTCTGGAAAGAAAAAAATTCATTTTAACACTTCGTTTTGCACCCTGCAATGAACTTTCAATGCCTCAACTCTTTCTCAATAGCTCATCCAATTGAGGTTTTAGAACTTCTTTTGGAACAATGTTTTGAAGTGTAGGCACGTTTTGATCCAGGTCCAGCTTTATTTAGGTTTTCACAGAGAACTGTTTCTGCCCTTTTTATTGTCAGACAGCCAAGGCCATTGTTTACATCGAAGAAATGAACAGTATGGCAGATGTCACCTTTCCCTCTGTCCCTCAAGTTACATCTCTGTTGATATACGATGATACTTCTAAAGCCAAGGACAGAACCAGTCCCATAGCTGGCTATCCTGTCATCTGTATCACAGTGAGTATCTCTGTGGAGAAATGAAGCAAAATCAGTATATGGATTTTGTTCAGTGGATTTTAGGCACCCAGTATCAATCCATATGGTGATGAGTCACACATATTAGTCACACATATTAGTTCAAGTTAGAATTATCCTTACAACTAATCTAATTTGTCTGGATAATGAATCTGTTTTCAGGAGGACGAAAAGCATAGAAAGATGTTTCATTTGTTCCTCACTAAGAACAGTTTGATATTGATACTCACACTGTGTCTGTGATTGCATGACCTTTTCCTGCGTTATCCTGCCTTAATTTGCAGACCTAAAATCACTGGAGATAACAGATGAGCCATTGTTTTCAATGAGTGCCACAGACTGAAAAATGAGTGCTAAAGGAATACAGACTTCTTTCATTTTTTTCACTAGTAGTTTTGCAACTGAAAAGTTTACATAAATTTTCATATACCTTGACAAATGTTTTTGTCCATCTTCAATTTGTTTTTCACACATTCCTTTTGCACCAGAATGTCACAAGTTGAATGATTCTTCTAAATAAATTTAAAAAAAAATCAAAGATAATAAATCTTGAAATGCAAAGTATATTTGCAGAATTAGATCAAAGGGAGAAGTTCACATTAAAGCAGTACATGAGAGTGTAGTTTGGGCCTTCATAACTATGCCACATTTTCATCTATAAATCAATTTAAAATAGTATCTTTTATTTCAAAAAGCATAATTAGATACACTTTTTAATCTACCCTAACAGTGCTAAACAAATTACAGTCAAAATAAGGTGTTTTCCAAGAGATTTACTGGGATTGTCAGTTCTATGTTGTTGTTGTTGACTCTTGATGACTTAAAATTCCTTTGCAGTGAAGAAAAAATTGTTAACACATCTACGTTGTTCTGCAGGCTTGTAATCCTAAGTATGAAGACTTTGACAAGACTGGTTCTATATGTGCCAGTGAGAACATCAATAACACTCTGACACAGTACAGGTGGCTTGTAAGTGCCCCCACTGGCCCCGATGGTGTGACCAGCCCCATGAAGGAGGTTGACTTTGACACCTTCTTCACTTCCTCTAAGATGATCACACTTGACTCCATTTACTTTCAAGCCAGTTCTCGTGTCCAGTGTGCAGCTCGTGCTGTGAATTCAGATGGGAATGAAGGTCTGGAGCTTATGAGCCCTATTGTCACCATAAGCACATCAGAAGGTAAGACATCATCACCTATTGCAAAATTCACAGGTCCCTTTTGGATCCCAAATTTAGTCCTAACAAAAGCTGGCTTTTTAGCATTTTAACAGGCATCTTAACATTACAGTCTCAACTTTTCTTCTGTTGTTCATAGAGGTGGTGCAAAACTTAATGCAGCAAAGCAACGTATAAAGAAAATGTTTTTCCTCTCTCCTAGTTCTCCACATCTTTACAAAATAATCCACATAGCAAACTTGTATGTTCATGAGAACAATATATAATGTACAATGTAATTAGTGAAGCCTGGTTTCTGCTGATTTTTGAATTCAACTGTAGTAATGATGCAGTACAGTCTCAGCTCCTCCTAGACATTGGAGAATCCACATGGGAGTGGCATATGAAAGCCTAGCCAGAAGAAAAACATTATTTGGCATTCAGACCTCACTGGACACCTGAGAATTGGTGTCTTCCTTGACTAAAGATTAAAGCAAGTGGTGTCCAATAACAGGGCATGGACAAAATTTTTCCCTGGTCAAAGCATTAATAATTATTCATCCTTCTTTCTCTGATACTCACTTTGTCTCTCTCTGATTCTTTGACACCTAACCAATGCTGAACTGATGATGCATTGTCTCAGCCAGCAGGGTTAATGTAGTCTACCTCCTTTGCCCAACTAACTCATGAAACTTGCACTGAAATATCATTATAAAGCAGAGGTGAAGCACTGACATGCACGAGTACAGTCTGATAGCATAGACTATTTTGTTACAGAAATCACAGATACTTTATTGTATAATATGGAGAATGAGTAACTATCAGCAAACAAGATAAATTGCAAAACATTGTATTTTATTACTCTTCTGCAGCCCTTTGGCTCTTGTGTCATCATTGCTGCTTTGGTAGCTACATTGACTCTTGAAGTTTGTGTGAGATAAATGACATGATCATTCATTTGCAATGTTATTTTCATTTTCTAGGCCTTTTTGACTAAATGTTTTAAATAAAACATTATATTTTCTACTAAGATAGGACTTTAAGAACTTTAATGAATGGAATTTCTCTTTACCCCTGTACTTTAGTCCACATTTTGACTGTAGACTCAAGTCATCATTCACTGATCAGGAATCCTACACTTTAAAGAGGACTCTGCCTTAAGGGTATTGTCTACAAGGTGCTCTGTAGTGCTTGTTAAAGACAGACAAAATTGTGCTGTGTGAGCTGGTTTTGTTATATGAAACAGACTGGCTTTGTTAGTGTTATAATACATTATTTGAATTACACTTGGCAAATTAGAAGAGCTAATTAGCCCAGGCTCAGGACAGAGTTGTCATGCATAAATTACTTCCAGTACCTGAGCTAACTTGTGATGTGGAAGGAAAAAAGTGCAATGATCAAAGCAACCTGCCAAAATCCTGAGTATTTTCCACTTTGAGGATGCCTGACCTCTAGTACATAGACCAAATTCTCAAAAGGAAGTCAGATTGTGCAATAAATAGTATTTAGTCTCTTTAGCAATGTCACTTGCATTTGAGGGAAAAAAAACCCTACAACCAACAACCAACCAACTAGCCAAACAAACAAAAAACTACCACGTGCAGAAAGAAATTCTGCTTCCTCCTGACAGAAGTTTCCAACTTGGAGATGTTGAGCAAGATGAGCTCCATCAGAACCAATATGCTCTCCAAGAGAAGGGTCTTGCCTCCTCTTTTCTTGAAATCCCTCAGAAATGGGCAAAGAGAATTGTTTTGATTTTCCACATCTCCTTTTTTCTTACTTAGAGTACCTTGTGATCCTTTGGCCATCACATGACAAAGTGGTCAGAATGCAGACACTTCTGCCTTGACCTGTGCAACTAGAAGTTGCATATATCTTAGATCATATGATTACAAACCTAATTTTCTGGTCCTACAAACTGGGACTAATACTGGAACGCATTAAACTAACACTGGAAAGGATAACCAAAATAAGTTACGCATTCTCCTTTCTTGAAAAAATTCAAAATTCAGATTAACTTGGCCTTAAGCAACTTAATCCAGCTTTGAAGCTGGCTCTATTCTAAGCAGAGTATTTCTAGATATCCTTTGACACAATTTTTCTAACTACACTTTTGTTACTAATGGATCAGGAGGAAAAGGAAAGTCTAGATTGTTTCCTGTGGACATAAAGTAAGGTTACTTTCTTTTTTTTCCATTAGGTCTTTGTCAGCCTCGTATATCAGGAGTCGTTGGAGCAGAACCATTCTCTGCCAAACTGCGCTACACTGGCCCGGAAGATCCTGACTATGCCAACCTCATCAAATTGACAGTCACAATGCCACATATTGATGGTATGAGAAAATCAGCTGTGGAGTTAAGAGAACGTATACAATATGCTGTTGTTTGAGCCATTTTATTGGTCATGTTATCTTAAATAAACAAAATAATAATATAATTTTGAAACAGTGGGACCAAAGAAAAATGTTATGAATGAACAAGTGCAGTTTGCAACAAGGTGCATACGATACTGTATTGATACAGAGTCTCTGATGTGAAGAATAGTGTTTTCAGATTAATTGCATAATTTACGTAAGTTGAGCTAGACGTAAGCTTTGTGAAACTCCTTTGAAATGCATAGAAATATACCATTTAATTACTAGGTGCTTCTGAAAAAAACACACAATTTTTAAATTTAATAATATGTTGCAATATTAATATGTTATATATTAATATACTGAAATATTAATATGTTTAGAAATATTTTGTATTTTCATAGTATACAGGCAATTATTGTGATTAAATTCTCACACATACTTGGCATATCAACTTTCTTTGAATTCTGGAGTAATTGGTTTAAGTACAAAATACGAAAGCACTGCATAACATACTTAGTGTTTGACAAAGTTTGGCTAAGTTAAGCGGTTCTGACAACTGACACTTAGTGATAGTGCTATAAATTTATGTTTTTAGGCATGCTGCCTGTTATTTCTACAAGAGAGCTCTCCAACTTTGAGCTGACACTTAGCCCTGATGGAACTAGAGTTGGAAACCATAAATGCTCCAACCTGTTGGATTACACAGAAGTAAAGACCCACCACGGTTTTTTAACTGACGCTACCAAGAATCCCGATGTGATTGGAGAGACCATTCCCTATCAGTACAGCCCAACAATCAGAGGCTTCAACACCTTGCGCTTCTACCGCAACCTGAATCTGGAAGCCTGTTTGTGGGAGTTTAGCAGCTACTATGACATGTCCGAGCTCCTCATAGATTGTGGAGGCACCATTGGGACAGATGGACAGGTATGGAACCGAAACTTGATTTTGTATTGTATCCTTATAATATTTCCCTTATAGTGCATCTGTGCTGGTAGAAATAAGTGGGGTTAGAATTAATTTAGTTGAAAAGTGTTCTTATTTTTCTTAAGAAGAAATAGACTTCCCCTAAGGTTAGCTTATATTTTAAAACTGCCAATATCCATTACATGCTAATAGGCTATATGTGAAATCCTTGCACAATTAAAATTAAGAGAATAATTTGGTTGGAATGAAACTTGCTATGATTTTCTCCCAATATAGATCTGGAGTATCTTGGGACAAACCAATCCCACTTTTACTGTATAGTGAGCCAACTTAGTCTTTTCTTAAAATGAAAACCTTCTGAAAAATTGCTTTTAGCACATAGATACCACTGGGCTATTTAATATTAGTTGTGGTATATCTTAAAAAGCAGTTTTAAAGCATTGTGGAGAGACTCCTTGCTGATAACAATGAACTGCAGTGTCCTACCAGCGGCTTGGCTTTGCTGATCTCTTGTTCACTGGGCAACACGACATATCAGTGCAGACAACACAGTGATCTCGCATTACCCAGCAGAAAATTACTTGTTCAGAAAGCAAAAGAAGCTGCCAATATGGAATGGCTGAAGAACAGAGCTGGGAAAGTGGTTGGGGACTTAAAAGCAAGAGACTGGCAAGAACTTCAGGTGTACATTGGAAAATGATTTCTAGAAATCCATAGTAATTTGGCAGGAAAAGGGTGCAGGATTTCTTCTGGAGCAGTGACAGTGAAATTAATCCCTGGGTCTTCCCTGTATAACTACAATATAAGCCTGTCTGATCCCACTCAGGCTCTGGACTACAGAAGCTGTAACGATGAAGTTTATGTACAGAAAAATATATTTGGGGAATAATCCTGCAGGCTGGAAGAAAGACTCATAGAAGAAGTCTATCCACACCTGACTCACTTTCCTGGTGTGCTAGCATTCCTTGTTGAACTACTGTGAAAAGAATGAGCCTGCTTTGTGAAATGGCCATAATTTCTCTGCTCTTTTGACATTTTGCTAGGGATCCATCTTCTGTAAGACCTCAGTAGACTTATTTGCACAAATTCTTATTTTGTTAGTCCCAAATGGCATAAAGCAGATGTGGAAAGCGTGTCGCTGCCCACAGAAACATATAAGCATGTGCAACAACAGAGCTAATTTACTACTAAAAGCACAGTCACCAATGGACATATAGCTATCTAATCAGATAAACTGGGGTTTTTTTTGTTTTGATTTGTCCACCTTACTCTATGGATGTTCACAGGTAATCCTACAGTCAGTTGGCTGGACAAGATATTGCACCAGGATCTCTGTAGCAGTTGTTTAACTTCATAACATTCTGCCCCTCTTAACTAGAGATCATATACTCTAAATCAGAAGACAAGAACAAAATGGAGCTTCTGCCCTTCTCAGATACAAAGGCCTTGATGGATATGTCATCTCAGTGCTTTGTCATCAGTGCTGGTTCCTTGTCTGTTACAGAGACCAGTTCAAGGTCTCTGCCTTGATGTTGGAAGCTTACTGTCCATCCTCTGCTTGGGCTTGGCCTCTGCTGAAAGCAGATCCTCCTACAGGTACATTCCACCAGATCTATGAACCTGTCAGAGAGAAAGGGAAGGCATCCAAGTGTGGGATGTAAACCTTGCACATTCCCACAAGATAAAAATGACAGAAGTCTTCACTGTTCTTAGAATGATTTAATTTCTTCATTTCTTCAACTCATCATTCCTTTGACTATCTCCTTATGCCCAGGCAATATGCAACCGTATAGTCTTATTTCCCATACAACACAACCATAAGCACATAAGCACACACAACTTGAAGCAGTTTTAACTATGCAGGCCACTTCTCCCTCAGTGAAAAGGAAGGAAGACCTGGTATGAATCCTTTCCAATTTAAATACTTATGTGCCCTTTAGAGAAAAGGCTGAATAGCTGCTCTAGACAAACATGTGTCTAAATAAAACCTATTTATGTCTGTGTGCATATAAACAGAGAAGGCAATAAGTACCATTCCAATATTTTAGTAAATTAGAAGAACCTGTGTATTCAGTTTTGGAGGACACACATAAGTGGCAATGTGGACAAAGAAAAGAGCTGTACTTCCCTTAGGCTTCAGAAGTATTATGTACTTTATGTAAGGTGTCTCGTTTACAAGAAGAGAGGGATGAACATGAGCTGTGAGAGCCATGAAACTGCAGCTGAAGTCATCCTTTAGTGCCTTCTAGGTTATGGATAAAAGGTTACAGTGTTAAGTGAAATATCAAGCTGAATTACTTCTAACGGTGAAGCATTGCTCCGCAGCCGGTATGCGCTTCACTGCCCTCCCTGTTTTCCCCACCTTCATTTAATTCTTCTCCAGGTTTGGTCTTTATCTTCACATGACCCCCTCCAGCTGAGAGGGGAGGCAGTCAGTGCCCTATCTCTGTGGTTGTCACCATTGTTGTTTTTTTCTCCTTCAGTGAACAATTAATAATCCTCTTCTGTGAGAGGAATGCTGGCAGCTATGGTTTTCACCATTTATTTAGCAGACAAAGGAAGCTTAAATTCTATTATACAAAATAAATAACAAAACACTCTTACTACATCCTGCTACCACTGCAAATTTAATATCTTGAATTTACCAGATACTTTGGCTAGATCGTTAGGCTCAAACTTTTGTTTCTTGATTCTAGTTTTCCAGTACCTGTATGGTCAAACAAAGACAGTCATGTTGATTCAGACAGAGAGATTTTGCAAAAAGAAGTGGCAATATCTTACATAATGTGGACCTTCACTTTATGGGAGCTCCTGCTATGGTAGGGGAAGAAGATGAACTTTAGTGAGCAAGAAGTGAGGTGGGAGACCTGCAGCTGGTGTAGTTCTTCTGGCACAGCTCCTAGTGTTTGCTGAAGGCTGCAGCTGTCTTAGCCAGTTCCCATGAACTCATGAACTGTCATAATACATACAGAGAAGGTCTTAGTTTCCTTTTTTTTTTTTTTCCCCCTTTGAGGCCTTTTGATTGTGACCCACTCTCTTTCTCAATTATTCTGTGCATGAGCAAACCCTGTGTGAGCTAGATGCAGCACTCCTTTCAGTGTACAGCTTGACGGTTTGTTCCTGGGGTCTGCCCACAACTGAAAAAACAGGCATTTATGTATCTAAACATGGACTTAGATGTGCAGTTTAAAGAACTCTATTTAAAAATAAAGACCTGCTCCTCTTTTAATTGAGCTAATTAATTTGGATTAGAGTTCTGGACTTGTTAAGGTCAGCTTAGATGATTAGCAGTGTTCTTTAGGACAACCTGCAGTCACAGTCTAAAATTCAGTGTCTGCATTTGGATATGTATAGGCCTTAAAAAGCGGGGAACTCACCTATTTGAGGGCAGTCTTCTCTATTTTCAAATAGCTAATCAAGGTTAGACTTTACTTCCTGGGGACATTGTGAGAGTCAAGTACTACAGACATCTCACATTCTCAAAACCCAGGTTCTGAAACAGTGACAGATATTCATGAAAGGAAGTGCAAAAAAATGAGACAGTGAAAACCAAGCAAGTGACCGTATTTTAACAAAGTGTATATTGAAGTGTTGGCCTACACTTATTTGATAGAGTGTGAAGTATCATTTGATCTCATTTCCTACTGTTATAGCTGTTTGCTATAGCCAGGCAGTTTGGCACCTGAAGGCTTCTGTGTGGTTCTGGCCAAGTATTTATATACGGATGTTGCTTTCCATAGTTCCATTGCCAAACTTGGAATAGGGAAGCAAGGAAATTACCTTTCAAACTAATTTTATTAACAACAGCTTGTCAATCAAGTCTTTTACAGGAATAAGAAGGTGAAGAACATATATTAAAATACTTGAATGTACAGAAATATACCTGGAAATTATGGTAATTGAGTATAGCTGAGCAGTTTACTTTTTTCTCTTCAAAAACCAGTTATTTTTGGCCCAAACTGAAAATGTCTTTCTTCCAATATGTTCAGTTCACATTTATGCTACACATGTTATGGCACTGACCATTGCAAAATCCCATCTGCAAACAGATTTTAAAATCCCTAATGTACTGCTGCAGCTTATATGAAGCAGCTTGCAGAAGGTTTTCATTATACAGAAACAGTATGTTTCCAGCTTTATTGGATCTAGTTTTACCAAAATCATACTTTAAGATGAAAACTCACCTATTCTGAAAATCTCACTAGGTGTTGTAAAATGCAAATAGACAGAAATGTCTGCTTTCAGATTTTTATATTCACTTTAGCCACCCCAGTCAAGTTTAAGAAAGCTCTACAACTCATGTTCCCTTGACATGGAAACTCACTAAAAGACAAATATTTTTTATCTAGCTGCAAACATGTGCATTTAGTAAGCTGTAAAGAAAAAAATTACTATAAAGTGAATGCACCAGCTGCGTAACAAAGTCAGAGGTTAAATTTTTTCAAGGGACTGGCGTTTCAAGGCTGTATTGCATTCTCTTCTCCATTCAGACTTCTTTAAACAAACCTGCTTTGCATTTCACCTGTGACCTACCTGTCTGAGTGTCTTCTTGGGGCCAAGTCTTAGTTTTGCCATACCGACATTGTGTAAACAGTTAATTGATAACATTGTTAAGCTTGTGTGACTCAAATTCACAGACATGCCAAGTAAATGCAATAGAAAATGAGATTCAGGGTAATTTAGAGAATGAAAATATAATTTTCATATAAAGTCTGTTTCATTGAGATATACAACATAAAACATGAACTTGTGTTATTACTGATGTCTAATTCTGATCTTATCAGTACTACTGTACACACTACTGTACACACACACACACAGAGTGACAAGCTCTCCCCTCTGGAAATGTAAGCCAGCTAAATAAAGCACATTATAAATGTAGAACAGAGTCCATGCCCCAAACCCTTTACTGAAAATATTTTTTATTGTAAATATTCTAAATTATTATGTGACAGACTCTCAAAATAATTGTGTTTTTTACTTAATGCAGTTTGACAGTTTGCATCTGAAAGAGGAAGAAAAGAAAAATATTTACAGAAGTGTTACCTCTAAGTCTTAAATGGGAATTGTCAGTATTCTAAACCAGACCTTATGCTCTGTGATTATTCATTTTACCAAAAAAAAAAAAAAAAAAAAAAAGCATGAAACTTTACTTCTTAGATTAATGTTCAGTATAAATCACATTCTCTCACACACATGAATTTTGAGTGCACTGTTTGATGATGTTTTTAATCTAGATTTTTCCAGATATCTGTAAGAGTCTGTTCCCTGGTTGGAACAATTTTTGTCTTCTGTCTTCTTCTCAGGTGCTCCAGACCTGGCATTGTCATGGAGTATTAGACACAATTTCCCTAGTTCACCTGGGCTGTAGGTGTAGTCTCTATCTCTCTAGTGGTATCATAAGATTAAAATTCACACCCACTTATTATTGTTTAAAGTCAATGTTCCTGAATGTTATTTTGTCAGTACAACTGGTAAAACCTCCTGTGCATAGGATGTGTGGATACATAATGCACCTGTCCTGTCTCTCCACAGCAGTTAAGCTGATCCTATACTTACACAGCTCTAAGTCACCCTTTTGGTTTCATCAGTGTCACATTGAGATATAAAATGAACAGCTGGCTACTCTCAATAGGCTTTGCATGCAGTGATGGAAAAGAAGGATAACTCAATGGAAAGAATGTTTTCTCATGTTTGTCTAAACAGCGTTATTAGGAGGTCTGGAGAAGTCAGACTCCTCCATCTGTGTAACACATTCCACTGATTCATTTGGGGGGCGGGGCAGTGTCTGCTCACTTTGACACAGCTTTCCTCTGCAGTTGACTTCGTCTTTATTTTATTTTTACTATATCAAAAAGATCTTTTCATACAGCATGTCTTGAGATTTTTCTCTTCTGCCTACAGAAGAGTAGATTCCCCCTTGTAGGAATGAGAGGCTTTTAAAAGTTTTTATTTACTGTTAGAATTATTTATTCAGTAATTCTCTGACTATCAGTGTTGTAGGTTTGTCTCCACACATGCAAATCCATGAGTGCCTGGAGAAGGGTTTGTGTGCATAAAAACTCAAAGATTTTAGCAAGAACTCCTTTCTCCCCCTCCATGCCACGAATCACACATGAGGGCAGCAATACTGATGGAAGCACAAGAGTACACAAATAAATTGCAAGGCTGAAGCAAGCAGCCCTGCTGCCCAGACAACTCTTGCAGGTTTTACTGAGAGGGAAGAACCTTTTAAATTCTATGGTGCTAGAAATGGTGAATTTTAGATTTCCCCTCAGAGCAGTGGTGATATGTGAAAGGAGCAGTATTTCTGGCAGGCTTGCCCCAGAAGGGATGCTGCTACTAGATTTCCACCAGTACAAATAAGCTGAGCTCTCTAGCACTATGGTCCCATTGAATGGAGGCGAGAAAACCCTAAAATGTGGCTTACAAACCTCATTAATGGATTGCTGTATGTACAGTACACTTGAAGAGCCAATGATACATTGAAAATCAAGAAAAGCTTTGGAAGGAGGGGTGTTTTTTTAGATTGTTGTGTCATAAGGTACTGAGCTAGAAGGAGTTTTGTGGATCACCCTATCCAGGCCACTGCCTTAAGTATATATAATGTCGTTCCAACACTAATAAACTTAATCTAAAACCTAACAGGATTTCATGGCCTCACTATTCTTGTCAAATACCAGCACACTGAGGGCTGAAAACCCTTCTGATTTCTAGGCTGTGTTTGTCATGGCCAGCTTATGCCCATTTGTTCCTGTGTCAGCACTATCTTTCATCATCAGTGGCCCTTCCCTGCTCTTAGTCTCCTGATGTATATAGACAGCATTCTTAGCTCCTCTCAGCCTTTGTTGTACTGGGCTCAACAACACGGCTATTTTAGGCTCTTCTCATCAGATAGTTTTGCCATTGCTCTGATTATGTTGATTTCTTTTTCTACAGTCTACAATGCAAATTAGACTTTTTCAAGCATGGATGATCAAAGCTGTTCCAGATAAGCCCTCACTAGTGCTCTGTGTAGGGGCATGCATGCTTCTAATTTCCACCCCATTCCTCAGTTTATCTTAGGATCATAGCACATGGAGAGGGTAGGAAGGTCATAGTTATGATGTGATCAACTCACATAACAAAATTTCTTTCCCCTCAATTGTGTCTAATGAATGTCTGTCATTTCCACCAGAAATCCCTGTGACTGGTTTCTATTTCCTTATGCTTTAAGCTATACGATTTCATCTCACTGCTATTATTCTAATCCTCAAGGTCATTAAATTCTCACTTTGATATTCCAGTCCTCAACTTTATCATTAAGCATTATGTATGCTTCTATTTAGGAGAATAATGGATATATATTAAATCCTCTTGTACATACTTTTGTCTCTTCCTTATAAGCACACTAAATTTCAGATCTCTGACTCCAGTGTCTATTTCTTCCTGTACCGCATGCAGATGTAGAACAAAAACATGCAGAGAAAAGCCAACACAGTTTGTCTGGGATGACCTTACAATGGCAATACGTTTTTTATACAATCAAATGTATTCATTCAGTGCTTGATACTACTTCAGGAAATGACAAATTTTTGATGTTACTCCAGAATCAAAGGCAAACCATAAGACACTTGAGAGCTGCATCTTTGCTATATTTTTTTTTAATAGAAGTGAGAACATCATGTTGTTGCTTGGAACAATTTAGTAAATCTATGCTCAAAATGTTTGCTCAGATACTCATGCAGGTATCCCAAAGATAAACTTGCAACTTAAATGGTACTAAAGAACAGTATTTTTGTCTAACTTCAATTGGTCATCCAATATATAGAGAGAAGAAAACTCTTTTTTTTCTGTTCCAAATCGTTCTTGATTGTGTTTATGTAAAACCAACAGAGAAGCATTAATATAAATTAATCTGCAACTGGACCATCTCATCTACCAGTCTGTGTTAGTGTTTTACTTTTCAGTGGTGCCAGACTGTTTCCAGTGGTGCTCAGTGACAGGACAAGGAGCAATGGCCATAAACTAAAACACAGGAAGTTCCACCACAACATGAGAAAGAACACAGAGGGTGGCAGAGCACTGGAACAGGCTGCCTGGTGAGATCATGGAGTCTCCCTCTCTGGAGACATTCAAAACTCGCCTGAACCTGATCCTGCGTAAGCTGCTCTAGATGACCCTGCCTTGGCAGAGGGGCTGGACTGGATGATCTCCAGAGGTTCTCTCAACCCCAAACAATTTTTTGATTCTGTGATACTGTGTGTTTCCAGACTTTCTACTGTCTAAATACTACCATGCTCTATGGAATGATACAAACAATATCATTCAAAAGGGGTTTGGTAGCATAGTGTGTGATCAAGGAGTGTCATACATGAAAGTGAGTTGTGGCAACTATGAACATTTGCCTTAATGAAGTCTTTAATTAGTTCAGAGTATTTAGTCAGTGCACACAGTAAATTTGTGGTTCTGTTATATTAGTAGAAGTTCTGTCAGGCAATTGGAAATATAAAGCAGCTTTAAGATGATAGACATTCAGCCCCCAGACGTGCTGTTGGGTGAACCCAGAAACAGTTTGATTTTTACACAGCTTGTAAACTTCTTTCAATGCTGGGGATTTTTGATAGTGCAAAACACTCTTTAGAATCATGTAAGGTAATCACTCCAGGGAAATGTTCATATGTGCAAATTTATATATGGAATTTCTATTGGAACTAAATGAGAATTCAAAAACTTTTATGCCGTTGAAAAGCTTCCCTCTGGGAGATGATTTCAATGTCTTTCCTTCTGTGTATTTCTCAGAAGATCCAGAATGGTCTAAAAGGATCTCAACTGCACATTTCTAATCAGAGATATGTGAATGTAAAAGTATTTGTAACAAAACATAAATGTGAAGTCTCTTCAGAGAGATTTAGATCCATATATCATGGAAGGGCTATCTTAAGAGGTGACAGTTTACTTACACTATTCTTCTTTCCTTTTTTCATAGAAATATCTATAAAGACTATGTAAGTCTTTGATAATTACAGTGATATTGTTTGGTACAATATATGCAGAACGGCTCTTTTTTAAAATCCATATCAACTTGCATATTATTTTTAGTTCTTCCAGACAGTGAGGAACGGTATGATTTGTGTGTTTGCATGCAGCATGTTACCTATTATCCATGCACAAAAGAAGAAAGAGTTCCAGAGATGACTGAGTCCAAGGACTCAGTCTTGTAATGACATCTGAGCAATTTCAGCATCTTCCAGAAGAGTTTCTTAGTTGACAGTAACAAGAATGTAAGCAAAAGAGTTGGTTAAGGCATAATGATAGAGCAAATGAAAAAGGATATTTGAAAAACTTCTAAAGCCTTCATTAGTACCTATGTTGTGTATTTAGTAAAAAAACCTGAACAAAAATGATGAGTTAAAATTGAGGGCATTATGTTTTATCAGTTTGAAGTACAAAGATGAAACTTGAAGGAATATAAGCTCAGCTGAAAACCACTGAAACATGGTTTTGCTCTTCATCTGTAATTTCCAAAAGAGAGAATTTGGTTCAGTCACAGTATTTATTTGAAGTTCTGTCTTTTCTTTCTCTTGCATTCAGCTTACCTGTGTGACACTGCCATTCATCATCACTAACCCTAATATACAATTCTGGTTTTTATAGGTTCTCAACCTCGTGCAGTCCTATGTCACACTGAGAGTTCCTTTGTATGTCTCTTACGTCTTCCACTCTCCTGTGGGCGTCGGAGGCTGGCAGCATTTCGACCTGCAGTCAGAGCTCCGGCTGACTTTTGTGTATGACACCGCCATCCTGTGGAAGGATGGGATCGGTAGCCCACCTGAAGCAGAGCTCCAAGGTGGGTGTTGGGTTGCTTGGCATAGAACTCATGCTCTGTTACTAGGAGTATAATTTGCACACAGCAAGATGTATTTTCAATCATTCCAACGCTAAAAAAAATCCCAAAATTATCATTTATTATCGGTTGCAATCTGTCATTTCTTACCACTCATAGGTGTCTGCTGGAGTGTTTGTGAAAATCACGTAAGGTTGACATCAGCTCAAAGAAGGACAATTGTATTGTGATATTTGAAGTACACATGCAAAAATTCAAACATTTATATCCACTCAGAACTTTAGGGTACATTATGTTACCATGTTCTGTTAGCACACAAGATGTTTGCACTTTAATGAAAATAACCAAAGCTTTTCTGTGATACCTTTTTTTTTTTCACTTTGAATGGCCAGTTTCAGAAATTTTGGGTATTTTGAATATACATTATGAAACATTTAAACGAAACAGAACTATATAATGGGGCCCTGTCCTCTGTGTGAGAGTGGTAAACTGAGACATTCTACAGTATGTTAGATACTGTCAGTAAATGTTTGTATTACTAGTCAACAAGTCAAAATCTATCATTGCAGAATTTATCTTTTTAAAAAGTTAATTCATTTTTTAAAAATAGTGACATACAGATGTATGTGCAAGATTAAAATATATAGTTACACCTGTGTGCTGCATTGTTGTTTTTATGCAAATTTACTTAATATTTCCCAGCATTAAGCTTCAGGTGTTTCATATCTCTGTCAACCTAAGGTAGAATACAGGCACAATCTGTAATTATGTACATACACAATTTCAGGACTCCTGGGAACCTTAAATCCCTTTTTGTTTCTGCTAACTCTGTATATGAACTACAGAAATCATTGCTATGCCATTTCTGTCCTTATGTTAAAGAGCAGGAAATGAGGAGCAGCAAGAGGCATCTACAGTGCATGAAGAATGAAGCACGTCACGCCATGCCTAAAAAATAAGCCATATGCCACAAATCATGTGGTGTGCTTATCACCAAATAACAACCAGATTTAATCCTCTGTCTCAGCGGTTACATGGTGCATCTATGCCACCATTTCCCATCCTTGATGCTTTAATTTTTTTATTTCTCTGTTTAAGAAGCTGATGGCCACGTCTTTGGAGGTGCTGAACATTGTCAGTTCCCTTTGAAAACAACCAGCACAAAACAACCCCCAATATATCCCAGTCTCACTTGAGTAGTATTTTTTGAGCAGTTGTTTTTCTGGGTAGGGAGGGGTTAACTAATTTCCATTTTCTTTCCATAATTCTCAATTTATGTAGTAGTCCTACATAAATTCTAAGTGATGCTGTAAAGCAGTCAAGGTCTTCTAAAGCCATAATTCACACATGAATAGATAGATATTTCTATGGTACCAAGAAATATGATTGGTACAGATGATTTTTTTACAGGTGATATACATTCACACTGTGTGTTAGGTTTCCAGCACATTCATGGGGAAACATTCCCATTTCCTTTTTTTTCCTGGCAAGCAGAATGGTGGTACATGACTGGCTATTTGTAAGGGAGCACTGGAGGAAACGCCTGAACTCTGAAGCTTTGCAGAACTCCAGAGAAAAAAGGCGTTGGCTGCAAGCTACAGGAATAAACCACTTCTGACGTGTAAACAAGATCTTGCAATATGAAATTAGAATACATAAGGCCTGTGTTTTGTGCCAAATTTATGCCAAAACTTGCCAGCAATGCAAAGCCTGTCAGAAGGAATTTCACAGACTGCAGCACCCCAGAGCAGATTGCTGTGGAAGTCACAATCAGCTGCTGCAACTAATGCTAGTGGTTGCTGCCTTGGCACAGAAGGCAGGGAGGCATTGATAGAGAGTATCTCTGAGGAAGCTTTCACTGGTAGAAGTCAGTTTGAATACTTGGTGAAAACAAAAGTATTCTTCCTTCAGCAGACCCACCTGGCAGCTGACCATGCTGTTGCCTGAACCCAAGCACAGGCTGTGCTGTGTGGATTTTCCTCAGCCTACTAGAGCAGCTGTGTGGGTCCATGGTAACATGTAAAAGCATGGCTTTGCAGGGAAGTTCCCTATATGCTTTGGAAGCTGCATCATATCATGAAAACTCTAGGTCTCACTGTGTAAATTCCTGTTTGAGAACAATCTGGTACCCAAAAAGTACTAGTGGGCCCCCCCAAACATGTGACATGGCAATGGTAGATGAAAGAGTGGGTCTGGTGTTTCATAGGGGTGTGGTTTCTTTGTCACCTGCAAGTGGAACACACCTGTTAATTGGTTTTTGGTGGCAGGTTCCCTGTTCCCAACCAGCATGCGCATCAGTGAAGAGGGACGCTTGGTTGTCAACTTCAAGACTGAAGCCCGATTTCATGGTCTGTTTGTTATGTCCCATCCTGGTAAGTGTAACCTACCCTTTAGCAGTACTACAGAAATAAAGACACCCTTCCCAAATTTGATACTATTCATTCTTTTTCTATTTCTGATAGCTGATTTTTCTTTTATATATACTATGCTCTTCAGATCTGGACTTTTCCTCTACTTGAGATTTCTTACTTGTCATTGATGACTATATTCAGGCTGTCAAACTCGCTGAAATATGCATGAATTTGATGGAAGGCAAATAGTTCCACTTGATCAAGAGCCTGTTTTATGAAGGATGAAGATCGAGGCCATTATGTCCATTAGGAATCTGCAGATACATGTTTTGCACCCCATAGTTATAATTACTATTTACTTATATTGCCCTAGGAACTTGGATAGCATTAAAATTACTTTTCTAACTTGAAACTGTTCTAGAATATTTAGAGCTTTTTCAGAGAGCAAGAAAAAAATCTTGTATGGGCATCGTATCACTCTGTTAATATTACACTCTCACTGACATTCAATTAGTCATTGATGAGGACCTATTCCTGCAATTTAATCTGTTTCAACCCCACTGCCTTTATTCAGAATAATTACAGGTGTAAGACTCTGTCTACAGACGTAAATCTTAGCATGAATGCCAACCATGGAAAAGATTATCTAACTAAATTAAATCTGCTGAACAACAGTGAGAAGAGAAAAAAAAATAGGAAATCTCTTTTAGTTTAACTCAGGTGTTTTTAACCCATAAAACTCCTTCATAGTGCTTCTACTTTTTCTCAGCTGTCCTCTAGTGTGTTTGGTTTTGCCTGTGAGGCAGAGACAAAAGTGTTACATTGCTAAGAGAAATTATGTTGTGTTTCCCTGGGCTGACATTCCAAGTTTAAAACAGGAGGGATTATAGATCTCTGTCCACTCTCGCTGTTTTGACTGTCTTTTAAATTTAGTCTTCATACAGTTCTCATTGTGTAGCCCAAAAGCAGCTGCTGAATAGACACTTGAATGAGAATCAAGGAGGCCCAGCTGAGTTGACTGTAACTGATTTTAGTTTCAACTAATAAAATCCAGTGCCCTGTGAAGGTATTAACATCAGCTGTGGCATTATGGTTTATGAATTATTGAGAGTGTTTTTCGGGTTCTAAGAGTTTGCAATGAAACACTAAAGGTGACAAACCTGTCTCTTTGGCATGTTTCTAGCTTCATCTCTAACTTCCATGGTTATGTCAGCTGATCACCCGGGCCTCACATTTAGCCTCAGCCTGATCCGAAGTGAGCCAACCTACAACCAGCCAGTGCAGCAGTGGAGCTTTGTTTCAGACTTTGCGGTAAAACCTCAGCCGTCACTAAGTCTTCTACAGCCCCAGCCTGTTAGGTGGGATGTTGGTGGTACAGCTCCCTCTCTCTCTGTGTCCAGGTTCGAGACTATTCTGGAACATACACGGTGAAGCTGATAGCCTGTACCACTGCCCCACACCAGGAGTACAGCCTGCCAGCCATCTGCAATCCTAGAGAGCCCATCACTTTTGATCTGGACATCCGATTCCAGCAGGTACCATTCCAATGACATCTTCATCATGTTTCCTTTCTAATTTGATTCCCATTTGTTGGTCTCATAATAACAGTACTAGGAACTGAATTTACTTGCTTGCAGACAAGGCATTCCTAAATTGGTGGGTCAGCACATACTCCTCTCCTGCTAAATAACCAGTTTTACCAACTGGGAAAGGCTAAAGTAGAAGCACAAATGGTTTTTTTGTCCTCAATTCATGTCTAGTCTTTGATAGTCAAGAGGAAGCTCATTGACATTGGTTTAGGGGAGAGTAACTGTGATGTGATCTGATAGTAGCATTTGGGAACTCTTTTTTTGTCTGTTAGCTTTGGTAGTAAATAGTTTTATCAGGTAATTAGGAAAATATAGAAGTATTATCAGAAGGTTTTCATCTGACACAAAATCACAGTTATGTCTCTGGTATTAAAAGTGGAACCTCCAGAGGAAGATTCATTCAGTCCTAAGGTAGAACTGTAGAGGGAAGCGTAGATAGGCAACACTGGTAAAATGCTTAGCTTTAAAACTCACAAAAGTGACCAAAACAAATCTAATCCATAGCAATATGGATCATATGGGAACATATGGTAACAGGCAAACAGTAGACCTTTCACAAAGCCCAGCTGTGAAACTCTATAGCTGGGAACAAATCATGGAGAAATGGATTCTGCTGTAGAAAACACTGGTTTAAAAAAAAAAACCAAAACTGGGGATCATGCTGAATAGTTAAGAGAACATAAACCGCCAGTTTTCCAGGTTATCAAAAGGTCTAGTGTGACCTTGGGATGGGTAAGGAGGAAATTACATCATTTCTGTTATTGGCAGCCAATACAGCTAATACTGGAACAGTGTGGCTGTGGTTTCATGCTCATTAATAGCATAGATTATGCTATTAATTCATCTTACAGAATAAATCCATATCAGTCAGGAGTACACAATCACTTTTCTGTTGATTTAGCCAGAGTACACAAGGGAATGTATGCAGTCTTTATGCTTTCATTTGGCATTATGCCACCTGTGGGAGGACAGATGATTCCTGATAGGACATTAAGTCCTGGCAAAGAAGAGAGATGATACATGATCTGATGTGAAACCTGCCTTCTCAGAGCTAACCACATTTCAACATTTTGAAGAAGTTTGCATGGAATGGGTGAGGGGAATTTATACTAGTTCAGCACTTCAGCCCTTGTCTGGCATTTCTAATCTACTTCTAGGGACTCTAAAGCAGTTCTTAGCAATGCTAAACCATAACTTGTTCCTGATCCTAGTATAAACAATAAGATGTTGATATTTCAAAGGAAGGTCAAAAAACCTTCAAAAGTCATTGCAAAATGGCAAAGTAGCCTAGGGAGAAACCTAACTCTTACCTGGAATAGCCTACAACTAAGAGCTATGACTAAGAATTAGAACTGCCTTGGAATAAATAAATAGATACTGTAGGGGTTATTAAATCAGATAACGCTTTAATAATGCAGTATACAGAAGGTACATCAATTCAAAATAAGCATAAGGTGCAAAGTTGCAACAGCATCAGAGACTGTGGCCAGCTAATCCCCTATCACCAACAATTTTCAAACCAAGACCAGCTCTTCTTCTTGAGATACAGTAAGAGGGACTTGGAAAATTCTGTGGCCCATGATAATATTTCCATGTGATCACAGATTGAAACACTATTTGGACTTTAAGCAGCTCCCAAAAAAGCAGCAGCACAATAACACAAATTCAGTAGGCAGTATGTAGCACTTTAAGATTTTTTAATCATTTTGCAATACTGAATAAGCATTGGTATCCATTCTTTTACAAAAAAAGAAATAGAAGACTGAAGGATCATACTGAAGGATGCTAGTCCTTAGACTAGGAAAAACCTGATAGCTTGCACAGGCCCACTGCATCCAGTCCTCTGGTGCCCAGTGCTAGAAAGACATGGACCTGTTAGAGGGGATCAGAGGAGGACTAGAAAAATGGTCAAAGGGCTGCAACACCTCCCCTGTGAAGAAAGGCTAAGAGATTTGTAGTTGTTCAGCCTGAAGAAAACAAGGTAAGGAGACCTTATTGTGGCCTTCCAATATATAAATGGAACTTAAAAGAAAGAGACTTTTTACCAAGGGCTGCAGTGACAGGAACAAGAGTAGGTTTAGAAATCCTGAAAGAGGGTATGTTTAGATTGGCTGAAAATAAGACACTTTTTGCAATGAGAGCAGTGAGGCACTGACTCAGGTTGCTCAGAGAAGTTGTGGATTCTCCATCCCTGAAAACGTTCAAAGCCAAGCTGGATGGGGCTCTGAGCAACCTGGTGTAATGGAAGATGTCCATGCCCATGGCAGAGGTTGGGTGGGATGACCTTTAAATGTGCTCTCCAGCCCAAACCACTCCGTGACTGTCTGAAATCAGTGAGTGTAGGTGTCACAACTGGACCAAAATTACTTTTGACTATAAAGTCTGGTGATAAAATGATGAGGCAGGACAAGAGTTGTTTCCCCCAGTTCTTATTCTAATGCTCAGCTCCTGTACTAAATTACCTTCTTGGGCTTTTTAATATGAGGCTTTTCATTTCCTTGGAAACTTTTTCTTCTAATTTCCTTCACAATTGTTTTCACTGTTCACAAGTAAGCAACCATTTTAAGAATCAAGAAGAAAATGTATTTGATATTTCCCCATGCAGATTTTGGTTTCCTTTTTTAACATATATCATCTGCATATTTTCCTCTCTCCCTGACCTCTGAGGAGTGAAGCAGGTAGCCTGGAACACTGGTGAGGATTGTATTACCCCTGTCTCACTCTGGGATTCCATGAAGATGAACAGTATTCAACCTCCAAGCTTTGCTTTATCCCAATCCTTTCAGTGTTTCCTTTCTTTCCGTGTGTATGAGTGCATTGTCCCCAAATCATCCATATGCACAGCTGATGGACATGGCAAATAGGCAGAATAAATTGACAGTTACTCTTCTCACCCAGCAGATCCTCACAGATTATTTTTTTTATGAACTCTTATATAAAATGTCTCAAATGCCCATGAAAAATAATTACACTTAAACTACTGTCATAAATAACACAGCTGGAAACCAGTTGTGCTAATCAAGTATTTGTGGAACTATAACCCAATAGCCTGTTTTCCAGGCATTTAGAAAGAAGTATTCCAAGAGAATCTATGGGATTTTTTTTATTATTATTACTGTGCAAAGGCTATAGTGGTAGGATTCCTTTTTCTGAAGAGTAGCACTCCATTTATAAAAAGATTTGAGTTGTACATTCTTCATGCCAGATCCTGATGCTTTGATAGTTTTGGGACTCTATTGTGAAGTGGACCTTTGTCCATGAGCCAGCAAGAATGTTTTCTTTGTTGTTTTCTTTCCTTCCTGTCCACACACTTATACATATATATACATAAATATGCATATATATGTTAGCATTTTTTATTTGTTTAGTGACCTCTTGTTATTTTTTCTTTTTTTTTTTTTTTTTTTTTTTTTTTTTTTTTTTTGGGTATGTGTGTCTTCCACATTGTTTCCTCAGGTACTTGCATTCTTTTGAACTTCAGACTCCCCCCAGTTCTTCTGTTCACTTTATTATTTCCCTTTTATTATGCCATGTCCTTTTATTGTTTGCCTTCTATCTTATGTTTTATGTCCCATGAGAAACTGCATCTGATAGTATGATTTATTTTATACTTGTCATGTAATCAAAGAAGAACCATAGATAACTGTGTCAAATATATAAAGATAAATGCTAACATAAAAAGATAAATACTAGCATAAAAAGATGTTCAAACGGTTTGGTGCATTTTCACATGCATGATCTGATATATCATGCAGTGCATTAGAATAACTGATACTTGCAAATAAATCCTCAGCAATGTGTGCTTTCAAATATTGACAGGGGATCAGAAGCAGAGGTGGGACTTGTGTGTACAAATGAAAATAGGATAGAGAAAACAGTCTGTGATGAGTCAGAGAAAAGTTTTTGAGGGGAAATATTTTTCTCACATTACCCCCACGCATAAGTTGCTCTGGACCCCTCCTTAGCTGGGATTTGGGAAAATGTGGTAGGAAGAAACTAACCTAGAATACTATCAAATATCACAGATGCAGATAATCCAAAGGTTGTTTGCATATAAAATACATAGCAATATATGTCTAGAACCAAGAAATCTTTTTGTTAAATTGTATTATTGCATGTAGCTGTGCAGGGCAGATAAGTAATCTACATTGGGAGAAGATCTTGCTATGTTTTACGATTTTAAGAGCTTAAGATCATGCTATGGTTTTCTCATTAAAAAATACTTGTTGAAGAGCCTTATGCTTTTGTGGTTTTAGGTCAGTGACCCAGTTTCTGCTGAGTTCAGCTTGAACACCCAGATGTTCCTCCTTTCCAAAAAGACACTGTGGCTGTCTGATGGCTCAATGGGCTTTGGGCAAGAAAGCGACGTTGCTTTCTCAGAAGGTATAATTGTGCACACATCATGCACATTTATTTTGTGTTCCACACCATCAGAATCCTGTTGCAGTCAAAACAAGATAGGAGGAAGGGTTTGTGTTTGTTGCACTAAGATGCTTGACAAGGCTTTATCAGCTTAGCCTCAGAGCTGTGCTAAATGTTCCAGTCTAACAGGATGTGAACTGTGTGCACTGTTTACAGGTGATGTCATATACGGTCGAGTCATGGTGGATCCAGTGCAGAATTTGGGTGATTCTTTCTACTGTAGCATCGAGAAGGTTTTCCTGTGCACAGGAGCTGATGGATATGTACCCAAATATAATCCAGCCAACACTGAATATGGGTGCCTTGCTGATTCTCCATCCCTTCTGTACAGGTTTAAGATTGTGGTAAGTGTTCTAATTCTGGGAGGATGCATATATATATTTTAAATTTTTTTAAACTTGTCTTTTATCCAAAATCCAACTGTTGTTTAAAATGTTCTCAACACCGCCAAATTTTTGACTCGAGCTCCAGGCTAAGATGAACTGATGAAGTCAGTATCTTGCCTTTCTCCCTCCTGGTTCTATTCTTGATCTTTCTGGGGACTGCCTTCATTAAGAGTTTGACCTAAGTTAGAATCCTAAGATGGGCTTTTTCTCTGCATTGTCTGTATCCACGGACCATAGAGAGAGTCTTAGGAGACATGCAAGTGAAGGATTGAAATTTGTTTCATATTTAGCCATCCAAAATTTAGTGTATAGTGCAAAGTTAGTCATCCAGGTTGCCTCTGTAGTCCATAGGGAAAGATAGATACCTCCAAAGTTGGCTTAGATGATCTAATTTCCTTTCTGAAAATAACTCTAGAGTAACCCTGGGTAACTACAGACCTGATGCCCAACTTCTAGAGTTAACTTTAAGTGAGATGATTATATAATTAGCTAAACAAATTTATGTGACTGTCTATTAATGAAATGAAATGTAGCTTCTTTACACTGGCAAATAGACTTCTTACTTTCATTTCAGACCACATTTATGTATCTTTTTTAATTTAAGACATGTAGCGATGGTTGTTGTCTAGTGTTTCCCCCTTTTATTCCAGAAAGATGAGAGATTAAATAGAAATTAGTACAAGTCAGATGGGATCACAACTGCTTCTCATGTCTTTTCTCTTGGTATTTCACTACATTGCATGTTTAAATTGCACAATTTATACATTGCAAGTAAATATGTAAACTGTTTTTCCTAGAAGAAATAACTATATGTTTTACAAACTTTTTTCTTCCTTTCATGCAGGATAAAGCTCAGCCAGAGACACAAGCCACAAGCTTTGGAAATGTACTTTTTAATGCAAAACTTGCAATAGATGATCCTGAAGCAATTCCGTTAGTTAAACAGCCAGGCTCTGATGGATTTAAAGTAGACTCGACTCCTCTATTTCAGGTATGATTTCTGTAGCTTATTAGCAAAAGTACTGAACCAAGAAAGAAACACTTGCACCAAGTGCTGTTGTCAACTGTAAATGAAATTGAAGCAAATAGAAAGATTTATTCTGATTACAGTGACAGTCAAACAATTATAAATGCTTAGAAGCTTCTAGATATGAAGTTGTTCTCGTACATTTCTTTTAAGAAGTTAATAAGATTCTTGTTACACGGCATTGTTTTATTGTTTCCCATCTCACTTCTCAAAGACAAAAAATTAA
Source organism: Orthonyx spaldingii (assembly GCA_013397795.1). NCBI lineage: Eukaryota > Metazoa > Chordata > Aves > Passeriformes > Orthonychidae > Orthonyx > Orthonyx spaldingii. The sequence continues at coordinate 131,671 of VZTJ01002535.1, read as the reverse complement.
AGATCACAAGCATTTATAGTGAACTTCATCCAAATCAAGTTGATACTCAGCATTTTCTGTACAATTCTTTCCTTGCAAACTTGCAAGTGTGAAGCACTGGAAAGGCTAAACATTGACAACTAAAGGGTGCAACTACTTCTTAATTATATATAATCCTTCAGCTGTGTGCATTCAGCCCTTTGATCTATATAACCCAGCCAAGAGTTGCCTCTTCAACACTTGTCTCTAGTATGCATGCACAACTCAAGTGTATAAATGAGTAGGAAAAATATGGAGGAGACTTTGGTTCTACTTCTGGCCACTTCAGTATTAAAGGTCCTGTTGTAAGCAGTAGAGTATTTACCAAAAAAGCCTACTTAAAAGTATAAAAAGAGTTTCAAAATCTGCCTCAGGAAATCTCATTTCTTGTGTGAAGAATCCATTTCCATGGATTCCAATGCTATAATTTTTGGTCCTCTTTCTGTCAAAAAACTGAGAATATGAAGAAACAAAAGTATAGCCTGAAAAATACTTGGAAAAACAAGAGTAAAGTAGAACATGTTATTTCTCAAAATAATAAAACTGGGATGCAACCATTCAAATTATCAGGCAATAGCTTTAAGAGAGTATTTAGACAAGCCTACTAGACCTTGTAAAGGCTGAATCCTGTATGTATCCAGCAAAGATGAGAGAAATTGAAGGAAGATAGTATTGTCTCACACAGACTGAAGGGAACCACGCAACCACAGAGTGGATGAAGTTTTCAGGGACCTGTGGAAATTGACTGTTCCAACACCCTGCTCAAAGCAGGTTGCCCTGGACCATGACCAGTTGTCTTTTGAATATCTCTTAGGAAGGAGACTCCTCAGGCTCTGTGTTTCAATGTTCACCTATCCTTGCAGTAAAAAATTGCTTTTTTATTTTTGGATGGAATTAGAGCCAGGGCCTAATCAGCTGGTAAGAAGGTCCTTTTCTGTGGCCCATTCACAGCTAAAGATACCGTTGGTACTTTGGTACTAATGCTAAATTAGTACCAAAGCAATGCTAAGGCCATAGCCTTCTTCATCTGCACCTGATAGCCACAGAGTCTGACCATGGAGACGAATGGAGACTAACCCCTCTTAAAATTTTGGCAGAAAACACAACTCCTGTGGTGCACATTGGCACGTGGTCAGGGGTTATCTGTGCATGACTTTGAAAGTACTTGTCCAGGCAATCAGCTCAGAACGGAGACTGATTTCCTCTGCAATTAGCACTGCCCAGATGGTGTATGTGTGTGTTTAAATACAAAAACTGTTTCTTTCCAGGTGTCTTTGGGTAGGGAGTGGTATGTCCATACAATCTACACTGTGCGTTCCAAGGAGAACGCTAATCGTGGAATCGGCAAAAGAAGCGTGGAGCACCAGTACCACTCGCTCCTCAGTGGTAGGAGCCCGGGAGCATCCGCACGGAGACGGCAAAAGAGGGGAGTTGAGCAGGCCCCAGAACTTGCAAGAGACATTGGAGTAGAGAACAACCGAGGAACGAACATACAGCACATAGCCCTGGATCGCACCAGCAAGAAACAGGTGCCTCAAAGGGAGGTTGCGGTCAATGGTGTTCTCCCCAGGGAACTGAATAACCAAAGTGCAGGAATCAGCATAGTCACAATCATTGGTGGAGCTGCTGCCATTTTCCTTGCCATCTGCTTAATTGCAATTATCGTTTTGCTGCTAAAATGGAAACAAAATTCTGACAAGAAGGAAGCCACAAACGAGTCAGGCAGCAACGAACCAATGATGCTACCACATAATTACAGCAATGACAGCTCAGAGGTTTGATTCCAAGACCACGGGATTCAAGCCAGAGTCTCCACAGTGCCTCAAAAAAATCCTTGAACTGCACATTTTTAGCAGCAGATAATGGTGACTCATGAGGAGTCCATGTGTTTCTAGGTGTACGTGAAATTTGTTATCCTGAGCTCTTACTGCTGTTATCAACAACAGAAGAAGCTGAACCGAACCTCCCACTTTGCACGAAAAGAAATGCTGATGTCCCTATACCATGCACTAATCTTAAGCAGCAATTCAAGAGACTGCATTGTAAGGGAGAGATTACTGGTTTGGTTTTGTATTTTCTGACATTTCAAAAGAATAAAAGGAGCTAAACAAAGGTGCTATATATCCTGTCTGCAATAAGAGAGGAGATCTGTTTCTTCAGAAACATGTAATACTTGAGAGGAGGAATCCTTACACTCTTCTGTTAAATTTTGTACTGTTTGTCACAAAGAACTGAATGTCTACAAATAGTTTGAAAGGTGATGGAATGCCTTAGGCATGGATCCTCTGTCCTATAAGTTTTTGACTTCACTTAATCTGTACTAGTGATTTGTTTTGTTTTTTTTTTACTTATATGTAGCTGAACTTTTTCAAAAGACAGCTAGATTATACAGCATAGCATTATAAACAGGTGCATGTCACAAGATCCAATACATACTCTTTCCTGCAAATTCCTATTCATCTATTTAATATGAGAATTTTTTTTTCTTATTTATGTTTATATAAAGCCAAAGAATGCAACAAATCCAGAAAAAAATTTTGGTTGTCACTGAAACTGGATGCTTATGTCCTCTTAAGTTTATAATGGATCATGGAAGTGTTGTAAGGTAAATTTTATTTCTTAGTGCATGTCCACTGCTGAGAAATGCAAGCATTAGTATTTCAGTACCTAGAGAAGATGATAGTTAGATTCAAAATGCAGAAGACAAAGTTCTGCTGAACTGAGCCTAGGAATCATGATATTGAATCCAGCATAGTTAGTTGCCATACTAAATAGCAAAAAGTGAAGAAAAAAATTAACATTTGATTGAATCAAGTAGTATTTAGTGCTGTATAATCATAGCACATTTTGACAAACATGCTGGGTCATTGTTGGGCATTTTTTAATTAGTGACTACTTCTGCAAGAGTAATTCTGTCTCAGCATTCTTGATTTAGGTAACATGACAAGTTTGTATCAGCAGTGTCCTGTGTCAGTTTTTATCCAGACACAACGTGTCTTGTCCCAAAGATGTTTTTATCCAGACAGGACCTGTTCTTTCCCTGTCAAATCCTTGGCTATGAAAGCTATGTGACCATCAGGAAATTGTCCCTTTTGTCACACTACCATTTTATGTAAGTAAGTCCTTTAACTGATACAATCATAGAATGGCCTGGGTGGGAAGAGACCTTCAGGATCATCTAGGTCCAACTCCCCTGCTGTGGGCAGGGACACCTTCCACCACACCAGGTTACTCAAAGCCCCATCCAGCCTGTCTTTGAACACTTCCACGGATGAGACATCCAGAACTTCCCTGGGCAACCTGTGCCATGTATCCCTACCCTCATAATAAATTTCCTCTTAGTAGGTAAACCTACCCTCTTTCAGTGTGAAGTCATTACTTCTTGTCCTGTTGCTGCATCCCCTTGTGACAAGTCCCTCCACATATCCCATTCAGGTACTGGAAGGTGCTCTAAGGTCTCCACAGAGCCTTCTCTTGGCCAGACTGAACAGCCCCAACTCCCTCAGCCTGTCTTCACAGGGGAGGTGCTGCAGACATCTGACCATCTTTGTGGCACTCCTTTGGACTTTCGCCATCAGGTCGACATCCTTCCTATGCTGGAGGCCCCAGACCTGGATGCAGTACTCCAGGTGGGGCCTCACAAGAGTGGAGTAGAGGGGCAGGGCCATCTCCCTCACACTGCTGGCCATGCTGCTTTGGATGCAGCCCAGGATATGTTTGGCTTTTGGGCCTGGGAGTGCATGTGCAGGACCTTGCACTTGGCCTTGTTGAACTTCATAAGGTCTTCATGAGCCCACCTCTCATGCCTGCCCAGGTCCCTCTGGATGGCATCCCTTCCCTCCAGCATGTCAACCACGCCACACTACAGCTCAGTATCATCTGCAAACTTGCTGAAGATGCACTTGATCCCACTGTCCATGAGATTGTCAAACAGCACTGGAGTCAATGGAGTTCTCAATAGAGTTGAACTATATAAACTACATAAAATCTGAATTAGTATGTTGAGACTTTGCTAAAATGCCTCTTCCACCATCTTGTGGTGGTGTGTACAGGCAGTCCCTAATGCGCTTGGCATTTGGTGTTCTGGGGATCATGCTGCAGAAATCTGAGTTAGCTGAGCAGGATTCAATTTGAAAGCAGGCTGTAAGCACACAATGCTGCCTCTGAGCTAAAAAAAAAAGAAAAAAATTCATCCAGAAGCCTTCCCAGCTTGGCTGTGGGGGTCAGTCAACACAGATAGACCTGACCTAGTAATTCTTCACAACTGTCCTCTGAGCCATAAAGACTCAGGAACATGAAGTTCTACTAGCTTAGGAATATCTGTGCTGTGATTCATGGCACAGTGTGAATATGCCTGTAGAGAGACTCATGCTGGTATCTGTTGCTCTGGATTTGTGTTGTTACGACTTCACTCATTTAACAGGATTTCATCAGTTTTTCACAAAATGAGTCAGGTCAGAATCTGTCCTACCCTTCCTAGGTTTTCTGAAGACAATGATTAGGCAGCTTAATTGAAGGATGTTTGCAGCACCCAAAGGGTCAAACTCCATTACTAAACTCTTGCAGTCACCTTTTATTTTACTTAATCCGAGTTCTAGCCTGAAACAATTATCCATACGCCATGCCCGGAGCTAGACCTTTCCCCCAGTCACCTGACATCAATTTGCTCTTGTAATGAAGTTCCTGGTTTTGTGATCCATGTATTATGTGTGCAAGACTGATCAAAGACTTAACCTATAGACACTTTTTATATTTAGTAAGTTCACCACTAAGCTGCAAATGTACACTAAGATCAAATTTGCCTTTGTGCCTATGTGTGACATCACTATGAGAAAAACAGACTTTTTCTCCTAGAACCTGCATGTTTGAATCATAGCAGTCAGTGATTCTAAAGTAGAATGGGACACATGTAAATAATAGAACATTTTAATATTTATGAAATGCCTGTTTTGTATAAGCAGAGATCTTTTTAAATATATATATATAAAATACAGAAATTAGGTGTTTATAAGTGGAGCTATTTTTCTGCTTTTGAATTTTACCAGACCAAAATATCATTAAAGATGCTTGCAGGCAAAATCTTTTTTCTAATTATTATTTGTTTTTATAAAATTGCATCAAAACTCATGTGTTCTACAAGCCAAATATTTAGCCTGGTAAATAACTTGATCACTGCTTTGAATAGCGTCTGATTACAACTTTGTAAAATATTTAGGTTGATGGGGATGATCAGACTAATGTTTTTCTAACAATATATAAAACAATAGTGCAAACTGGTTATAACAAAGAAAAGAACAAAGCAAACACTGAAAAGTTGGACAAGCATGAGTAAGATTCATGAGTGAGATACCAAAGTCCTCTTCCTGGGAAAAAAATCCCAATGTTTTCAGTAAGGCATGCTGGATTTGTCCCATTCTTAATAAATTGGATTTTTTACAATTCAGTGAACTATAAATACATCTGTAACAGCATGCTTTTTTTTTTTTTTTTTTTAATTATGGTTTCAAGGTTTCAGATTTCAGCAAGATGTTTTGGAGGCTTATTAACATTTTTCCTTCTACTTAAGAAGTGGCCTTGTTTATACTAACCTGAATAAGTGCCTCGTTCCCAGTGATGTGCACAAATATTTTAATATTTATCTATCCAAGCAATAAACTGAGTATATTTTATATATATATTTAATCTATTTCTAGATTATGTATTCAATCTTCTTTTCCCTGGAGATGCTTATTCTGCTAGCAATAATACCATTTGTTAAACCATTTATACAATAATTACTGTGTTTAAATTTGTTATCAAGCTGTCATATTTATTTGGAACAATTTTTTGCTTATGTCTATGGCTGTGATATTCGGCATTTGTATCAGGAAAAAATAAAACTACTTCTGTTTGGTTACTGATCTATAGTTTGTGTGTGATTATTATGCTTATGCTCCAGAGAAAGGTCAGTCATGCAATGTTAAGAAAAACTTAATTTGTCACATCAATGGAAGAACATGAAGTTCCTGTGTTCACAATAAATCTCACTGCTTTGTTCCTGAATTGATTGATTTCTGGTCATGAAGGGTTCAGGACAGGGGTTGTTTTTAATCTTTGTGGTTGCACTCATGGCTCAGAAAAGGAATTATCTTTCATTTCCAGAAAATCAGTAATCTCAAAATACCTGCAAGTCCTTTCTAGGCTGGATTGCCATGTTCCTGTGTGCTGCTGGCAGGCTTTATTTTACTCCCTGACAAGTGAAAGTGACTCTGCGGGGAGAAGTTCCCTTGTTCCTGCAGGGCTGATGTTACTTCTTGTGTCAGGTCATCAGCTTTTCTTTTTTTTCTTCCTAGTGGCAAATGTGTCACTGATAGATGTAGACACTTAGGAGGAACTATGATGCAGAAAGAAAAAGCCACTCTGAACTTTTCCCTTCTCACCCCACCCTTTGTAAACTGGCCAGCACTGACCTCTGATTTTTGTGTGTGAATTTAAGTAGTCACCTACCTCCTTCCCTGTCAGAAAGGCCATATTTCATGACTAGTTACACAAGTGACACAATATACCTACCAACTGCAATAAGGAAGGATAAGCTAGCGGCAGTGATTCCTGATTTGCTTTGTCTATTCCCTTCTGCTACCTAAACTTGCTCAGGTGGATCATGCTCAGAAGTTACTTTGAGCTGAGAAGCCCCATGTCATACCTGTGAGTTCTGTGTTCTGATTTCTGCCAGGGCAGATCAGACTGAAGGAGTTTCTGTCCTGCTCCAATATAAATCGCTATATATGATGTACATGAGCAAGGAGTCTGGTCCCAGAAGTGTGGCATTATCAGTAAATCAATGGGCATAAATTTCCCACTCCAAGATCATCCACAACAATCAAGTCATGTCTACACACATCCATGTCCACACTCATTTTGGCACTTAGTGGATTTTTGGTACTCCTAAGGTGTTCAAGCATGTCTCAACAGGTCCTGGATGAGTTTCATTTCAAAGCTCAAGCATAGTCCCATTTCAGCATCTCTATGAGTCAGGGGTTTTTAATGCATCCTCACTGTCTTTTGAAAGAATGACTCTACTCTTTTCTTGAAGGAATTCAGCTCATCCCATTGTGTGCTTTGACTTTGAAAGTTCCTCAGTAAATTACTGTCGAGACGTGGCTGTTTGAGTTTGAGAGGTTTATTATTTACCTCACAAGAGGTAATTAATTCAGAATTTACCTTGCACTACTGTTGCTTTGGTAAGCGACCACTGACTTCCACTAAAAATGAAGCAAACAACTGGAAAATTCTCATATGATACATCTTGTTTCATTTCACAGCCAAGACTCCAGCATTTGCTGGCTTCCTCCTATTGCCTGTTACCTGCCGTTTCATGATACAAGTTTTCCTGAGTGTAGGTTTACATGTAGAGCATAAATCTGTAGCTGTCCAAGTTAAAATGCTCAGGTTAAACCTGTGCAACCAGAAGATCATGTGTAATAATTATCATCTCAAGCATTTTTTTGACCACTTCTGTAGCAAAACTTCTAACTCAGCTTGGAAGACAAGAGGAGGCAGTCTGGATAAATGTGTGTTGTAACCCCCTCTTTGATAAGATATTACTTTCTGCTTTTCTCCCACTTGCATTCCCTTCCCCCCAAAAAAAGCTGGAACTACGTGACACAGCAAATGACAAAGAGCATGATAAAAGGTAAGGAATATCTTCACCATGAGGAGAGATTAAATAGATAAAACTCTCTTCCACTCTTCAGGATTGAAGAGAATTAGCCAAGGGAGAGTATGATAAGGGTACATTAAATCCTAAATGTTAGAGAGACAGTGAGTAGGGAACGATTCACTGTTTCTTGTAATATTTTAGAGAGGTTCCACACAATAAAATTTGCTGACTTCAAGAATGAAATGAAGTAGTCAATACCTGACCATACAACCTAAAATTAAACATGCAAGACTCATTACTGAAGGATGATGTCCATGACAAACTAAAAA
>VZTJ01002535.1:54978-116707 GCA_013397795.1 Orthonyx spaldingii | reverse complement strand
TTTTTTTTTTTTTTACATGCAAGTGTTTAAACACTCCTCGGAACAAACCAGGATGCAGACCCTCCTCTCAGTAACCCAGACTGCTTTTTAAAACCCACTCAGCTGTATTGACTGTCACAGAGCTTGGATCCACGGCTCATGTACAAGCATCCCGCGCTGTGGAGAGCCACCTGAAGGCATGAGAATCCGGAGCTGACTCCCCGGTACTCCATGTACCACTCTGGGAGGTGGAAGCAGGGCTGGCAATTGCACACTCCCTCAGGAAAGCTGCTCCGGCGGCGCAGAGCACAGCTGCCCACTGGATGGCACCAGGACTCCGTATGTGTCTGCACTCTCCCCTCCAGCCTCCCTGAGCCGTCCCATCCATCGCTGGCATAAGTGATGCTTTGCAAACAGACACAGCAAGACTCTGGAAGAAAGATGATAGGGGGAAATTACAGATGTGAAAGCTGTGCAGGATGCTGTCACAGATAATATTTTTAAAGGGGCAAATGATATTTTATGGTGTGTTACCAAGATGGGAATATTCTGCTGAGTACTTTAGGTTCCTATCCATACAAGCTGCTATTTCCAAATAATCACATAGAGAATAACCACAGGTGTGAAATACACCTTTTCTAACCATAGGATAGAGGGAAAAGCATTATTTTTTTTTTTTCACTATGTTGTTACAAATCTTCCTCCTTGCTGCTTCCGGCTACAGCACTATATAAATGCTGCAGGCTGTGCAGATTGTGGCTGCAAGATTCCATGTCCCAAAGTATATTAACATCCCACATGTGACCCAGGTCAGAGGCATTAATGCTGCCCCTGTGAGTCAACGCTTTTTGATACCTCAGTGGAGAATGCATGCAGCAAACTTATGGCAGATATTTATAGAATAATGTACCAGCTAATACTTCTCTCCACAGCTACTGGAGCTGGGCTTGCTGCCTAAAAGTACATCTGCAGTGTACTTACAGAAGCCAAGAAGCTTTACAGAAGTCATCAAAGAAAGAGGAGCTGTTTGGAAATTTAGTGATCCATTACATTTTGTTGTAATTCTTAATGATCTCTGATGACTGTGTCTTTATTTATTTATCACTGCTCAGGCAGAAGTGTAAAAGCCCATGAAATAGGAGCCAGCCCCAGATTTAAGGAAACTGCTGCAGGTGGCAGTGAGGAATGAGAAAAGCCTGCAAGGCAGAACATTGCAGCCCAAGGCTGAGCTGCTCTGTAAGGGCCAGCTTTGGCATCCCCAAGTTGTGTGTAACCTTGAGGAGGAACCTGCTTCACCATATAGATGACAAAGGCCTGTGGGCTCCAGGTGCAGGACTAGATGGTATCCAAGCCCAGGAACAGCACAAACAGACAGGGAATTAGATCACAGATCTGGGCTTCCACCTGAGTCTTAGAGTGCCACAGGCACTGGCTCTTTCAAACCTGCCCTTTATTTCTTCTACCCCAGTGATCCAAAGACAGACCCCACAGTCACACCCAATGCAGGGAGAAGAAGGAAAGCTAAGAGAGATGCCCAGATGTGGATGGCACCAGCTGCCAAACCTCTCTGTCCCCCCATCCTGAAGAGAGGAGAGCAGAAGTACAGCCTCAGCCTTGCTTTCACAGCAGAGCTGCAGGCTGCCTTGCTGTCAGAGGCAGCAGCAGGGTCTTACTGGGACCACAACCTGAGCCAGAACAGTGCAGATGTGTTTTTAGACCACATCCTGATGTGACTGAAAATTCATCTTCCTCACTCAGAGGTCAGGTAAAAATCAAGGATGAATGGCCTGGAAATGTGTCCCAGGTCATAAAAATATATATGTGTGTTTTAACCCCAGCCAACAACTAAGCACCAGACAGCTGCACTCTCATTCCCCTTGCATCAGGATGGGGAGAGAACTGGAGGAGTAAAAATGGAACAGTGGGAAGACAAATGCCATCATTCCAAATGTCCCCTACTTCCTTCCTTCTTCCCTCAGATTTATATGCTAGGCATGACACCATATGGTATGGTCTGGAATATCCCTCTGGTCAGTTGGAGTCAGCTGTCCTGGCTGTGTCCCCTCCCAACTCCTTGTGCACCCACAGCCCACTGTGCATGGGAACCAGAAGAGGCCTTGGCTCTGTGTCAGCACTGCTCAGCATTAGTGAAAACACCCATGTTATCAACACTGCTTTCAGCTCAAGTCCAAAACACAGCCCCACACCAAGTACTCTGAAAAAATTAACTCTACCACAGCCAAAACCAGCACCAAGTAGTGAGATATGTAGTCACTTATTAGTAAGGACAGATCCATGTTCCTTCTAGGATGTGTTGACTAAATACATGAAAATATCCTTTTTGTTCACGTTTTGTTGTAACTTCACCTTTTTTTCTGTAGGTACAATGTAATATCAACTGTATAATGTGGGCAGGGTGTGTCCGACCCAAGTACCATCAGCAGGGTTTTGGGGACATCCAGTCAATCCCCTTCTGAAGGCAACAATATTCCCTTCTGCATCTAAGCCACTGAGAGGGCAGCTGAGCTGACTTATTTTGCATTATTTTACTGGAGGCAATTTTCTGTAAAACTGAGTTTGTGAGGGAAGATTCCTCCTATGATTGCAGTGTCCAGGCTGGGTACAGTACCTATGCCTCACAGGCCAAAGGGTCACATTGTTCATCCAAAGAGCTGCCTAAAAAGCTGAGTGTCATGAAGAGCCAGAGCTCCATGGCTAAATTTCTGCAGAAAGAAGAGAGCAGTATACATTACCTGAACAACAGTCCCACTGAGCTGCTATAAAAGTCATCCAGACTTTCCCCCTCTCTACCAGAATGGCAGATGCCAGGCCTGCCACATGGGGAGGTGGTGCAGCTCCTGACACTGAAACTGCAGCTTCTCCTTTACAATAAAACATTATATCCTGTCTCCTTTCCTCCTTTCCCTTTGTATTTCTTCCTTGAATATTAAAACCAAGGGATCAAAAAAGTAGGGCAACTTCTGGTCTGCCAGTGGGGCTGACCTAAACTTGCTTGAGTGTGATGGAGGTGGAAGCTGAGCCTTTTCCCAGCTTAGGAGAGGAGGTGCTTTCCAGTGTCCCACGTTCCTCTGACTTACCAGGTGAAGTGGATGTTTTAGATTTAATTTGCAGATCAGAACAGGGCAGGCTGCCAGTGGCAGGTAGGCACAAGGCTAGCTGTGGTTGTACATGGCATGGGATTTCTTTTCTCCTTTGCTGTGCCTGTAAAACATTTTCTTGTATAATTGTGCAATCATCTGAAACCTTAGAGTGTCTCCATGCAGCAAGTCAGGAAATCCTAGGAATGAGGGTCAGTAATAGTTATAAATTATTTCTCTAAATTTTTCTTGCAAAAGACTGGTTTTACTTGATATGATATGCCTCCAAATCCACAGAACTGGATATGTAACCTTTGTTCTTACTCTCCTCAGCTACTTAAAATTTTAGCTTTTGCCACTGATATGTTAAAGATGCATTTTACTTTTTTAAACTTATTCTTACCTTTTGCTCCCATGAAAAGGAGAAGAAAAGGAATCCCTAAAGAGGCAATTGTGCTCATTACAGCCCAGAAATTGGAGAAGTTGGGAAAGATCAAATTATTTTAAATACATTCAGTTTTGTAGGTAATTTGTATTTGTTACAGTTGGTAACAAGGATGAATTGGGGTTTCTTTGGGGTTTGTGATGAAATTGAAAGAAAAAAAAAGAAAGATAACCACAAAGGATGGATTTGATAATGAGCCTCTACGCAGAGTATCAGGATGTTTGAGTACAAGGGCAGTACTCCAAATACCCTGTATTATTTAGGCCAAGTTGTTTTATTGCTCATTTCCAGCAGCTCAATGCTGTCATCTGGCGTGAGAGAGTCACTTGCACGCTCAGGTATCTCCTCTCCTCCTAGCCATGACCAGTTTAATGGCTTCTTAAAGGTGACAAAAGAACTGAGATTCTGAAAAACATAGTTATCAAAAAAACCCCAAGATGCATTATTACAATATGGTGAAATATTATGTCAGTAGTGTTATCCAATTCTGCTTGACCTAAAAGAATCCCTCAGTCTTACACAGATCACTTTTGCAACATATTAATTTTACAGAAGAAATGCTGCTTTTGTGTGTTTTTTCACAAATACTTATTTTTATTTTTGTTTTTTCAACATGACATTCAGAAAATCACAGAATTTAGAGAATGAGAGAGAAAGGAGGGAGAAACCCATGACAAAAAAACTGAGACTGGTTGCTTAATCCTCCTGACATCCAGACTTCTCAGCGAGAGCAGAAAATGCCAGGGAAATACTGGTTTTCCTCCTTTAAGTAGATGATTTTTTTTCAGTAGATACACTGAGAAGCACTAAATGCAGAACATTTAAAGAAGTTTTTTTAAAGGCAAAAGCAGTTACAGCCTTTTCATTTCATTACCTTGATTATGGCAAAAAAAAAGTATAGTTTTAATTTACAATTCCAATTTATACTGACACTAAAAAGAAGCTATCCTGCTGTTAAGAGGAACTTTTCAAATTAGACCCACGCTTCATGGTCTGCTATTGAAGAAAGGATTTCAAAATCTAATTTTCTGAAATGTCAGAAGTGAAATATTGACTTTTGTGTTTGTCACAACTCCCTGTAACTCGGCAAAGAGGATGTCACTGCAGTGCTGATTCGTGAAATGGGCTTTGTGAAACTGTCCTTTGTACCCTTCTGCCAGGCAGAGGTGAAAGAGCGCAGGATGAAAGAGAAAGAAGAGTTTGGTCTCGTTAGTATTTAGGCTGATTAAGGAGAAAAAGGCTTTGGGAAGCTCTTCAAACCAAAGAACAAAAACTGCTGCTGCTGCTCAAAACACTGTGAAATCCCACAAAGTTCAAACGAAGGTACTGAAAGGAGAGATAGCAAATACTCAAAATAAAGCAATTCTGTCTCCTCCGGTCTGGGGTTCACCAGTTCCTTCTCAGACACACATCAATCCCAGGCTGCGCTTTCCACAGTCCATACTGGACTGTGGGCCAGCTGAAGGATCAATAGGTGAAAAGTGGCTGATGAGTAAACAGACAAGGACTTTGCCTTTGGGAAAAGAACAGCCATATAAGTTATTTTAGAGGGAATTTTTTGTGTTCTCTCCCTCATGCATGTGCTAGAGACTTTCAACTAAAATTGTTTTATTTCATTTAGTTTCAATTTGTTATATTTTAGTGTGGCTTTGGACTTAATATTTTACATTGTGCTACAAATCACACTGTGAAGAATCTGTAATACTAGAAAGCTGGTTCACTGATTATTTTATACAAACCCAGAGACAGAGCAATTAAGCATAAGGATTAATGCTCGTTATATAAGTGGTTATGTGTAAACTTGCTCTTTTGTTTGTGAGAGACAGTGACAAAAAATTCTATTTAATTGAAGTCACTGTTTTATATTTTGGTGAAAAAAATAGCTTTATTAAGAGTCAGAACACCTCCTTAAGTTCATGTATAAAATAGTTATGCAGCATATTGCTATGGATAGCTCTTTTGTATTCACATATTCATACTTCATTTAAAGAAGCAAAAGTGTACAAATCCAATTTAAAAAAAGAGAAAGCAAAATAATAGCTTTTCCAAGGTCCCCTTTAGAACATGGTGTGTGAAAAGGTCTAGCTGTGAGTTCATACATGGTTATTTGTGTAGCTGTGCAAACAGACCTTGGTCCCTGACAAACAAGCCAGCCTAGACAATGGACATCCCATCGCCTCCTCTCTGATAAAGATGGGCACAGAGCAAGATTTTGGGGCTTTTCCTGTGGCTTCAGAGTAGGAAATCCCTGCTGGTTGTGTTGCAGTTTTCTGCAAATTGTTGACAGTTGAGTTGAAGAACTCCCATATGTCCTTCTCAAGGAATGGGCACTGACCTTGCAGATGTTACTCTTTTTCTTATCCTATATTTGTCTGGAGAAAAGCAAAGAACCCACTCACTGTTGTTCCTTGTCCTGTTTTAGTAACTAGGATTGCTGTGTGATTGAATCAGCTCCAACCTGGGATGGCAGCAGTGCAAGATGGAGCAGCAGAACTGTCTCTGAAGAGGGCAGGAGCCTTTGTATGCACCACAGCCACTGCTGCTCTTAATTAACTCTTCCGATTATCTCTGCAAGAGTGAGAATCCTTACTTTACCAGCTGCAGGTTTAACAAGACTCTTTTGCTCCCCACAGAGAGCATGAACCCTGCTCCCCAGAGGACTTTTTCTTCCACATGTCTTTTCCCTGAACACAGAGCAGCTTTTTTGTGGAAATCTCTACTCTCCCTCACCATCTCTCTTGGTTTAGAAGGCCAGAAACTTTGAGGAGAATGATTCTGGCATGGAAATAAATCAGTTTTGTGAGTGCATAACNGGGGGAGGGGAGGGAGGGCAGAGTGAAAACAACTTTGTTCTTAATGGTTCCTGAGTCTGAACTCCTGTAAAGATCTCCCAAGAAAAATGGATTTTGACCCTGAGGATCCGCAGGTACATTTCCTCAAGTTTTTCTTCCCTCCTGACAGTTGAAGTGAGAGTGAAAACCAGAAGAGGTGAAGGAAACTGTCTCTTGGGGAACAAACAAAAAGTATGCCTAAAGCAGGCAAAATGTAGCTTTTTCTGACTGGAGTTTGAAGCCAGCTACTGCCGCCGGCCCTTTCTGTGACCACCCCTGAACAGAGAGTACTTTTGTCTGTTTCTGTCTCAGATGGAGCTACCACACTTGTAGCACACTCAGTGTGAAATAGTGAACTAGTTTGTAGTCACTTTCTTCTCTTTCCCTACCTTCTTGTCTTGAAAAGCAGGGCAAGAGACATCGCTAGGCAAGTAATGGGGTGAGGGGAAGGTCCCATGACTGTGGGCAATGAGCCCTTGCTGTGAGCACCTTGCAAATTAGGGAGTGCTGATTTAGGGCATTCATTGCTAATAATTAAAGACACAGACTTAGCCGGGCTGTGTTAAAGGGCAGTTTATCACCAGAACCTGGGAGTAGCCATGTGATCATCCTGGGATTTGACCCACCTGTCAATCAGATGGGCATGTTTCCATTTTCATGGGTCAGCAGAATTATGTTTGGGAAACAACAATCCAGTAAAAGTTTGCAAAAATGAGATCTGATGAGAGTTTCAGTTCTTTCATTTACCTTTGATCAAAACTGGTTCCTGTACAAACAGTTATTCCTCGGATGGGCTTTTTTTTCCCTGTATGCCAGTATCCCACCTTTTAAGACATTGTGTCTCATGCAGTCTGGAATGACTTCAGCTGATGATTCATCTCACATGTTTATGCTAAGATGAGACTAATTACCTTCTGGAAAAGCCCACTGTCTTGGGCATAAAGGAAAATAGGGCTGAGTAGCTCAGACAGAGGCATCAATTTCATTTTCAATGAAGTTAAAGCAGATGAATGCCTCCAAGCACCACAGACTGAGAATGAGTTGTACAGGCATATTTCCAGCACGGTTCCTTTGGTGCTGTCTAAACCAGAAGGAACTTTCTCTCACCTTTGCTGGACCACAGAGATGCTTGGGGTTAAATAAAGGCGTAGAGAAGGGACCTGTCAGCTGCATTTGTCCCCATTTAGTAATACTCTACAGCCACTCTTTTAGCCATGGTGTCTTGCTTGATTTTGGGATGCCTTGGCAGTATTTGTGAAAACTTCCCTCTGCAGTTGGCTTTAATTGCTCTCATGTGAAAATACTGAAGCCGGGAAGAGAATAGATGAATAATAACGTATAAAATTGTGACTTAGTCCAGAATGCCTCTCCCTAGGGTATTACTGTGTATACCACCAGCATGTCCATCACTATTGCTTGCAGAGTTTTGCAAGTTATTAATAAATAACCAGGATAGGCAACATTATTTGCTGATTGTGCTGTCAGCCCATTTCCTACAGCCAGCACCTGGATTGATGGTGGCTCTTTCGTGCTTCTGTTTTGCAGATGTTGTAGAGTTTTGCAATGGAAAGGCTGGTATTGTTGATGAGCTTTTGTTTGCTGCTGTCCAATACACAACAAGCACCATCGTAAGTACATTTTATTACAAATTCTTCAATCCTAACAAATTCCTTGAAAGAGAAGGTAGGAAATATTCTCTCTCTCTCAACAGAGAATCAACAAGGCCAGTTTCTTGGACCGCTTAAAATTTGTGTAACCGTAAATAAGGAAGAAGTAAAAAAGCTTAAAATGGCCCTTTTAATGGAGAAATCTTCTCTCAGGAACCCATAATTAAAAATGTCCTACTAAAGCATGTTCACTCTGTTATTGCTGTCTGCTCATCTACTGTTTGTGACGTTGACTGGATTGAAAAATCTTGGGGAAAAAAACTCTGTAGTTGATTTATACATTGCAGAAAGCAAAGGTTTCATTTTTGGGAGACCTTCAGTATACTTCTGTACTTGTCCTTTATTTTAGTGGAGATTTACATATAAGTCAGGCCTTGTGTCACCTTTTGCTAGAGCCAACAGTCTCTGAGTGAATGAAATTAAATATTAGCTTTATTCCCTGATTTCTATACCCCACCTTTCATTTTATACATTTAAGAAAGAAGAAATCTTTTTTTCAAAAAGCAAAAAAGATAGTTCAGCCAACCTGTTCTTATAATAGCAAAATCATTTACTTTTAATTTTAGAAGTCTTCTGCAGAATAATCATTTTCCAAAAGCCACTGTCTTGAGCTCAGAACTGTTCTTTGTCTGTGTGACATCATACATGAAGAGACAAGACTTGGCTCTTCACACAGTTCCCTGATTTTTGTGTGTAAAATATATTTGAAAAAAAATGAGAGCAAGGATAATGACTTACGTTTTAAAGGTCATGAAATCAATTACTAAGAAACACCAGAGTAGAGTTAAGAATGAAAGAAAGTAATAAAGAGAAAAAAAAAAATAAATCCCAACCAGTTCAGCCTCCAACTCAACCCTTCCCAGGGCTGTAATCTTACCTTCTGTGGTCTCTCACTTTCAACATTTCACAGTGATATGGCAATGAAGATCAGCTACTTGTAACCCCATACATATGATTATATAGGGAATTGATACCTCCTGACACATTAAAGTGTAAGCTGACATAATGTGGGTGCTAGTACATGAAGATCTATAACTTTGTAGCATTAAATCTGTATTTATGAATATGTATTTGTTGTCTTTCAATGCATGGCCTTGATTTGTTTCAGAAATTTGAGTTTATAGAGCTTTCTCTGAGTTGCACCAGGTTATAAATTGCATTGGTAGTCCCTAGGACATATTGCAGGTTTTTTTCCTCTCCTATATATAGGGACTGATGTTTTGTAGGACTTAAATGGGACAGTTAAGAATTTGGAGATCAGTCAGAGAAAATTGTCTTCTTTTAACCTCTACTCAGACTATCAAGGGCGGTGGATTAGTGATTTCCACAAGTCCCAAGCTCAGCTACCCTATGAGAGTGTGTTTTATCTTTAAAATTCATGTTATTTGGACATTCATTGAACGTACTGGACAATCTGTTTCTCTGTTGTTTTAGATTTCTTATTACTGCCCCAAATGTGGTGCATGTGGGCACACATGAGACGATAACAGTTCAAGTCCATGGGGCACAGAGCCCTGTGCAAGTTACTGCATACTTCAAAGATGAGATGAAAAATCAGCTTCTATCAGAGAGGATCTACTTTAACCTTAACCAAAATAATGGCTACCAAGAGATGAGAAAAATAATGGTGAGTCTGCCATCATAATGATTTAAATTTTTTTATTGAGTGATAAAAAGCTCATAATCTCTACTTGGAACAGGCTGGAACCAAGACAACATTGAACCTGAGACACGTGATAAAACCAATTCCAGTGACAGCAGCATTCACCCAACCAGCTAATAAAACAATGCCTAATGTAATTTCAGGGGTGACTGTGAATATTTTTTTATGCCCATACAAGAAGCTCAAGATTTTGTCACCTGGTGATAAATGAAATTTAATTTAAACACATCTAATTGTGTTATCACTGTCAGGTTTTCTGCTTCACTTAAACTAGGACTGCATTCATGCCTTTGGCTTACTACTGGCCACTTTACAATACAGGAGAAACCTTTAAAAATGTGCAATCCCTCAGACCAAAGCCTATGTTTTTTCTGCAGATTTTTAAGTTGATTAATTCTTTACATCCTGCATTGCATCATTTGGTCCTGGCACGATTCTTTGAAGTCTGGCAGGATTTAGTTCAGTAGCACTAGTTTGGGCTATTTGGTTGGAAAAAAGCACACAGCATGATTCAGTTTAGCTCTGGTTGGTCACTCCCAAAGCTAACAGCTGAGTTTTCAAATTCGCTTCCTGTTGAGGGTGATGTTTAGAAACATCACATTAAACTGCATGAAGTAAAGCACCAATCTCATAACCAATATTTTAGCATAAATAGGGATTACAGGATACATGGTAAACAGAAATCAACAGGGATGTAGACTGAAGTCTCCCACCTTGGGTTGTTGACACTGGACAGAAGAAAGTGTATTTCTGTGGTGGAAAATGGAGGATGAGATAGTATTTCTGCTTTAAAAGAAATGTACACCTAGTAAGAAATATGTAACACCAAGTAAGAAAGATATAATTGAGAATCTTCTGTTGAGTGGTGCTAATAAGATTATTTAAGCACATCAGCTGTTGTGGGACCTCAGCTATGTGGTCCCAAAGTTACCAGGCTCATCTCTGACTCTTTTGTTCTCTGCAGATCAAGCCAGGGTCTCTGCAAAAGAACTTGTTCAAGAAGAGTAATCTGCCATATGTTCTGCTGGTCACTGAGAGCAAGGAGCTTTATACCACTGCCAAGAGCACTCGTATCCTCCTGTCCTCCAAGAAAGGCTACATTTTTATCCAGACAGATAAGCCCATATACACACCAAGTTCCCAAGGTTAAAATACAAATGCTGCTCTTCAGGTGTTGAATATGGATATTACAAGGGCATGGTTAGAAAAAGTAATAATGACCCGATTGTTCCTGCAGTCAGGGCTTCTGCAGGGTCTGCTCTGCACATTGCAGCAACCCACGTGGAAATATCTCCAGAGCCAGAGACACTTTAAAGGGAGACAGACAAAATCTGCTCCTTTTTGTTCAAAAAGGTTAATAATGACTTTCCCTAGGAAAAAAAAAAAAAATTCATGAGAAATCTGCCAAAAACCCAACTCCTATTGCTTCTGCTTGCAACACCAGCAATAAGTAACCTTTGGTCTTTAAGACCACTCCTACTTTGTTACTTACCAATTTAATTACTTAACAAAGGAGGGAAGTAAAAAGAGTTTCTGACTTTAGTTTCAGGCTTCAGCTGCAGAAGAAATACAAAACTGAGTGAAGTTCCCTGAGTAATTTTCAGAATTTGCTTCAAAAAGTTATCTAGTCATGTAACATGCAAAGCCTATGGAAGAATGCGATCATTCTTCAAAATTTCTCAGACTTCTTTTCACTAAAAGAAAGTGTTTTATCTTAAATTCAGTAACTCAGTTTACAGCTTGCAATAATTAGTATCTGGAAAGGCCAGAAAGAAATATGTGAACATATTTATTCTTCTGTTAAACAGTCAGATACAGGATCTTCATTCTGGACAATGCTATGAGGCCGACACATGACACGGTTACAGTTGCTGTGCTAGTAAGTATGCAAAAACACTGCTGGTGAGTGCTACTTCAGCACAGGAACTATGGAAAACTTGCACAAAACATCCCAGAGCAGAATACATATAATATAGTGTATATATGTATAGCTATGATTCCTCTCCAGAAATCTGTATTTGCACGTAGTGAGATATCTGTAGACATTTTTTGGCCCATATCAGGGACATGGAGGAAAACGTGACATGTGAATATTGAAGTGGGAAAGTAAGCAAAGCATTTTCTCTTCCATAGGACTAGCATATGAACTTGAGCTTTTGGATGGAAATGTTTGACACCTGGTGCATTATTTTGATGTTTGCTTTCTCTGTCTTAACAGAATTCCAAAGGAATGGTTGTTAAAAAGTCAGACCAGAAAATAAATGCAGTGTTTGGTGAACACTTCGATATACCTGACATTGCTGAGTATGTTACTTCTCTGCCTTCTGCATTAAAACCTGTAGATTAGGGTTTTTAACTGCTGAAGTTCTTGAATTACCTTTCAAGATTGTCTTTCACCATGGGGCAGATATTGAGCCTATGAGTAATATCTCTTTACCTTTAAACATCTCATCTTGGAGGAATGCGTCCAGAATTTACTGTTAATATGCTGCAATTAGCAACATGTATCCTGCTAAAGAACAATTTAACAAACTGCTTAAATATCTGCTCAAACATATGGCTGCATTCAAGAGAGCACTTCTAAAAGGGCTAGTCTGCAGAGTGTCGTTAATTATCTCTGATTTCAAACAGTCAAGCTTTTACTTAATATTCAGTGTCTTCTGGCATGCTAGGTTGATTTTGATATCTCAGTGAAGATAAGCTATAGGAAATATGAGTTCTCTATTTCTGAGGACTTTTCAAAGGTAGTGGTTTGCAAATATGTTATCTTGCATTTCCTCATACGGTTATTTTGAGTGTTTCCCAGGACATTTGGAAATACGTTGCTGGCTTCTCCCAGCAAAGAAAAACCATTAATTAATTAGTTTGGGATGAGATCGAAGCAAGGAAAATATTATAATTTAGTGATAATTTATATGTTGGCATCATAAAATATCTGAGAAATTGTAATTAACTCTTTTCTGCTGAATCCGGACTTTAGGCCTGGAACCTGGAAAATCAAAGCCTGGTTTCATCAACATGAAATGTCTAATGTTTCCACTGAATTTGAAGTTAAAAAATACGGTGAGATATTATTAAATTTGCATTGTAAATATAAGTTATCACTATGTGTTAAAAGATATACTGCAGTAATTAAATCTGGCTGTAGTTAGGCACTAAGTACAACTTTCAAGGTGTTTAAGTGCATCATTGCTATCTCTGATGCACAGAAGAAAAACTCTGGGTTTGTGTGGCTTCCACTTATATTTTAAAAAAGGAAACATCTTTTATACAGATTTAGTAACTTTTTTAACACTTTTTTTAACATTTTGTCACAAAATATTGGAAGGGCCCTCCTACTGCCAAAAAAAAAAAAGTGAAATGAGCTCCATTTTGAAGTCATTGCAATTTTGGCTAAAGTTTCCAGCAAAAACTAGGATGGGGGAAAAGAAAAGCTGCCCATTTTCTCTCAGGAGATCCAGTCTGGAAGTTTATTAGAGTTATTCCTATACTCAAAGAACCTTTTTTTAATGAAAATAAGGGCCCTGTGGATAAAGTAAAAATGTCAAAATTTAACAATTTGAGATAAGAAGTGGCTTGATTTATTTACCCTGAAATTATTACTTCTTGTAAAATTAATGTGAGTTTGTTGCTTTGTTGCGTTGTTTTTTTTTTCTTAAAGACAAAAGAAAGCCTCCAGATTGTATGAAAATCTCAGTTTAACAAAAGTGGCTTTTCCTTAGCTAGTAGAGGTAGCAGAATAGTGAAGATTCCTGTCTCCTCTGCAAACACCTGCAAGCAGGAGCAAATCACCCTAATATATCTGCAGGAGCAAATAGTTTGGCTTTACAGGAGCAAATTCAGTGTGAAACAGCTGATGCTGAAGAGCTCGTATCCACACTCAACCCTTTTCAGGGTGGGTTTAATCCAGCCTGCTCCTACTCCAGGGCACTTCATGTCTATGAGCAGTTAAGAGTTTTATCTTCTGGCTTATTTTCATTGTAAATAAATTTTGTGTGCTTGAAGACTGCTCCACTGTGTGAAGCAAAGCACAATAAGGGAAAGTGATCAGGAGATTTGCTTCAGAAGTGTACTGCTAATTCAAACTAAAACATCATCTCAATGCAACTGCATCCTCTAAGTGTGTGTTGCCATATACCAGGAGTTTGAGGTATGTTTGAAACTCTCACGTCATGGCCTTTTGTCTTCTTTTTTTCATACAGAGCTTCCAAGTTTTGAAGTCAGACTCATCCCACTTCATCCATACTACCACATCTGGAATGAAAGCTTTGTGTTTGATATCGCGGCAAAGTAGGTGTGCTCAGAGCCAGGCTGATTTAGGAGGCAGATAAGCAGATATGAGTTTTGTGACTTCTTCCTTTTTCTTGTCATTAACAGTTAACTGGCTTCTGGCTTTACTTGGATCTGATTAATCTTATATACCCTCTGTTTCCACCACTGACTTGAGACATCAGTGTCAGGTGCTACCCAGGTTCAGGTCATGGTGATCAAGCTGTAACAAGATTTTCTGAATATTTCAGTTTGCTAGCAAAGGTGGTTATTTAGGATTCTCCTCTGTTTTGCTAAGCAAGGTTCCAGGCAAACTGATCACCTGGTTTCCTTCATACTTTTTAGTTTAAACATTTTGAAATGTTCTAAGGCCTCCAGTGTGCTACATAGCATAATTCAAGTAGAGCTGGATTCAAGTTTGGGTATGGAATTTTCTCAAAGCACAATGAAGTCTGTAAGTAAAAACCTACTGCTTGTTTGAGAGTAATGATTTTATGCAGAAAGTCTTCCAGGTAGATAAATACAATTAATCAGAGGAGTTTCCATGACCATCACTACAGACGTCCTTTGCTGTACAGCAGTGCACTGGTCTGGATGTGCCACAACTACAGAGCTCTCAGACTGGCCAGACCATGGGGCAGGGCTCAATGGAAAATGAATCACACCTAGTCCCATACCAAATTAAAATGGCATCAAACACAGAGTAGCTTACAAAGGCAGACAATGAAAATTTAACCCATCATAATATTTTTAATAAAAATAATTTTTTTGCTGTTGAATTTTCAAGT
This sequence comes from Orthonyx spaldingii, assembly GCA_013397795.1. Lineage (NCBI taxonomy): Eukaryota > Metazoa > Chordata > Aves > Passeriformes > Orthonychidae > Orthonyx > Orthonyx spaldingii. The sequence continues at coordinate 101,967 of VZTJ01002535.1, read as the reverse complement.
TTCATAAGAGTGGAAATACTAAGAAACTGCCTGTAAGGAGAATGACTAAATCAGAACTTGATACCTTTGGGGTTTTTTTCTTTTTCTAAAGAGGAATAAATGTTATGAAATGAGAACAGGCAGGTGGAAGCAGCTGGCCTTCTTTCATAGTTGGGAGAAATCTATTTAGTTTCAAAGGAGTGAAGACCAAGAATTTCTGCATGCTGTCCTTGATCATTCTGGTCCTCCCCAGCACACCTTGAGAGAGCAGAGAGAACCTGTATCCACCTCCTTTTGCTTGGCTGAACAAACTCAACTCTTCTAATCTCATCTTGCTCACCTTCAATTCTTTATTTGTTTCTGTTGAATAATTACTAGCATTAGTCATGATCACTTGATATTGTGATGTGATTTCAAATCACTGGCTTTAGTATTTTAATCCTTTCTAACGTGCTATTGCAGCACTCTATTTTGATTTTATGAACTTCATATATATTTGACTTCTCATTAACATCATAATTGTTTAAGAAGAAAAGTTGAGGTTCAATAACTGGATACCATTCCTTTCTCTCTTGGTAAAGGTCCTAGAGGTACTACACAGGTCAGTGTGACTTTCATCAAAATCAGCATATGGAATTCCTGATAATTGAACTTATTTCTCTGAACTGGCCATACATGTGATGAAGTTACTTGGTGTATTGACTGTTGTTTCCCATTTATTAGCTCTGGCATTTAATGCAGTTTTTATAAGAGCTGCCTCTCTGTTGGCTTTATTGGTATAGAAGATCCTATGCTATACTGCCTAAATCTGTAGGAGCAGCATGGGGCAGAGGGTATTTATTCTACCCAATGCAGGTGTTAGAATATCAGCAGGTAGAATCTTCCTGCTGTAGGTCTTCAGAGGTACCAAATATTTCATATCAGTCCCTGAAATGATTCTCTGATCCCTTATTTTTAATTCTCTGCTCATGAGGTGTTTCATACAAAGGAATTAGCTGTTCATCCAAGCTAAATAAGCTGAATACCTCCCCAGCTCCCTCTGAACAGGATGAGTTGTGTAAGACCTCTCTATACAACTGAAGTTCTCATTTGTTAAAAAAAAATTGACTCTAGTGCAAATTTTATCAGATGATGTCTCCCCATGTGATTCTGCCAATATGATTTACTCTATATATATCTTTGCATTTGAAATCACCACTCGGTACACAGATCAGTAAAAGTTTTCTTGTTTGAGTTACAAGTGAGAGACATTAATTTTTGTTTTCAAGCTATTAGTTACAAATGGGATGCCTACAAATATTCCAATATTTTTCCAGCATAAAATGATTCATCTGATTGATGCTTGCTTTTTACAAATATAATGATTCCGCTCTTTGCTTTTCTTCCTTCCAAAGACACTCTTATGGGAAAGAGATTCAAGGTGCTGCTTATGTGCGATTTGGCATAATTGATGAAAATGAGAACAAAATATTTATTCCAGGCCTGGAGCAACAGCTATCAGTAAGTACTCAGTGGAACTACTGTGATTTATCATACCTAAGCTGAATACTGTCAGAAATTCTGGTAACTTAGAAGTCCATAATACTGTAGTCATGATGTAAGCAACACTTTCTTTCTAATGGCAACAAACCAGTAAAGGCGGTCTCTTTCCTTTTTTTTTTTTTTTTTCCCCACTTTTGCTTTAGATCCAAGATGGAAAAGGAAGAGTTACTTTAAATACACCACTTTTGGAAGAGAAATTGAGAAAGAGTATTTCCACTCTAGAAGGGTTTCATTTATATGTTGCTGTTACCACTGTAGAAACTGCAAGTGAGTACAGTATGGCTTAGCTGATACAGTCTGTAAGATTTACATTGATCTTTCTCTGGTGTAATCTGTTACGCGGGAAATCTTGTCTCACCGGATCCATCTTTGCTGCAAAGCTTGCTCATGCCGTAGGGCATGACAGTCTCTTTCATCTGACTCCCATCTGTACAAAAACTTCATCTCGAGTGGGATTCACTTGTGTGAACTCAGATGTCCAGTACCACTTCAAATGTCCTGTGTGGTCTTCCAGTGCTGCTCCAGAAGTGCTCAGGCAGGCTGCGTTCACACTGGTGTACTTGCTGGGCTTGGTGCTAATTATATGCGTGATAGGGCAAGGAGGGTGGACCTTATCTCTCAGCCTTGGAGTGTTAAAGTGGAAAACAAGGATGTTGAAATATATTTCTCAGTGCATTTAATTTGAAACAAGCCATGTAACTAGTTTCTTTAGATGTAGTTATGGGTAGTGATGTAACTAGATATTAACTAGAAGAATTATTATTTTAACTAGAAGAATCTTAGATGGAAAGCACTTGCTCAAGCTCCAGGTTGCAGAAGATGACATTAGGTAACATTAAGTCTTGCCAGTCATTGAAAATGAAAACAAAATCACTCAGAAGATTAGATATATAAGGTATGAAAGTCCACAGTTAGTGCCCTCAAGCAACACATATTGTTTGCTATTAACAGGTGGGGAGATGAGGGAAGAGGAACTCAGCAGTGTAAAGTTTGTGAGATCTCCTTATGCTGTTGATCTGTCTAACACCAAAAAGTATTTTGTGCCTGGAGCCCCCTTCTCTGTTTTGGTATGTACTGTTGTGACTGTATCTGCCTCCATAGCAATGCATTTATATCTGCCCTCTTTCCTTGTCTGGTCTACTGTGAGCTCTGTAGGACAGAGACCTTCAAGAATAGGTCCAACACAGAGCTGCTGTTTGTGTGTGGTTTGCCTCATTTCTGTATACTCAGAGCCTGAACAGCCAGAAAATGCTGGTTTTCTGCTCGAGAAGTCAATGTGCACTGCTGCCTTTTTTAAAACATAGCAGTCTCTTCCTCATTTCCATATCAAAAGATTGAAATAACAATATTATATCAAATTAATCCCACATCACATTCAAACTCTGAAAACTAAAACAGGGCATTGTCTTTTTTTAAAAATGCATTTAAGTTTTTGTGGCTTGGAACTTCACACCTTCAGGTTTTTCTAGAGTTTTCTACAAAGAGTTAAAGTTAGAAATTTACCTTATAATAGTTAATGACAAATATCTCTTTAGCTTAGACTAAATAGATGCTAAGTGAAAATCTGGGGCCGGACTGAGTTAATTGCTATCTGCGTTTCTCAAAGCTCGAATTTTTGAATGCTGGTGTGTACAGTTTTATATTTCTTCTCAGTTTATAAAAATTATAATTATAAATTATAATTGCTTCTTGTTTGTAGGCATTTTTTTAAACTTAGGATTTCCTTTAAATAACAGAAGTTTTAATTTTTATTTTTTTTTTCAATAGGCATCTGGCACTTTTGTTGATGGCACTCCTGCTGCCTTCCTATTTGTCACTGCCACTGTTACCTTGCCTGGAAAACCCCCAACTAAGAAGACTGCCTTCTGTAATAGAGAGGGTCTGGCGTCCATTACATTTGACATCCCCAGAGATGCCCAAGTGCTTGAAATAAAGGTAAAGAAAATGCAAACATCCATGTTTAAAAGTATCCCACTGAGAATTGCTCATAAGACAATTATAAACGACTGTGAAGATGATCAGTTTTCATTAAATCAGCACAGAGTGTGGAGCATGATTTCTTACATCACTGCAGAGCTTTGTCCAGATTGTGTAAGATATGTTAGAGAAACCAGGGCCTGAGGGATGTCTCAAGTGAAGGGCACTCTTGTACATCAGAGCCTTGGGACTTCATGCATTGGTTATAGTGGTGCATATTTGTGTTTAGGATGTGCATTTACCTGGCATGAAGGACAGAAATGGGACTGTAAGGAATATCACCATGCAGAGTGACGGAAAATTACGGGAAGAAAGCGACAGAAAAAGTCCTGAGCAATGCAGACAGTGGACTACATCTGCCCACTCAGAGGGTTCAATTATGTACACAATGTAAAATGGGAAAAACCTTGTCTGAGTACAAAATCACTTTGTGACTTTTGACCCATTGATTCTCATTTAGAAAGAGCCAAGGGTGAAAAATAGCAAATGCAAATACAGCAAGAGGCAAAATGGGGTGAGAGAATAAAGTAATTAAAATCCTGGGGTTTGGTGCCAGCTTCTGCTAATGAGGTCTCAGCAATGATTCCTCTCACTTCACAGCATTTTCCAAATAACCCAGCACAGTGTGAATTATTGGTGCATACACTGTCTCCTGCGGGACACTTTTCACTCTGTCCTTTTCTTCCTTAACAGGTAAAGGCTGAAGAGGGTAAGGAAAGGTTGGAATCACCTGAAGTCAGTATCAGAGCTGAAAGATACCAGTCTGCATCCCCAAACTACCTCAGCATCAGCATCCCGCACACTGTTGTGGCACCTGGAGATACCTTACCCATCACCTTGAATGATATTCATCAGTCTGGCAGTGGAAACATTGGCTATTTCTACTATATGGTAAACAGAATAGTATCATAGCAGTAATTTCTTTTAGAAATTATACAACCTGGAACATTTACCTAGTTGTTAAGGGAAAACTGAGGGGTTCCACAGCAGAGGGCAAGTGGGATGATCAGTGTTCTGGCACACCTGGCCCACCAAGACAGGCTGAGGGAACTGGGCTTGTTCAGTTTGGTGAAGAGCCTAAGAAAGAGTTAATAGCAACCTCAAACTATTTGAAGAGGAATTAAGAGATCATGGAGACAAGATTTCCTAGGTGGTGCCACAGAATATAACAAAGGACCAAGGTTAAAAATTATGGCCTGGAAGGTTCATTTTGGAAAAATCAATTCACTAGTGATGAATGCAATATTGGAAGAGGTTCCCCAGAGAGCTGAGGGATTTTCCAGCCTTAGAAAAATTCAACACTCAACAAGAGAAAATCACATCTCACCTAGTCTTACCCTGGTGATATCTCATCTTAGAGCAAGTAGCTGGACTAGAGATCTCCACAGGTCCCTTCCAGAAATTATTTTTATGATTCTGCTATTTTTTATATATTTGCACTTATTTTTGGGACATGCAAAATGCACAGTATTTTATTTTTCTGAATGAGACAAAAGTGTTCGTAGGTACGTTCCAGGAGTGAATCTGTTGAATGTGAAATGTATTTAATCCTCTTCTCCCTCTCTGTGTCCTAATTTCACAGGATGATAAGCACCAAGATACCAGTTCACATTTATTTTTAATAGGACTCTGATATATTGGAATAATTGTATCCCTAGGAGTTAAGTTTAGGTTGGGGGATTTGTTTTCATTGAATGACTTATCACAGGGTTGGAATTGGTGCTGCCAGACTTTGGGAAGGCGTAGTGCTGGGTAGGCAGGATATGTGGGAGGATGGTGGCAGACACTGCTGGAGCTCAGCAGTGAGGGTCTCTCCCAAACTTTGGTCATCTAAACAAAGGCAGTGAGGATTTTAAGACAGGCTGCAGCACGCCTTTGTTTCTTCCTGAAAAGCATTCATTGTGTCTTTAGGAAAGCTTCATGTGTTCTGTTCAGGGAAGAGCACTATCAGTCCTGCCACTGTGTCTGTGTTTCATTCCTCTGGCAACCCATGAATTTAGTTAGCATAATGGAGGAAGGAAGGACTTAAATAGTGAAAGATGGACTGAAATCAGTTAAAGACCAGTCTGTGATATTTTATCCTGAAACCTCCTGCTCCAACCCTTTCACTCCATCTGAAAGGTTCAGTACTGATTACAGATTAAATAATGCTGATGTCTTCCTGGGTGTGATGACCAGTCAGTGTAGAAGACAAAATTTAGAGTTCTATCTGGGTACCTCATCTCAACCTGTAAGATTGAGTGGAGGGTGACAGATTTGTGTTCAAACCTTGGCCACGAGACCAGTGCAGCAGAGATCCACTAACACAGTGTGCAGGTCTCCTACAGGCTACTAGTATACAGCTTGGGAATCAAAACTGTTAATGCCATTAGAAGAGAATATATTTTAAACAGAAATTGCCTCAGAAAAAAAAAGTAAAATTATGCAACATAATGCCTTTTCTGGGGTATAGTCACAATATTTGATTTCTCTTTGTTTCTGTCTTGCAGGTTGTGGCAAAGGGACAAGCTGAGCTTTTGGGAAGGGTCCCATCCTCAAACAAAGTAATAAACCTTAAAATCACTGAGAAGATGATGCCTGCCTTTCGCTTTTTAGCCTACTACTTCATTGGGAATGAGGGCCGGCAAGAGATCATCACCGATTCTGTGTGGGTGGATGTCATGGATGTCTGCAGAGGAAAGGTGCTTTCAAAGCTCATGCCTTCTGTTATTGCATCCAAAATTAAAAAAAAAAAAAAAAAAACAAAAAAAAAAAAAAACCAAAAACATGGGATACTGGCAGAGCAAGTGCAGGCCTGGGGTTATAAAGTAAAAGACATGTCATTTTTATTGAAAAGGAGACATCAGGATTCATGCCAAAAGGTATCGCTCAGAAAGGCTCCCAGGTTGTGCCTCAAAGAGATGAAAAATACAATTTCGTACAGAAAAAATCCTCTCCTGTGAGTGTCTATATATTAGAACTCCATAAAAAATGCTGATAGAATTGTTGAGGGGGCAGAAGCTCTTCATAACTTGTATTTTTGTAGTGATGTATATCACATGAAAGAAAGTTAAGCCATTTATTGGGGGAAAAAATACGAATGTGAAGTAATACGTCAAGCTTTTTAGTTTATGTTAAAAGTAATTTTCTGAGACTTGGTAGGACTTCAAAAGCACTTAAAAAATTAGTTTATGTTAGAAAATGAAGTGTGGATAAAATAGGTCGCCCTCTAAGCCTTTCTTTTACCTTCTTCCTCCTCTTCCTCCTCCTCCTTTTGGGACCATAAGGTAAAATGAAACAAACCAAGACACAGGAATTTCTCCTAGTAGCAGGAAAAATAATTGCTGAAAAGTGTCAGCTGTCTAAAATTATTTTTCCATTGAAAATGTTTGTTTTGGAAAAAGAATGTGATAGCCCATTGGGGGAAAAAAGTTTTCAAGAAAAAATTATGCATCTCCAACAGACAAACCAATCCTTCATTTAGGCAAGGACAAAATTCAGTAATGTTCACAGGCATTTCTAGTAATAATTCCCTATTATTTAATGATCACCATGGTTACTTCCTCTTAAACCACAGAAGTGTCTGCATCAGAACAAGATCTGGGGTTACCCAGTCATGGTAAAAAATTTAAGTGTGTGATAGAAAGCAGGTAATATTATTACAGACTTGTTTAAGTCACTTAATTTTGTATGTTAATTGGTCTTTTGTTGTATTTCATGGCAATTTTGTTTCCAATGGAAAATAACAAAATTGCATTGAAAACCCCAGTTCCGCAAACTCCTTACACATACCCTTAATTCCCCTTATTTCCCATTACATGTCATTCAAAGTCAGCGTCCAATATTCTGCAGAACACATCTTTTAGTTTCCCATGATTTCCTTCAGTATGGAATATCTGCACCTATGTGTTCCAAAATGCAGGACTGCAGGCAGAAATTCCACAAAAGAGGAGCATCTCCCAGACAGTCACAGCTGACAGTATTCCTAGCCCAAAGAGTTTTTGCTTTTTATTAACCAATATGATATTTTTGTTTCAATCTTTTCTATTTAGATTAAAGTGACAACCGAACAAGAGATATATGAGCCAACAGACCATGTCAATTTACAGATTGAAATGGATCATGCGGGAAAAGTTGCCTTAGCCGTGGTTGATAAAGCAGTTTTTATTTTGAATAAGAAAAATAAGCTTACAGCCAAAAAAGTAAGATATTTCTAAGAAGAAGATATCTACTAGCCAAGAATTTTCCATGGCTAATAAAAGGATCAAAATGTAATTAATGGCTATTAATTGCTTAAACAATGCTTTGCTAAACTTGAAGATGATTTTTCTTTTGTAGTTTAGGATCTATTTAAGATGAATGGCATATTTAAGACGAGTGGTATATTTAAGATGGGGATTTCCATTCCATGGCAGACAAGTTTGTAAATTTAAAAAAGCATTGCTTGAAAGCGCTCCCTAACTAAAATATCCCTCAGGTTTAATCTACTTCCAAATGCAGCTTGCACCACCAGTTTGTCTTGTTTCTGTGAATTAAAGGCTACAAGAATTTTTCTGATATATATATAAACTCTTTACAAGCATGTACAGTCCATCTGTGCTCTTTTATTTGGCAGGTATTTAATGCCATGAATTCATATGATCTTGGATGTTCTGTGGGTGGTGGCGCAAATAGCATTCAAGTTTTTACTGATGTTGGTCTGACTTTTATATCAGACACGATTCAATCCAGCATTCGGGAAGGTAAGTGCAATCTGCCCTTTAGAAGTTTGTGTAAGACCACTGTAGATCTGGGAAGGCTGACTGCTTAATAATCAGAAACATTTTTACTGTGATGTTGTAAAATCTTCTTTGCCTCTGGATTTCTCTTCTTCTAGTCTTCCACTGGATGCTGGCAGCTCAGATATTCCAGATAGTGGGTGCTGGTCCTTTGGTGACCACCTCAGCTGGAGCAGGCAGCAGTTGGCTAGGGCTGGAAGATTTGAGGGTCTCTCTCTCAAATTGTGGGTCTTCTGTCAATGAGATGGGTCCTAAGGCAGGTCTTCATGAATGATGTGAATGATCAGGCTGTTCCTGTCATATCATTGTGACCAAGTGCTTCTGTTCTGCCTTCTCAGGATATAAATGCCTCCAGGGTACCAGAAGACAGAAGAGATCTTTGGATTTTCAGAAGAAAATGTCAGGAATTGGTATGTCTGCTCATCTGGGTGGCCTGAAAGTCTTAGCAGGGGGAGGCAAAGGGATCTGTCTGGGATCTAGGGGACAAGAAGTGATGGCATAGTGAAGGATGCTAGGATATTCTTAGTCCCAGTTCTTGCATTAAGTGACATAACCTAGTACAAGTGTGTGTACTACGCCATGTGACCTGATGCATCATTCATCAAAACAACTCAAAAACATACCACACCAAAAAAAACCAAAGAATGGTTGCAAATGGAAACTAATTCACCACTTTATAGTCCCAAATATGAAGCACTTCTACTGGATAACATGTCATGCCATCAGTCATGACTTAGAGGCTTTTCAAAATTATTTGTATGGTCAGAAAATGTTTTAAAACCTTTTTTCTTTTTTTTTTTTTACATTCTACTTTGAAGCTTTGGGCCAACTTTGGTACTTTGTGCTTCAATTAAGAGAAAAGTTAGTATAGTTTTTGGTATAAATTGAAGAAAAAAAGAAGTTTATGCAAATTGACATTTCCTTCCCAGAAGACATGAAGGCCTGAAGCTGGAATCTTTCTTACTTTTGACATCAGACTCTTTATTCAAGATGGAGAACACAGACATTATTGCTATTTCTGTTGGGAATTCCAGTCTTCAAGGAGGCATTTTTAATTCAGTCTGACTGTGAAGAGAGGGCTTAGAACAGAATAGCTAGGAAGCCATAGAGCCTATGCTTTCCTTCTGTGTTTGTGGACTGTTTTTAGGATGGACTGTTTTCAGGGTCCCAGACTGAAGCTTGACTGTTGCAATAGAAACTAATGTTAATGGCAAAGAATGACAGGAATGAGCACAATGAACACCTTTACAACGATTTCTAGTTACACAGCACTAATTCTGGGCTTTAATTCTATTGCAGCCAGCAGATACCAAAACACTGAGCTACTAAAATGCTGCCAAGATGGAATGAAATTGAATCCCATGAGGTTTCCTTGTGCGAAAAGGCTGGCAAAGGTGTCTGGCTCCCGCGCATGCAAGAACGCATTCCAGGACTGCTGTGAGAAAGCCACGGCCCTCAGGAAGCAGGCGAAGCAGAAGAACAGAGTGGGCTTGGCACGACGTAAGGAGCAGTGGCATACAACTCTGCCACTTTTACCCTTCTTATAGTGGCAGGGGAGGGTCAAGGGGCATTTTGGTGCTGTGGGGCTGGGGAGGAAGTTTTCACATCAGTATTTCAGAGAGCCATGACACAGTGCAGCAGCCACACAGCATTGCATCTTCATACCTGCACACTGGGAAGGTGGGGNGGGGGTGCGGGGTGATGGAATAACTTCTTGGGATGAGAAAAGACAGGAATCAGTTTAGCCACTGCTGAGCCCTCCAATCTTACCGAGGAGCTGATGGCCCCTGCCCTCACCCCAGAGAGGCCAGACAGCAGAGCAGGAAAGGGAGTGGTTGTCTGCATTTAGGGCTCTAAGTGGTCTCAGATTCATGATTCTATTTTAGTGGTACTACTGTTATAACACTCAAGTATGTCCAAAATGCTATGTCATGAGAAAGGTCCACTTTAGGCAGGAATAATTTTGTCTCATTCTTCTTTTCTTCTCCCCAAAGTCTATCTCTGACTACACATTACATGTCACGTCATGCTACAAAAAAAAAAAAAAAAAATTTGCTTTTTAACTAAAACGATCCCATTCTGAGTGTAATTTCTGCTACCATTTCTCGCTTTTATCCTCTGTCTGTCACAAATGTGGATCAGTGGGAACATCTTTGCTAGCCTCACTGCAGGGGACCAATTTCTCATTTGGTAGCATACAGTTATTGAAGTTGGAAAGAGGAACTAACTTTTTATTCAGTGACAAGCAATGGTCATTGCTTCTCTTTTTTCAACATTTCTCTTTAATGTACAAGATGAAATCCAGATGAAATCTTTTTATTCAGAGCATTGTTTGTGCTCTGACAAGCTGACTCCCTGCAAGACACTGTAAGGTCAGCAGCCAAAAACTTCTAAAATGAAACCTCGCTCCTGTTTTGCAGAATACAATGAACATGAAGAATTGTTTGATGAAACCTCTATCACCTTGCGCAGTTATTTTCCTGAAAGCTGGTGGTGGAGTTTTGAAGAAGTGGAAAGCCCTGGAAAGCACAGGTACTGTGTTGCCTGATTAAGTGAATATGTTTAAATTTGTACTGTGAAATGTATATAAATATCAGCTTTACGTAGTATGTGATGCAGAGGACTTCAGAATATTTGCAAGTACTTTGTCTTCACAAATGAGGGAATGTGTTTTCCCCTTACAATACTCAGACTTCATCAAATTACAATGTTTACATTTTACATGCCTTCTAATATGTTTTATTCTGTGTTTTTTTAGTGTAAAAAACTTTGCTCCTGACTCTATAACCACCTGGGAAGTTCAGGCAATAAGTATATCTCCTGAAAAAGGTATAAGTATTGGGATTTTCTTATTAATTTGTTTCTTTGTATGGATAAATAGAGAAAGTGTATGCTTTAAAAGAGAGATACAATGTTATGTTGACAGAGTAAAACAGTCTGTACTGAAAAAATACAGTGTTTTGATCATGACATTTACTTCTCTCCTTTATGCCATGTTAAAGCCCAGCTAGAGGTTAAGCTATAGATTTATATTTATAAAAGCAACATGAAGTAGGGTCTCAAGGACGATGGATCATACAATCAAAACTATATTTTATTCTTTCCACTCTGTAAAACACCTCCTTTTAGCTTCCACATGGCCAGGAAGCCACAAGAAAGGTAGCAGTAGTAACACCACTTTTCTTTGAATTAATCTGGGGCCATGTTCTGGGCATCTCAGAGCATGAAAACCTGTGGCCTCTAAGGCAGAGAAGAGCACCAGGAAACCAGCAAAGGTCCAGTAAGGGCTGGACACCAGGGAGCCCAGGTTCCCAGGTGCTGCACCCTGGAAGCTCCTAGGAGTTGATGAGGACCATGCAGGATGGACAAAGGGTCTATCTTGTACTGCCCACTTCACTTTGGAAGGGGAGGCTCATCCAGGGGTGCAGTGATGGGCACGGAGTTTATTTTTAGAACACAAGGGAAGGTCATTGTGTTTTAAACATGGTCTTCACAGGAAAACTGGGCCACATTTCTTTCACAAAACAAATACTCCTGCCAAATTTTACCGATCAAAAACCATGGCAGTGACTCCAGGGGGCAAAGTAGAGATAGGTCTCTAGTGCAGATGAGTTTAAATGAGTTCTGAGTATGCCTGTTTTCCTCTCCTGCTCATCACCTCAGGGGAGCCTAGGCACTGAGTTTTGATTAGCCATTTAGCTTCCTGTCAGCTGATGTTAAGTGTGTAATTCTCAATTCTAGTTGTTTTTCTCACCCCAGGGTTCTGTGTAGCTGACCCCCACACCTTCGCAGTTTTCAAAGACTTTTTTGTGTCCCTGAGATTACCATACTCAGTCAGACGACACGAGCAACTAGAAATAAAAGCAGTGGTTTACAACTACCTGCCCAATGATCTCCAGGTAGGGTTATCAACAACTGCTGTACCTTGCATGCCTACCTAGCTAGATCTATAGTTTTGTAAAATGCAATGTGAATGACCTGGCAACCCTTCAGAGCGCTCCTACAGCCCAGACATAATGCTGCCATCTTGAAAGCTTTCCCAAGGACAGGATCCAGTTCTACTTACCTATCAAAATTACTGTATAAAGCAGATCACGTTACATAGCCATATCCTTTGTCTTTGGGTACATCTTCTTCCCCTTCATTGAAGCAATAGTTCCTTTCTTGCTGCCTGCTCGTCTGGGCAGTACCCAAACTGCTGACACTGATACTTGCTGACACTACACAAGGTACAGAGGAAAATTATGAGCGCACCACCCAATATGTTAGCCACAAAACTCATTGTGCATATAATGCAAAGCCACTTTTTGTCTTCATGTGACTCCTATGCAGTCCTGCATATGGCCACAGTTGTCACTGGGCTTAGGGCCTCCATTGTCCTAAGGCTGATACTCTTTTTCTCACTTCTTCCCGTGTCCCAACCAGCTGCTCGACCAGCATCTTCTGAACCACATTGAATTGTGTAGAGCTGGGATGTACAAAAATGCACTTCACTGTGGTTCAGGGATAGGCCAAAACTCTGTTGCAAATTCAGTGTAATGAAGAAATGTTAGCTGATTTACCTTCCAAGCCCTAATCAATATAGCTGAATGTTAACAGGCCATAGGGTCACAGAACAGTTTACATTGGAAGGGACCTCCAGAGGTATTTTCCCTGTGCAGTGATGCACTAAGACTGATCTTGGGCATTGCCTTGTCCCTGCAGGTGGTAGTGAAGATGGAGGCAGTGAAGGGGTTGTGTACAGCAGAGACAACGGAGAGGGCCGTGCAGCTGCCATTGCTGGCTAAGGGGAACTCAGCAACACCAGCCTTCTTCTCAGTCGTCCCTCTGACCGTGGGAGAAATTCCAATTACCATTATTGCTTTTGACCGGGATTCTGGGCACAGTGATAGCATTAGGAAGAATCTCAAAGTTGTGGTAGGTACAATTAATTTGAGGGCAGGTACTTCATGAATTATTCTCAAATATGACATTCACTGTGTGTGGAGCTCTCGTCGAGGGAGTGAACTGGTACAAACACGTGGCTGGAAGCGATTCAGGAAATCTGTTTTTCAGGAAGGACTAAGGGAAAAACTTTAAGTCTCCGTGGTTATTGTATATGGAAAGGTTTGTTCTCTATGGCAAAAAAACCTCCTTTACCCATGACACAGAAACAATTTCTTCAGCCGGTGCCCATCTCATAATCTTTAACTTCTCCCTGCTTCATCAACATGTATGAAAATGCTTTTTCACTTGTGAAGCAAAGATTGAAGATGTCCATCTAGCAAACTTTTGAGAAGGAAATGCTCTCTAATAGTAATAAAGTTAAACCCTATTTCATTCCTTCTGATCAATGGATCAATCTTTGCTTTTAGCAATTGCATAGGTAAAATATACAGGCAAACAAATATGCTGTATTGATTATTTAATACCTTAGCTCTCTTTCAAAATTATAAAAAGGAGGAGCTTTTTAGAAAAAATAATTTTTCAAGTGCCAACATAGACTCATTATAGTATCCAAGTCATCCATTGAGGGCTTTTTTCCATCCACACAAAAAGTGCAAAATATGAATCCTTTCACCCCTGATGTCAAGGGATAGCCATGTAGGTAAGGATAAGGCACGGGATGCTGGGAACCTGCCATTGTTAAAGGCCATAACTATTGTAGATACAGACACAGCCTCAGAGTTCAATGCTATACCAAAGCAATAAAAGTAATTGTAAAAGTAGCTTTATTAAAACTGAAACTGTAGGAATCAGAAGGAAAAAAGTTTGAGTCTTACACCCAAGATGTACTCCGAATTTCATGGATTTCATACATGAGAGGTTTACAAACATGAGTCCCTCTGTGAATCTGATGGGTCGCAAAGCTAAGAATAAACTTTGAAATTTAATTTTTGGGGGTTGGTTTTGGTTAAAGGAATTTCATCCAGAGAAATATTTCAATATTAACACAAAGAAGTCCGTAAAGTTTGTTAGTATTTCAATTGGGAAACTGAAATTCTGATTTGAAGGTTGTTTTACCTAGAGAAAAATCTCCCTTCAAAATCACTTATTTGTGCCACCTGCTGGCCTAGTGCTTGGGTGGAGCTCACGGATTTCCTGCAGCTTAATTTCAGGTGTGAGTGCTGGCAAACGTCTTGACTTTTCTTTCCTTAATTGTGCAGGCTGAAGGTGTTTTGCAGAGAGAAGAAGAAACCATTTGCATTAACAGTGACTGTAAGTTACCCAAAAGGAATGACGAGTGAATGATGGGTGCAGTGAAATACTTCTTAATGCACGAATATTTCTTTGGTTAACCAGAACTTGTCAGAAATCTCTCCATCCAATACATAGCAAAAAACTCACAAAAAAAAAAGAAAATTCTAAATTTTTAAAATTGACTTATTTTACTTTTGTTTTTCAATGTATCATTCTTTATATATTAACTGCGCAGCTATTTAATTCACAAATGGGTCTTAAAAGGTATAAAAACCAAGTTTTGTTTCAAGCCTGAAATATTGCTAAAGATTGAAAATTAAATCAATATAAAAAAAAGATAAGTATATTTTTTCTAAAATTGCATTGTATGTTGTTTATTTTTTAAAAGTCTGGATGTATATATATTTATTATTTATTTACAGTGAAGTCCCATGCAGTGGACCTCAACAGACCATCTAATACGGTACCGGGTTCTGATAGCCACGTGTTAGTTAGCCTGAAAGGTAAATGTAATATTTTTGTCAACAACTTCTCCATAGGTGACAAGGGACAGGCCCCTCTGTGCTGCTCAATCCTGCATAGCAAGTCTCCTAGTTTTTCTCTTATGACTCTCGTGGTCTGTGCTATATGACCAGGTCATAAAATAAGATATCCCCAAGGTTGATCCAGTACCTTTTCCTCTTTCTAATTTTACTCCTTCTTACTTTTAGTGGATGTAATAGCTTTATGAGATCCATGCTTCCTCACTGTGTTCAGACTAACATCATGGGAAGGCCAGAGGTGAAGGGAAGAGTTCACCTACTCTAATAACTCCACATTGCATGTAAGGTTGCAGAAATCTGCTTTAGGTTTCAGAAATAAGGATGCCAGACTCTGATGTATATGCTCTGGAAAGTTCTGTTTTTCTAAGGAGAGGATATGTACAATCATATATTCATTTAATCAAATACCGGTATGCACACATATATGCACACATATACGCACTCATGCATATATATTTTTAAAATGTCTGCTAGCAAGTACTTTTACTAGTGATAAATACCCTTTTTTCCCCCCAGAAAATGTAAAATAATGCATTTGTGACACAAAGGGTATTGGCTTCCATTTCAGATCCCTGTTCTAAAGTACAGGGATCTTTGAATTTGTCAAGTTATAAAACTGCAGAGTGGAGAAAAACCTATACAAAATGTTTGGCATGATTAATGCACAATCTTTTTATACCTCTGTGGGATGATCTGGGCTGGTTTGACAAGACTTTTCCAGCCCAAACCTGATACACCAGTCTTTCCCCCTTTCCTTGCTTCCCTGCCTCCAGTAGCCTCGGGACTCTTTCTCCTTCATGTTCCTTCACTGTGTCAGCCTCCTTTCTCCAACTTTCGCAGGTCCTGACACCTCATCCTTGCCCTTCTTCAAAGAGCTTTGTGAAGCCTTAGGTAGCTAAGAACAGTGTTTAGTAATGAGGAATATCAGGCCATGCTCGAATGTCAGCCTATAATTAGGATCACCTTTCTTCATATTACACCAATCAGTTTTAAATAAGATATGTACTACGGCTTGTATTTTTTTACAACAGGGAATATTATGGACAAATCTGTTGAAAACTGTCTGAGTGTCAGTGGAGTTGAGAAGCTGATTCAGGTGCCCACAGGCTGTGCAGAGCAAACAATGGTGAAAATGGCCCCTGCAGTCTATGCTATTGAGTACCTGGATGCCAGCGAACAGTGGGTGAACTTCAACCCCGAACGGAAGCAGGAAGCCATTGGTATGATTGAAAAAGGTATGCAGAAAGAAAAACAAAAACAAAACAAAAAACCCAAAACTACCAGAAACCAAAGGATGGGATCTTTGTTATCCATTTGCACTGCACACTGGGTGAGGCTGCTTTCTGGGTGAGTGTCCAATGTCTTAACACAGCCACACAGAAATGCCCCTAACAGTCTGCAGACAGACATGAGAGACAGAACTTGTGAGGAGGGCTTAGGACACTAATTGCCAACATCTGATACTGGATAGTATTGACATTCACAGTCCATCCCCTCTCTTGACTAATTTAGAAGTAGAAAGTAAAATCTGAGCTGATCAATGAAAACTCTTTTCAGAGTAAACAGATAAAAAAGGCCAGTTGTTCACTGCCTCCCAATGTTCAAAATCTAACAAGACAAATCACATCCTACAAATGCTTATTTCTCCCCCTGGATCACAGATAGTGCTTTGGATAGCCAGCTGGGATGTAGACATCTCTACTCGTGGCTGTCAAGAGGAGTATGACAAAGGAAATTCCCAGTGCTGATCATGATACCAGTGAATTGACACCTTCCCTTCCCCATTCCTATATTCATCATTACATAAGCTAGAAGGACTTCAGCAGCCTTGGGCCAAGCCAGGGAGGGAGGTTCCTTAGGGAGAAGACACCTGCAAGTCTACTTGTGGAAGACTCCCCTCCAAGATGTGATCCAAAGCTGGCGTTAAACGTGCAGCAGAGCCAGGACCACAGTATGTGGAAATGTTCCAGCTCACAGGAACTAACACAGGGAGTTGTCAGGGTTGGAGCAGGTACAGCTGATCTTTCTGACTGTAGTGGTGTCCTTATGACATAAAGCAATATAATGCACCTGTCATTCTGATCTTCAGATATGATAAAAATATTTCATCAGTGAAAAGCAAGTGTATAAATGGAGATTAAAAGCATGCTAGCAGTTGCTGTGTGGAGGTTTGCCTATTTTCTAAGACTGAGAAATGTGACGTAAGATCCTGCTAATGAGCACTTGGTATTATCTGCATCATTTAATCCCTATATTACGCTTTTATTGATTCTTACAAAAGTTCATCAGTGTAGAAAATGAGTTGTGTTGCTGTGATACAAACTTTGTCAAGATAATAGCAGTCAAGATCAAAGGCTACAACTCATGGTTTCTAAACCTGTGTCTCACCCAATGGATGATGTTTTGTATACTTTTTGATTCAATGCACCATAAAATCAACATCTTGAAAAGTTGTCAATATTGGGAAATAATTTCCCAATATTTTCTACGCATAACATATTTTGCAACCATAATTATCTGCAGTTTTCAGGCTATTTTCATGGCTCAGTTAAGTCATACAAGACAGAGGACCTTCGAAACCTGGTGGTTTTTCTGTGTGAAATTCTGCTGACCCAGTCATTTCCTCTTTAATGCCCCAGTGAACATCTCCATCAACTCTTCCATCAGTCAATACAGAACATGTCCATTTTAATACAAGTGATATAGGAAAATGCTCAATAAATATGGGTGTTCTCTGAACAGTTATGTGCTCCCCTGTTCATGCAGGTTATACTAGACTGCTTGAGTTTCAGAAGGAGGACGGCTCCTATGGAGCATTTAAAACAACCCCCAGTAGTGTATGGTAAGTGGGTTTTTTTCCTGGGTTTTTTTTGGTTGGGGGAGTTATTTTTGTTTATGTGGTTGGTATTTTTTTCCAATTTACCTCTATTATAATTTGATGCATCAGAAGTTTTTCTCTGGTGATGGATTTTGAAAATCTCGTGATTGTCTATGTACTTTTGTCATGAATAATCAGCCACAAAATTCTCTGAGCGTGTTCAGTCCTTGGTGAAAGAGATTTATACTGAGCCACTGATTATTTTCCATTTGCCACAGAGTAGAAATATTCATGCTGATGTTGAATAATAACTCATTAGGTTCCAGTGAGTGTGCTGTATTGAATATGTGTCTGTGCATAAAATTAGCATGTTTATCTTCCTGTCAATATAGTATTCTATAAATAGCTATCAGGACAAGCTTGGAAAATTTTCTTTTGTGCAGGTTAACTGCATTCATTGTAAAAGTACTCACAAGGAGCAGAGAATACTTCAGTATCCAAGACAGTCACATAATCAAGTCGATTTCCTACTTGGTTAATCAACAAGAGGCAGATGGTTCATTCCATGACCACCACCCCGTAATGGACAGGTCAATGCAGGTAGGTCGTCCACATTTAGAAGAATTTGTTGTGTATTTAGGACTATTAGGGATTGAAAGGAATATTGTGAGCTGTTGAGTAACAAGAAATGTATCTAAAGAAAATAAATCTAATGTAAGTACAAAATCTGTAATGTAAAATTAATTTGGTAACAGGTCTGATATTTCAGATGCATAGCTAGCACTTCACTACCGTTATCTTTTTACGCAGTCTTAGATACTTTTTTCAGCTAGGCCTATAGAGCACTTAGAAAATTAATTCTGAGGGTCATATGTTTGGTAAAAATGTAAGCCTTGTATTTCCAAAGACAATAGAATTGCCAAGTGTAGAATTGTCACTTTGTTTTGAAGGGGCATCCAGAGGTCATCTAGTCCAAACACTGCTCAGAACAATTATAGTTAGGTCAGATTGTACAGGCCCATGTCCAGCTGAGCCTTGAGTACCTCCCAGTCTGTCTGGGTAACCTGCCTCAGTATTTCACCATATTGGTGGTGAAAAAAGAAAAATTTAATCAGAAATTAATCAGAATTTCCAATTGCATATCTTAGTCTACTCATCCTCTATAACTATCCAGAAACACAGAATCGTTATACTGTCCATGAATTTAGTCTAGGAAAGTTAATGTGCGTCTTCCAAAACTCATTGAAAATGCAGTTTAGTGACCATATATGAAAAAACATTCAGTAATACTATTAATGATTTGTGTCAAATAACTAGTGAGGCTTTCACCCTCAAAGCCAGTTTCATAATTGATATAACGCTATTGGGGAAAAAGAAAGAAATAGCTCAAGGATTTGTCAAAGGGTTTTGGGTTTTTTTGACCTGTGTTCAAGCTGAGATAATCTATCTTACATATACTTCAAGAGCTTTCAGAGGAAAAAAGCTAATGAGGGCACTGTGTTTACCAAGAAGAGGGATAAGAAAAGATCTAGTATTCATGTGTAAATACCTCTGTAGGAGAGAAGTTCTGTCTGCAAGGCAGAGGGCTCTTTAGTGTGCAGAGAGTAGGACAGAAGTGGAAAAAAAACCCACCCCATTAGTGATTGAAAATTGAAGCCATGAATGTTTCAATGAGAAATCGTAGGTTTTAACCTGTAAGATAAATAACTAAATATTTCATTATTAACTGAAGAACGTGGTGGGTTCCTGATCTCTTACACTATTTAATGCAAACTGGCTGCCACCATAGAAGATAGCCTTTAGCTGGATCCATATTATTGTGAAAAATTTAAGGCAACAGCTACAATGGTACATGGTCAGAGGGTTTGCAGAGAAGATCCTTGACTTCATGGAAAGTGATTTTCTAGATTTAATCACAAGTGTGTGCATGCACATTTAACTTCTCCTTTTCACGTTTCATCTTTCAGGGTGGCATTAATTCAGCAGAAGAGGACTTGGCTATGACAGCCTTTGTAACCATAGCGCTGCAACAGACCCTGCGCGTCTACCAGTCACCTGATGTGGTAGGAAACCTGACTCTTTAAGTCTGCAGGCTATTGCACAATGGCATATCCACCCTACTATCTCTTGGAGAACTGCAAATGAGGAGTTTAAAATCTGCTCACATCTGTGGTGGATGGGAAAAATGCCATGGCCTAATGTACAAGATGTTTCGAGTCATCATCATCAATGGCTTTAATCCCTAAGCAGATATTATTATAATTGTCTTAAAAATTACTGCAGTGAAGTATTCTAATTTCCTAGTACTCTTGCCTGCAGTAACAATTAATAGGTGTCAGTGAACTTTACAAATGGATCCATTCTGTTTTCACAGGCACGAGTGATTACAGGAGCAGTGGCTTACATGAAAAATCAATTTTCAAGAAATACTGACTGCTATTCAACAGTCATCACTGCTTATGCTCTGACACTTGTGCAGTCTGATGGTGTAGAAGCCCAGTTTGTGAAAGAAAAGTTAAGGGGCTGTTCTTCTTTTGATGAAGGTACTGGTAACCATTCTTAAAAATCCCTTTAGAAAGCACTTTTCCTAATTGAAACACTCTAAGCACATTTACATGAACAAAATAAATTGAAGTAAATGACAAATAATTAATTTTATACAACTGTGTATGTGCATGTGTAATATGTTCAATTATTTAAATTGCATAATTAAATATTTCAGTGTTTGAAATTTGAATATGTAATGTTCATAATTAATATCACTATAAAGTGACAGCATAGTGAAGCTTGGATCATGACCTTCTCTGATTCTGGAATTGGAACAAAACCACAGTAAATATTCATTTGTGTTTTCTGCTTCCCTTGGGAAGAAAAAAAAAAGTCCAAGCCCAATGAGAAAGAAGAAACTTTGTATGAGAAAATAACAACATATAGGAGAAGTCCAGAATGGATTTGTGATCAAGGGGGAAAGTGTCTCTTCCAGTTCACCTGCTTTCAAAGGCCCCCACCAGTTCTGAGTGCTTTGTCCCAGCTCTCCATGGATGTCACCTCCTACCCCCACAGTGTGTGGCTGTGGTGACTGCTGAGTTGGCTGTGTGGCTGCACCACCTTCCTGTTAATTCCTCCCAATGCGTTTGGTAAATACATTACTGCTTTGACAGCCCCAGTTTAAGCATAGGGAATATGCTTCTTAACCAAGGCTGGATTTGTGGCCATAACTATTGTGTCTGAGAGACCACCAGACACAATGCTACCACTCCAGCAGATGAACATTGCTGTACAATGGGATCATTAGACTGCAACGGTTGGAGAAGTTAAAATTGAAAATTGTGAATTTCCTTTGTCATTATCTTTGCTTCCCAACTGATTCGTTGCTCTCAGAGCAGCATCTGTGTCTTGTGGTTCCGCAGCGCCATGACATGAAATATCCACTGTGTAGAACAATAGTGATTTTTGGCAAATGTCTCTACAAAAGGATCCAAGACTGAATTATCCTTGCAGCAAAGCAGCAGCGCTACTGGGGGAATGGCAACAACGCAGTCTCAGTGGAAACCACTGCCTATGCCCTGCTTCAAACCTTGCTCCTGGAAGACATGGAATATGCAAGGCCTATTGCTACGTGGCTGACAGAAAGAAGGAACTATGGCGGAGGGTACTGCTCCACACAGGTGCCTGACCACCAGTTCAGGGGGAGTCTTAAGGGAAGGGAGGGAAATAAAAGCCTCACAAAGACTTTTTCAATGAGATGTGAAAGCGTCGTAACAGTTAATTTTCAACTTCTTTCTTTGGTGTATGAAACACTAAATGTTTTGGCTCATTAATTAACAGTGGGTCAAATTAAAATAGTTCAATGTCAGCAAAGAAGATTCTTTGTCTTCATGAAGACTTATAGGATCAGAACTCCGGTGGTTTTATGATTTTAGTGCTCAAAGAAGCTGGAAAATTAAATTAATAGTCTGTGCAAATAGGAACAGACAAATACACAAGAACTTCAAAGCAGCAAAAAGCATAAAGCTAAAATCAAGATGACTGATAATGTCATCTCACATGTTGTTGAAATAACCTGAAATAACTGCTCGATTTTTTCCTTTTCTTTCTCACCTAGGACACAGTGGTGGCCTTAGAAGCTCTGTCAGCGTACAGCATACAGACACTGAACACGGCTTCCACTGACCTGACTGTCAGACTGGGAACACCTGGAAGGCAAAATTACTACAGCATTGTTCTGACTGATGCCCATGAAGAATTTCAGAAGCAGATAGAGGTATACTGTATACAACCATCATTTTTTTTTAACTTTTTTTCCCCTCAAACAGAAGAAATTGGCCTAGGTGGATCATCTGGCCTAGGTTTTCTCATGTTAAGCAACCATGATATAACTGGTTCATAATGCCTTAAAGTAATTTAATCTGTAAAACATCAGAATCTTTTTAAATAAAAAAGAAAAAAGGCAGGTGCTTAGCAGTACACTTTAGAGGTGCTTTCCTGCCTCTTTGAGGACTTTGGTGATGTGACTCTTTCCCAGTAGAGAAGAGCATCCAGAAGCCCAAGTCCTTCTAAGGAATGAGGAAGAAGGGGAACATTTTGATCCTCAGTGTGCTGGGAACTGTGAAAATGTGAAATCCAGGATACAAAGGAGGGAGTGAAGTTGGTAAAATATGTCTACTGGGCCCTAAAACAGCAGAGTAAGATGCATCAGCTCAGCACATTTAAAATCTTGAGACACGAGGTCTCAGAATTCCTTCCATAGCTAAAAGTTTTCCCTACCCAGGTTTGGAGGGGTAAAGGCATAGAAGACTGTCAAGATGTCAGGAAAACAATAGGTCAAATGCTGAGCACAGACTAAATATCCTTTTTTTCCCCCTTTGTTTGCAGTTTGAACTTGGGAGAAAACTTGAAGTATCTGTACGTGGCAAAGGAAATGGGACAATGAGTGTAAGTTGTAAAGTCAAAATCCAGAGTCCAACTGGACTTCTTTTAATCCCTTTTTGAAAACAAAGTGAAAACTTACTTGCCATGGCCTCAACCTTTGTGTTCCTACCTCCAAAGTTCTAAAATTTGTGGCCTGAAGTCTGCCGTTATGGACAGTCAATTTTTCCTGTCTTTATTAAATCCATGAGAAGTCAATGCTGACAGAGGCAGCTGGAGTTTGAGAGACCTCTTTGTAGTTGGGAATGGAGAATTATCTGAAAGGAGTCCCACAGCATTTGTGAATTGCACATGGGACCTGCTTATATCCATTACAGTCTTTTGTGAGCAGTCTGTGCCCTGGGAAACTGGTCTTTCTCTCCACACTCCCTTGTCCCATCAATTTGTGTAGAAGTCCTGGATGAGTAAACCCATTGTCATTTAAATTATATTTTTATTGGCTTGCTGTTTGTGTGTTCATCTTAGATATTAAAAATGTACTGGTCACCTGAACTGAAGAACAACACCTGCAGTGATTTGATTTTGACAGTGGAAGTGGAAGGGAACGTTAAGTACTCTGGTGAGTGAAAAAGGCAGGGGTTGGGTCTCAAAGGTGACACATTTGGCCAGCTGCTAATGATACTTCATAGCTTTCCAGCCTTGAAAAGTGGGAACAAATGAATGAAACAAGGAAAAAGAGAAGTTCCTGAACCTACCTAGTCACAGTTTCATTTAGCTTATTATTCTTATTTTTAAATCATATAATAACTATCTGAGTGACTGTAGGTGCAGCAGGTACTTCACAGTTACACAGGTGCCATTAGAAACTCTTCTTGAGAAACAGGAGGTGAAGTCCCTTCACAGAGGGGAAAGCCCAGCTCAGTTCCATGGCTAATAAGGCACCTACCATGTGGGTTTAAAACTCTTTGAGGCAGATCTGTCATAGGTCTTTCATACGAGCAAGAATATGTTTTCCATCCCCTGAAGTGTGTATTCATCATCATCTCTGCCTACGTCTCCATTTCTGTTTGAATTGTTAACTTTTGGAGGGAGGGATTGTTCTTTACATATTTATACATAGCCTAACCGCCATTCTTAGCTAGATTTGTTACTTACTCTTACTATATTTATCCCTAAAATTCTAACTCTGAATTGGAAACATGGAGACAGTGTACAGTGAACTGTTATAAAGCTCACAGTGATGACATGACTGCCCACTGATATTTATCATTATACCAAAGAAGCCAAATTACAGGCAAATTTGTGCATGGCTGACCATGTCTCTCACCTCCAGAAACTGAATACTCTGGTGAGGACGATGATTATGAGGACTTGACTACTGCAGGAAACAGCATGTCTGAGACGCTGTCTAAAATGGATTGGTTTGATATCCGCAGCAGAAGAAAAAGGGATGTGACTACTCCCAGCAAAACAGAATCCTTGCAATACAAAGTCTGTGTCAGGTAGGTCTGCAAGACCAGCTCTTCATTTGTTTGTATTTCTCCTTGGTCACCTGCTTCATAACCACAACTTCAGCGTCCAACCTAGTGACCTGCTGTGAGTCTGCATGCACTGTGAGCCTGTGTCCTCTCTCCCACGGCAGGAGAAAAGGTTTCCACAAAATATATGAGGTTGATTTACATGGCTTATGTAGACTTCAAATGCCCACTACAGATTCTTCCCCATCAAACTCCGGGAGATGCTGAAGCGCCTGGCAGGCTAATAATTTAAAAGAAATCTTTTATTTGAAAAAAGTAAATACAGCTGGAATGCAGTAGTAACACATTTACAGAGTTGCATCGCTTTCTAGAGAAATGCTGTTACTTTGTGCTTACAGTCTGGCCTCATAAAAAAGGAAAGGATGACTGCTACTATCTAGGAGACAAGAGAGGGCAGGTGGGATATTTTGTGTGACAAAAAGTTGGCAAGGGCAGAGGTAGTAAAAAAGAAACCCTTCCATGCAGCATAACACTGAAACACCTATCTTTCCTCCCATTTACAGTCTGACATAGGTCTCAGAAGCACAAATTTGTGGCTATCCTGGGTTCCCCTTCTAGAGAAGAGCAGGATGGAAGAAGCAGCTTTTGCTCCCCAGTAGAATTTTGGTTTTCCACTGACTTCTGGCAAAGCCTTGAAGACAGTGGTTTTAACCCTCTCCCAGACAGTGGCATGAACAATGGCAGGGGAGGACTGGAATTACCCTAATCCGCAAGTTTCCCTCTCCGTCATTAAACATATATTCAGTGAATTGTGTACTGGCCAAAACATCACTTTCCCCATTAACTGCTATGTAACATTTATCAGCTACCAGATCCACTGTTCTGCATTGCTGTTCTGCTAAGTGTTAGGCTGAGGCTTAGTCAATAATGTGAACTGTAGTCAAGGCATGGGAGAAAAACTGAAGTCATGAATTACATCACCATTCTTCTTCCCCACAATGTGGTACATCCCTTATGGGAAAAGGAGAGTGCCAAAATTAAAATTTCTGAAGTACCACTAAGTGTATGTAAAATATCTCATGTCAAGGCACTCTGTGTGAGTGCAGAACAACTTCACTTTCCAGCAATGACACAACTACCTGATTTTTGAGAAGGTGAAAGCAGAAAGATTGGAAATCTAGTACATATATTTAGTGGATAATTACAGCAATGAGGATTTTTGCCTCGGACAGCAAAGGTGTTGTAAATTTGACTTAGACTGTGAAAATTTTGGATAAATTAATTTCCTATCTCCACTTTGTAAGTAACAGAGAACACAGACTTTGTCAGTGCTGATTACTTCCCTGTCTTCAACAATGCTTTTAAGGTGGAATGAACTGTTGTTTAAAGGTGATTTTTTTCTGCCTATCATCTCCAAGGAAAGTCTATATGAAAAGCTCAGGCAAGACACCTGGGTGTTGGATGATCATTTGACTAGTTTAGATGACTCATTTTACCTCATGATTCTTAATGAATTAGGCAGTTAATTTTCAAATTAAAATCCACTTAGGAAAGTTAAATGGAGTGGAATGTTTTGCTTCACCTTTAGCAAGCCTGCAGAGCCAGACTCTTCAAAGCAACCTGGCTGTTCAGTGCAGGTGTTCACTGCTGACCATCTCCCTTATAAAGGTCCACGGGTTTAAAAGCACCAAAGATGTCCCTGGTTGATCTCACTCTGCTGAGTGGATTGGAACCTGACACGAAGGAACTTGAACAGGTTAGAAACACACTTTTCTGTGCAACCTTTTACAGACCCTTTAGAAAATTATTTCAAAATCTTTCCAAAAATCCTTAGAATAAACAGAAAAACAGGTTTTGGATAGCTAGATAGATAGATAGATTTTCACTATTCTCTTTCTAATAAAAATATTTGCTGAAAATATACAAGAAATGCAAAGCTTGTAGTGAACAGAGTTCAACCTTCTTAGTCCTTTGCAAATGAAATTAGGCTCAGCAGGGCACTAATGTGCCTCTCCTTACCATATATTGCTGTCCTGTGACACACCAGGACAGTGCATCCTGTGCTTGTAGAGCAGAAGACAAGTAGTCTTTCAGAGGTGGTTGGTGGCAGGGCACAGTGATAAGGAGATAGGGCACTGTGCTCTCAAAATGTAGCTACAGAGTTTTGGGTTCTGGAGCCTGCTTGGCTGAGGGAGGTTTGCTCAGTTTCATCTCTTAGGGACTGTCTCCTTTAGAGAGGAAGAAAGAGGGCTGAATAAAGCAAGCAGCTGAGCAAAACAAACTAGAATGTGGAGGGTGGAAGCAAAGGTATGCCTGTTCTGCAAGGGGTTTGTTCTGATTTGTTTGTTTCCTTGTTTTCCTGTAGCTGGTGACAGCTTCAGACAGGTACATTCAGCACTATGAGTACAAGGAAGGGAAGGTTTTGCTCTACTTTGGTGAGGTAAGAAAACCCAATGATTTTCTAATCCCTGCCATTTCAGATAGCTTATAAACTTTTTAAAAATCTAATCATTGTATTTTTCACTCTCCATTACCTTTCTGTAATTTTTGTCATTTATTATTATTGAATGGCTCAGTGGAAAGAAGAGAGGAAGGGAAAAAGGGAAACACACACCTCATCTTCCACCTTTCTATGTCCCAGGAAACGTAGTCCGTATTCAAGATTTGGCCTTTGGCCCAAGAAAAAAGAGAAATCCTCTCTCTCTCTCTAGGGAGAAGAGATGCCTTTCATACATGATAGGAAAAGTGTTAACTGGTGGTCCCATAAATTCCACACAGATATCTTGCATGTCAAGACCAAGATCCATATAGTGACAAAAAAATGTAAACATCAAGACCTCTAGTTTCTGTGTATATTTCCCAATATTTTGGTTAATGACTCCACCCTACACCCACGTGAGTTTCTTCATCTTCACAGACAAAGCAGATGCCTGTATTAACTCAACTATGCCATCAGAAACAAGTGTTAAACAACTAGGACAGGCACAAACATTAAGGAATTGACTGAGGAGAGTTACTTTTCTCATCAAAACTGTTGTTCCTTTTTCCTCCAGCTCCCAAGTGGACCAGATCCAGACTGTATATCATTTGGGGCAAAGCAAATCAATCCCATGGGCTTGGTTCAGCCAGCAAATGCCATCCTTTATGATTTTTACAACCCTGGTAAGGGCACAGAATAATGATGCATAACTGCTTGAAAGAGAGACCCTCAAAAAACCTCTCCAGTCTATAGAAAGTTGATTTTGATGTAGTGTGTGAAACCATGTAATTTTGTCAAGTGATAACCTGTTTTGCATACTGTCTTCCAGTGACTTCAGAGTATCTAAACAGAGATCTTCTCAGGAACAGTCCAGTATTGAAAATGGACTGAAAATATCAAGCATTACACTCTTAGGTTTTTAAATCAGATTTCCTGTTTCTTGTGGTGTTTTTAAGCATGTTTCACTCACACTTTGTTTTGTCAGGCTGTGTCTTTATACATCTAAGATAGGCAATCTTATAGGTTTGACTTTTGTAGTATGCTTGCCAGGGAAACCAGTCTTGTTCCCCATTCAAAGAAGGTTAAATGCAAATCATCCCAGTTTGCCAAAGTTATGTAAATAATATTTGAAAATTAGATTAAATCTCTACTTTGCCTGAACTGAGGGATCCAAGACAGTTTACACTGAGTTTAAACCACTAACTATTGGTTGATTCTATCTTCTTCTGAAACAGTGCAGTGTTCACTGTTGTTCTATGGTGTAAAGATGCTTTTAAGATGGATGTTTTTCAGAGGGTACCAAAAAAAAGGAGGATGCGGGGAGGGAAGAGTACAACTTAAAAAACAAATCAAAACAAGCAAAAAAACCCAACAACAAAATGCCTGAACGGAAAAAACCCCAAACTGTTGCTCAGCTGAAAGACAACTGTATACTCTGGGTGCCTAAGCTATAGGTCTTTGTGAACTGCTGATGTACATCTAACCCCTTAGTGCTCAGCTGTTTCCAGACCAGGGAGAAACTGGGCTGCAAACATAGTTTGTGCTGTACAGGCTTTTCCCCCTGAGCTCTCTGAGACAAGCTGTTCTGTTCCTTGTCCACAGACAGGAAGTGCAGTGTGTTCTACAGCGCTCCCCAGCACAGTGCCATGCTTTCAAAGCTGTGCCACGCCAGCGTTTGCCAGTGTGCAGAAGGTAAGGAATGACTGCAGAGACTGGTCTAAAAGTAGTTACTTCTAGGAACAATTAAGATGGGAATTGTTAAACCCAGAAAGGACCATTAGAATCATCCTAATGTGTAATACAGGACACATTCATCCTCTAGGATGTTCGCTATCAAATTGATTTTTTTCTAAGATATCCAGGATCTTTTGATAGCTAAATGCAATATATATGCACATGTGCGTGTGTATGTAAAAACCCTCTATCACACCTCTAAGGAAGTTGTTCTGCCATTTTATTATCTGTTATATTTTTGTGTGAATGTGGACATGTAAACTCCATCTGTCTACATATCCATGCCTACAGAGGTGTATCACTTACTTTCTTTCCTCCAGGTCCCTGCCCAAGACAAAAATCAACTTTCAGTAAAGCGTTAACAGAAACCACACGTGTTAGTTTTGTCTGCTACCAACCTACTGCAGATTATGGTAAGGCATGAAAGACAACTGTCAGTTCCAGCATTTTTCATTTTAATAAGTATAAACTTGTAGCTTTACATGCCCAGACCTCTCCTGAATTGAGTAGGGTTTCCATATGTGGCCAAGAGGCCAAGGAGAAATAAACAAAGGCATGTGTTGTTGTAGTCATCAGGGCAGTGAAATGGGAAGTAAAGGCCTTGGAAAGATGCAGTGGGATGCTGGGGGAAGGAAGGATGGACACTGTTGCATGGTTTAGAAAAAACCCATAGTGCAGGACCGAAATCCCCTCATGTTACAGGATGTAAATAAAGAGTAGGCTTTCCATGGCATGCCATAGTTGAGCAGCTCCTTCCGTAGAGCTAGATGAATATTTTTCCCTTTTTTTAATTTGCCCTTCTGGCCTCTTCTTGGGATACAAAGTTGGATAAACTACTGAAAAAAAACTGATTGAGCACCATTGGTAAGTTAGATGCCAACAGAAGAACAGGAAAAAGAGTGAAAACCTAACCACTGAGGAGCTTCCTTGAAAAAATACAAAGAAACAAATACAAATCTAGAGTCTCTTGATTAATAATTCCATGGTTTGTGAATAGATGGTACACTAGCCTCTGTTCAGACACTTGATAAAAGCACAGCTATTATTCAGTCTTTGGATGCAATTTTATGTTGCCATCTGGCATCACAGAGTTGTTGTCTGTTGCAGCATATGAGGTGGAGATCCTCAACAGTACAACGAAGAATGTTTTTGATTACTATGAGGCCAAAATCCACAAAATCCTTAAAGCAGGTAAGTATCAAAATGTTTGACTCCTTTCATTCACCTGTACGAAAACTAGGCTGGCTAAATGTTAGCCAGCATGAGCCATGCAGATGCCTTCTTTTGCCATGGAAA
The DNA here is from genome assembly GCA_013397795.1 of Orthonyx spaldingii. Lineage (NCBI taxonomy): Eukaryota > Metazoa > Chordata > Aves > Passeriformes > Orthonychidae > Orthonyx > Orthonyx spaldingii. Next base: position 72,316 of record VZTJ01002535.1, on the reverse strand, counting down.
AGTAGGGTCAGATATATTTCTACACTAGGCTTTCAAGAAGGCTGATTTATTGCAAGGCTTGTTTGGTGCAGCTGCCTCACTGTTCAGCCCAGGGGTAGTTTTTGGGTTCACATTGTGCAATCCCAGAGCACGTGAGCTTCAATCATTTCAGATGAAACTTAACCAGAGGACACACTCCAGCTGCATTGAGTCCATGGCTATAAACTGGAGCTCATCTAAGAGAAACCCTTCAAAAACATGTGTATTGTAGATATTGTGTCTCCTGCATCAGTTAGTTCATTTTATAGACTGTTGATAGATCCTTATTTTTTCTAGTGTAGACATATCCACTGACCTCTGTTCTGATATTAGATGAGGAGTTGAAGGGCTTATTACTCAACTAATTATTAAGCAATTGCAACCCTTTTGGAACAGGCTAAGAGTTGTCCACGGTGACTTGCCTGAGGTCAATGCAGACAGGAAAACTTCTGTACCTTCAATTTAATAACTGTGATAAAGAAATGCAAAGGCTTCTTTGTTGTTAGGTGCAGTGTAAAGATTTGCACAGATCTTAGACAATGTCCTTTTGCTGGCCTGTCACCCCAGCTGCCCTCTCAGGAATTTAGTATCGTCAGAGAGCACTGATACTCTTCAAAGTAATTTCTGGGGAAGCTGTCAGATGACAGGCCAGACTTCAGCTGCTATGGTATTATGTGGTCACCAGTTTTGAGTTTGGCAGCCAGAGATTGCCTTTAAAAAGCAACTTCAAAGGTTTTGAGATCTCCCCTCTCTGGAACAGAATAACTAACTCGCTCCATCAATCTTTTCCCAGGGGACTGGCAATGTCACACAGTACTATATAGCACACAACTTGTGATCTGTGCCCAATGTTCAGTTCCTCTAGGAAAATAAGGTCCATGCTTCCTGAGTCCAGAGAGACCATCTGACATATCCAGGGCTTTCCATAAGCAGGGAAATGGTAATGTACCTAGTGGTCAAAATACTGACTATAGGAGATTATGGTATCCTGATGGAAAGTTTTATTAATCTCTTCAGAATACTACAGGATTTAAAGGCTTTAGGGCTCTGGGTCCTAATGCATTTTTACTCACAACTTGCAGGAAAGCACTGGAAAGATTTCGGGTTTGGGTAGCTGAGAGAAACATCCTTTGAATGAGAAGTTGAAGGGAAAAGGTGTCTTCTATTCCCACATACTTTTTGGTTTGTGCTGTCAGATGCAACTTCTGAGCATCCGTAAGCTTTCGGCAGACTTGGGAAAGGCTGGCAGGAGGTATGAAGCCATATGGAGAGGAAGAAAAAGCTAGGTGTTGCACCCAAATCAGCCTGTGACTGAACTAAAATTATCTCTTGTATTGTCTGTGGCTCCTTTGAGTGAGGTTGGCCTCTGTTGTCATCACCAAGTGTAGGTGAGAGTTAGTAGGGTAAAATCTCATTCTCTGGACCCCGTCATTATTTCTGTATCAATCTTTGAGGTAAAGGGTTAGTTCAGAAGACAGATAGAAACACTTATTTGTGTTTGGGAGTCAGCAAAAGAGAATTTTGCAGGTGTGTGCTTCTCAGATTACTTTCATTATTAGTGTATAAGTTTCGAATGGCTAATATTTATGCTGTCCTATGAGTCCTTCAGGAGTCCTTTAGGGGAATGGTATAGCCCATACAAAGTAGCACAGAATCTTTTTTTTTCCTCCTCCCCCCCCCCTTTTAAAAAATTATTTCTCATTATAGATTCTAAAACTTGAAGTAATTGTTTTCCTTAAATCCTGCTTGGATGTTTTGAAACATTACATTTAAACTTTTTTTTTTAATTGGAGATTTAAAATTGAAAATTACATAATAACCACTTAAGATGATAACTCAAATGCGTATGAGCCCACTGTCTGAACTGTATTAGGCCATTTGTGAAGCATATGAACCAAGAAACACCTTGGTAATTTAAGCCCAATGAGGCATAACATCATTGTTTTCTCAAGTAGTTCTGATCCATCTCTGCATTCCATGAACTAAATGAAAATTCAGGACACCATGTAGCATAGGAACAGCAAAAAGGATTTGGGTTATATGAGAAAACCTACAGGACTTATTATTCTCTCTAAAAATGCAGATTTATAAGTACCATATACAAAACTAATGTAAGTTTTAACTAGGTGGTAGATAAGGTTCTTAAAGCTAGGTTTCACAGATTAGCAGCATGTGTCAAATTCTCTGAAAACTAATTACTGTTAGAATAATCTACCTCAGGTTTTTATTCTGCTTCTAGGGTTTTGATTACTAGACTTTCCATATGTGTAATATAATACTCTGAAGCTGTACAAGTTTCTGTTAACTGATAAAAAGACTGTGGTGTAATTTACCTGTAATTTAAATTTGTTTAATATTGAATTTGTGCAGGAAATTTCAAATTATAAAGAGAGTAAGAAATTAGAATATTGCTGTTATTTGCTTTTTCTTTTTTTTTCAAATACACTTGGGAAACTTGTTCTAGTTAAACAACATAGTATCCTCATGACCTGAGGCTGGTCTGATAAATAAGCATCTTTTCAGCTCTCATGTCATTGCAGTACCTCAGCAGCCATCTCATCTGCCTTGGATGTCCACTTCTGTAGTGGGCAGTGCAATTCTGAATGAATAATATTCTGGGTGAGAATCCACACCAGAATCTTCTAAGTTACTTTAGCATAGAGATCACGGGCATGTCCTGTGTATCAGATTCGCAGGGAAGAGCATAAAGGCTACATCAGTAAAGTTCAGGTCAGGTGTACTAAGGAGAGTGAGATTTTCATACTGTCTGCTGCACTGTTGAGCCTCAAGATGTTTGAATTTAGTTTGCTAGCTTTGAAGACCACTCTGTGCATGAGCAATCCGAAATAGCATGTTTCCTATTTTCCCTGGCTTTTCCTTCAGTCTCTGAGATTTAAGCAAACTCCATAAGGTCTGAAAGGTCCTAAGGTCTGTAGGAAACCAGCTCCTTCAATAACTACTGCAAAGGCCAAGACAACTAGCTAAGGCAAACATGGCTAACTCTTTGCCAGGTCATGCTAAGTGAAATGTATCCTACCATAGCACTGCCATTTATTTCCATGTCAAGCCCCAATTCCCAAGTGAAATATCACCTTGGCTTAGCAATGGGGCAAATGATCACAGGGGGTTGTGTCCTGTGGGCTACAGTTCTTCTCTTTGTTAGAAAAGTTCATGGGGTTTTCTCTTTTTGTCCCACAGCTGCTGATGAAAGCATCCAAGTGGGTGACCACCGACAGTTCCTAAAACGCTCCATGTGCAAGTTAAACATTATCCCTGGCAAACGCTACCTCCTCATGGGAAGAGATGGGGAAACAGTTGATTGCAACAACAAGTAAGTGCAAAATGGTCTCTGGGCAGCAGCAGCTGCTATCATGGACCATAAACCCAGATCTCTATAAACTCAATCTATTAGAACACCTTCAGAAAGCAAAAGCAGCACCAAATTTCTCAGGGGATGATTCTGCTGGATTTACTAAAATGCAGAGTTCCACCCCATAGGTAAAAGGGGAGCTGTGGGGAAGAGCTGAGCCACCCAAATCTATTGGCTCATGAATCTGTGGTTCCCAGACTTCTCAGAATCAAATCTGGCCCTCGTTCCACTGGGTTAAAAACTCACAGCTAGAAAAGGAAAACAGGAAAAGCTACACAGTCCTACTACTGCAGATGCCTTAAACAGCTCCTGTGTTTGCAGAAGAAATGTATGGGACTGTGATTAAGAGCAGCTCCCAAGGCTGCTATTACATCATGCATGCAAGTAGCATATTCTTCTCATTTCTCACTGTCACACTTTAATGAAGAAAGGGAATTTATCTGAGTAGGAATTTAGTATGATGCTATCAAATATGCAGGGAGAAAGAAATCTTAAATGTTTCATTTCCCTGCACAGAACTGGAAAAAGGTAGTGCCTCTGAAAGCTTCTGGGGAGGAAATCTCCATCAAGTTGTGAGCATCACTTCCTAAAACCTCAAAATGTCCCATCCCCATCTCTCTACGACACCAAAATGAGTGCCTAGGTCAGTGGCCTGCTCTAAAAAGGAGCCTGATAGAGACCGGGGTCTCTGAGCAGACATTTAACCTCCAAAGTCTTCTCCAGTTCAGGCATGAAATTCTGAAAGTTATACATCTTCTCATCACAAAAAATTAGAAAACATTTTGGGATTCTCTGTTGGAACTAAACTCCCTCTCACTGTGTCGCAGTGGTGTGCACTTGGGCCTTTTGTGCCATTCTGGAAAACCCTAACATAAACTTAGCCCAAGCTTACCTGACATACTCAAAACACAAATACAGCCAGGTCTGTCCCAGCTTGGCACTGATGCTTCTCAAACTTTATTCAAAGCTCAGTTAACCTGCTGGTGAAACAGTTTCAGGCAAGTTCCTTGACTAGTATAAATCCTGATCTCAGAGATGCCTCAGCAAAGGGATGCAGCAGCTCAGGCATTATGCTTTGCCATTGCTCCATGCCAGGAATAATGACTAACCTTCTTTACCTGTCCCATCTTCACTCAGGATGCAGTACCTACTTGATGCACAAGCCTGGGTAGAGAAAGTTCCAGAGGCCAGTGAGTGCCGCAGCACCCTGCACCGGCAGAGATGTGCTCACCTGCAGGACTTCCTGAGCACATCTGACAGCTTGTGTCACGTCTGAATGATGGCTCTGACCCCCACATCTCTCTGTGGGACTGTGGCTTGCCTTCTACCAGAATTCTTCCTGCAAAGCCTGTGCATCCCAGTGGTGCCTGAAACATTGCAGGGCTGCTTCCACTGCTGTGTTGCTGATTGGGATATCCTCTTATGGATGTGTGTGTGGGTAATACAACAATAAATGCTTCATGATATATGCAAAGGAAGATAAGAAACCTACTGAAAGTGCAAGACAGACACTTAAATTGCCAGAGGACCTCAAGGTGTGCCCCAGCTTTCACATTTAGGAAATGTGATTGTAATGCCTGGTCATACTTTCTCTTTATTTTATTACAAAGCTTATATAAATGTCAGTGATATGGCAAAATACAGCTGAGGTCAGTAAAGCAAGTACTAATTTCTATTAATATAAGATAAAGAATAGGCTGTTCCACTGACATACCAATTATCCAGTAATTCTGCCAATATTTATGAAAGAATACCTCTAAGTTTAAGAGCCAAATCCTTCCTTTCCACTCCACAGGACTTGAGTTAAATACCAATGTCTAACCCTTCTGCTGTGTGGAGTATGTCAACAGCTCAGAGGTTCCTGCCTAGCAGACAAATCGCCAAATAATTGCAACACTCAAGTATCTGTAAAGTGTAGTGAAAGCATCATTAAAATTTTATATTATGTCTAGCATACATTTTACATATTTTCTTCCATTTCACTTGGAGGTGAGTCTGAGCTGAAACTGCTTAGTGTCCAAACTTTGCAAATGCAGTCTCAATGTGGGAGCTGTGTGTGATTATTAAACTAATTTTACTCTTATTTTTGGCACAGAGGACCCAAATATGCTTCTACTTTAATTCTACCAATTGAGACCCCCTTGCTTCCTGGGAAAACCTTTAAATATCTCTGCCCTAGGAACTAGAATAGAACAGTCTCTATCCCCCTGTACTTTTCTGCCTCAAGCTCCCCAACATATTTATAGGGAGAGGGAAGACAATGGTGGAATTATTCTGTGCTGCCACAGCTGTTAAAGTTTGCAGGTAACGCAGCTGCAGACCTGCCGGGGACTCAGCCAGCACCACGGAGGCTTTCTGGAGAGCTTTGGAAGCACTCCTTTCTCCTTCTGCTGCCACAACCTGCAAAGGAACAGAAACGGAAACGGCATGGAAACGCTGCCCATAGTGGGGAAAATTCAGCTTTACAATGAGGAGAAAACAAACTAGCTTGGATTCCTGAAACCATAGGACAAGATGAAATGGCTTTTACATGGCTCCAGGGGAAGTTTAGATTGGATATTAGGAAAAAAATTAGGTTGTCAAGCACTGGAAGAGGATGCCCAGGGAAGTGGTGGAGTCACTAACCCTAGAGGTTATTTAAAGGGCAGATATATGTGGTGTTTATGGACATGGTTTAGTGGTGGACTCAGCAGGGCTGGGTTAAAGGTTGGCCATGGTGATCTTAGAGGTCTTTTCTAACTTAAATGATTTTGTGTTTTTGTGACAAGGAAATGAGAGCTGGAGGTAGACACTGTCATGGGTCTCACCTTAGCTCTTGTCTCTTGAGCAGCCTCTGCTTCAGCTGCCATTGCCCTCTGCATGGCCATGGGAAGCCGGACGTCTTCGATCTCCACAAGGGCCACTTTGACTCCCCACTGCTCCATGGCACTGTTGAGGGCAGCCTTAGGAACAAACACACAACACACCAGGAAGAGCACAGTGCTGGCAGAGAGAAAGTCACCTGGTGTGCCCTGCTTGGACAGAAGGACAGGGCAAACCTGCACAGCAGAAAGAGGCACCAGCACAAAACATGGTGTGTGCACAGTGGGTACCACAGCCTCACGAAACACTTGCTGGTTAACACCAGTGTCTCCTGTGTGGCTTCCCTCCTGCCTCCTAAATTATGATCCCCATCCTTTCCTTACATGGCACTTAGTAAACTTCTCCCTTTTACAAAGAAATACTCCAGCAACTTCCTTAAACAGCACAACACTGTAAAAATACACTGTGGGTGAGGCACAACACAGCCCTGCAGCACTGGCATGCTCACCTGTGCTCTGGCTCCTGGGCACTCCTGCAATCCACACCACCATCACAACCCTGGCTCTGCCCATGGCCACTCTCCTGGCTCCAGAGGGTACAGTCTCTCTTTGGTTTGACTATGCCTTGTCTCTGACTGAAATTAGTAAATCAGGTGTTGGACTTTTTTCCTGCTCCCTCCTTGGCTACCAAACCAAAAAATAAACCAAATTTGCCATTTTAAAGCATACAACAACTTGATTTTGTACTCTTAGTTGTAATGACAGGAGATATAAGTCTTGCCTCAATCTAGGGTCTGCTCAAGACAGAGCTTCCCACAAGCAGCAAACCTCTTTCTCCACGTTTGCAGCTGGCTCTGTGCAAGGACTAAGCTGATTTATTTAAGTCACTGGATAATTTCAGTCACTGGATAAGAATTTTAATAGCTTTTTGATAGAGATAACTCTGCTACAAGAACCTGGGGAAATACCTTTAGAATAACTCTTTCTGACTCTAAGCGATGAGATATATAATTGAAAAAAGACTGTAAAGGGAGATATTGTTATCATTGTTGAAGAAAGACAGAGAGATTACTTCTACTTTGCTACTCCCCAGGAGACATCACTGTTCTTGTCAGTGAATTTTGAGAGCCAGATTTACCTGGATACTGTGTGCAATCTCCTCACGACCTGCCAGCAGCTGAGCCAAGCTCTGTGTACCCAGAATGCTTCTCAGGGTTGTCTGTGCCAGAAGCAAGGTGGCAGAGTGGACATCAGTGACATTGGCAACAGCACTGACAGCACTGTGGATCCTGTAGTGCACCACCCCATCCACCTGGGCAGTAACAGTGTCTCTTGTGAGAATCTGCATTTGAGAGATGCACAGTCACAGAAAGATCCAACAACACATCCTTTGCCTAGGAAGGGGAATCTTTATTTTTACCCCTTAGTGAGAAAAAGGAAATGATAAGTCAAAGAAACTAATAATTTCTTTTGATTTCTTTGTCATTCCCCCAAGAAATTACTTCAAGAGAGCTGTCCACCATCAACAAAGTTTAAACTGGGGAAAAATGCTGTACATAGCCTCTAAATAACTGCTTCAGTTGTACGTGAATCTCATAATCTGAATTAATTTCTTCTGCAATAATAAATGATGGCTATCCTCTTCCTTTCTTGTAGAAAGGTCCATTAATGATTTTATAAATTTCATGCAACTTGGAAGATCTGTACTACTTCCCCATAACAATGTACTTGTAAGAAACACAAGCAAATTAAAACAAAAATAAAAAGTGCAAGAAATTGTGAGAAGAAACTGAAAAAAATCTTTAAGCATTCACAGAAGAGTTGTCATCTTTTGCCAGACAAGCTTCCTGTGCCTCAGAAGGAGAACTGATGAGCTGGCCTCAGTGGAGAACTGATGATGGTGCACTATCTCTTCCCTCCTCAGCATCTTTGGCCTGCAAGTGAATGCTTCACAGAAACCCTGCCAACTGCTGCAGAAGCCTGGCCAAAAGCTGCTGTGCCTTATACAACACAAGTTCTGCAACCATCTTCCTTCTAGACTCACATTTTGGAGGAGCCATTTTTCATTTCACACCACACACCTCTGCAACCTGTACTCTGAGAAAAGGCTCTTTCTGTAAACAGAAAGATAATAGTCCAAAAAACATCTCCTGGAAACACAACAGGAAATTCTGGGGGGCACAAGAGTCCTGGAGCCACCTCTTTTCCCTCTGCTTTTTGTTTAAAGAAGGGGACAGCAGTGCCAATTCCATGAACAGAAAAATTGTTCTACCATGGGGCTGAGGCCACATGGGGCCAAAACTTGATCAGAACAGGGCTGCTCAGCAACTGATTCTTCAGATTAAATTCTTCAGTCAATATTTGCCAACAAAATGCTTGAAGACAGATCCTGCTTGAATCTTGCTTCCTCCATCCATTCCTGCTTGGTCCTGAGTTTCACGGAAGGTTGTTAAGTAATTCCTGTTAACTTAATGGGATTTGTTACCCATGGATAATTTTCCTTTTCAGACACATGTAAAAGGCTCTTTTGAATGGTGAGCTCCATGTCAGATCCAATTTTATTAGGACATTAATTTACAGTTGGGAATTTTGTAGCCACTCCTCTCTTGTCCTCCCTGTATCTCATTCACACTTGTAACTCCCTTCCCATATTTTAGACATCACAGTTCTGAACACCAGCTTGACCTGCAATGATGCATCTGCAGATTTTCATTAGGAGAATCATAGAATGGTCTGGGTTGGAAAGCACCATAAAGATTACTCAGTTCCAACCCCTCTCCCGGGGCAGACACACCTTTCCCTAGACTGGGTTGCTCAGAGCCCCATACAACCTGGCCTTGGGATGGGGCATCCAGAACTTCTTTGGGCAAGAGGTTGTTTTTTAAGCAGCTTGAAATCCAGAAGATATAGCAAAGAAGCTAAATTCCATATGGCAGCTCAGTGTGGCAAAATTATGAAACGTGCATTATTTTTGACTGTGTCATGAATCTGCTGCATCTTTTGTTTCTGTCTTAGATGACTGCTAGAGAAGTTACCTCTTGTGGAGGAATCTTACAGGTAACTGTCCTAAGATCAACCTTGATAAATGTATCTGTACATGGAAGTACAAGGATCATTCCTGAAAAATAAAAATAATTAGATGAAACACCTCTGAAACTGAAGTCCAGATCCAGGTATCCTAGAGAAAATAAACAGATGGAAATACCCACAGGATGGGGAATGACACCCTACCTTATCACTGCAGCTGTCCTTTCTGCTTACAAGACATGACAACAGTGAGGTTTTGTATTTTTAAATAACAGAGGGAAGTGCAGATGTCTGCAAATAATATGAACTCACTAGAGCTTAATGACCTAGGACTCTGGTCTGGAAATGGGCAGCTTGAAGCTCTTGTCTGAAGTCTGCCATGAGACTTTCAGCAAAAATTCCTTCCATGCCTTAAATTTTTCCTTTTTAAACCACAAGCCATGTATGGTTCAGTATGTGTCCTCAGGAAAGACATCACCCTGGTCCAGATTCCTGCACCACATAAGGAACATTGTCCCAAGATGTGACAAATCCAGTGAAGGAGTTCGTACTCAGTCCCCACTCATCTTCACTGGAGAGGGAGACTGGACACAACTTCTAATCTTCTGTTCTAATCTCAGCACCTTGCTTGGATGCTCAGAGCCACACAGAAGAGCCCTGTGTCAGACCTAGCTGCTCTTTGGACCAGCAGGCCTATTATTCAAGAGGAAGGATGGTACCAGAAAAGGATTTTTTCCTGTTATTTCAACTTCCAGTTTGCCCATTTCATTGCCCAAAGGTGATAAACTGCACCAATGTAAACACCTGATGCAGCTGGGTTTGATTTGCGATTTATAACCTGGCCCTAGGGGACTGTAACAAACAGTGTAGCTCCTGAGTGTCTCTGCCCTGACACATTTACCATTTTCAGAGCAGAGGACAGCTAAGGAACTGGCAGCAACAAGCAGTATTTGAAGTGAGGTACAGGGAGGAAGGCACAGTCACTCCAAAAGGACCATGGCAGACCTGAACACTGCATTTAAATCTCCCTGCAGTCCCCTGGCAGTGTCTGCAGTATGAGCTCATCCTTCTGTTGTCCAGCCTACTCAGCAGCAAAGCCATACCTGCTATCAAGGTGCTCAAACTTCTGTGCTATGACAAGAGAGTGGCTTTATCTTCAGAAAAGCAAACAGCCTGCAGGTAAAGGACTTGCAGTAGAGGGGACTTTCTCATTCCCCTCTATGCTGTGAAGGATTTCATGGAACCTCTGCAATTCTCTATGTGGTCAGAGTGCATTGTAATAACATAAACAAACTCAGAGGACTTTAACAGAATAAAACTGCATGTATTCACCTGGTCCCTTTGCTTTCTTAGACAATATACGTCCCAGACGAAATACAACAGCACGTTCATATTCTTTGATAACCTAGGAAAATATTTTAAATTCAGTATTTTATAACTAATTCTATTCTCACTCTCTGGTCTGATTTCTTTAACCTTTGGCATCCATATAAAATGCAAAGAAAGTACAAATAATATAGGAAGCAACAAAGCTGCAAATCACTTTCTTTATATCTTCTACTTGACTTATGATTTGCTGGAAAAACTCAATCCCTGTCCTTGGAAACAGGTTACAAAACAGATCACATATGAAAGAATTGTCACTGATCTACAGAGGGTACCCCAGGGCTCTCTCGACATCAGCACTACACTCAGAGGAGTCGTAGGGAAAGGGGATCTCACTTCAGGTAATGTTAACTACTTCACTTAGTGCATCATGACAACTGAAGGCCTGGCATTCAACTGATGTTTAACTGGAAGTTTAACTGATGATGGAAGTTGAGACTGGAAGAAATTAAATGAGGAAGTTGTGGCAACACAGAAAATTTGTGAAAGAATGTGGATTTTTTTCCACAGCACATCTTTGCTACAAGCCCTTATGATTCCCAAAACGTGAATGTGAGGTGCTTTGTCTTAACTAAATCGGTTAAAAAGTGACAGTAATGTCAATAAAGCATTTTTTACGTGCCTCAAATCTTGCTAGCTTACCTTAATACATGCCCAGATGGAAATAGGAAAGGTGAGAAGCACCAGGAGAAATGAAAGGGAAACCAGGATCCAGCCACAAACACCAATTCGCTCCCGCCTGTCAGCTATAAAAAACATAAGGAAGAAGAGCAATGAATGCAAAATTTCAGGAGTTATGCCAGGGATGTATATCTAGCCTAGTGCAATCGTAAGGGACTGCAAAGTCCACAGAGACTCATCATTCAAAGAAAGCCATTAAAGACCCAACCAAACATTCAACCTTATGGTCCTTCTGCCCAGAAGGTTAAAAAAGGTTCAGAAAATACATTTTGCAACAGGAAAAAAAGAGGAAAAATGAAAGATATTACCAAAGCTGGGGACTGTGAAGGAAAAATATACCATTGGGTGGAGCATCCATGAGTATGAACCTGTCAGTGTGCCATGGCTGGGGCAAAAGATTTGCTTTGTGTGAAACAGGTTACAAGATAAATGAGGGGAACGCCTGCTTTCTTTAGATGAACCTTTTGAGGAATATTGGTGGACCAGTCCATCCACTGGACTATAAACTTCAAAATTAATGTTTGTCAAAATGCATGCATGTGCCTTTTAAGCAGTTGTCTCAGTACGTTCAGCTCATCTCATCCCAAAATTTCATTCTAGTGAAATAAAAAATTATAAAACTAATTTCATTACTTTAGTGCCTGAAGGGAAGGCAGTAGTGAGTTGATGTCTTAATGTTATAAGTTTGGGAGGCTCTTTGTAAGAAGAGTGTGATCAAACCTGGTCTTTGAAGAGAAAAACAGCTGGAGTTCCTGATTTCCTCAAAGAATAGAGAAGGAGTGAAACAGGACAGTTTTGCCACCAGGACAGAATTGCAAGATCACCTGAATTTTGCTAAATGCAGAAATGCATCAGGAGAGTCACAAGGAAAGCAGAAGCAGCAGGGAGGCAGTCTGAGCTAGTCCCAGGGGCTGCCCAGCTGCCTGGTTTGGGCCAGAAGACGAATTTTGCAGGCATGAGCATCAGCAGATGGGAAGCTGAATGCCACAGCCAATGTTTCCCAGTGCAAGAGGAAGAGGCAGGACAAAGCAACAAAGTCTCAGAGGTCTTCTCAGAGAACCTCCCCCATGATGATGGAAAGGTGCAGGGTGTTTTGACTAACTTATTTCAAGGTGTAGGGCAGTACTGGGAATTTCTGATATCAAATAAAATTCACATGAAGACAGAAACTGATAAATAGGAAACAATTCAATTTACACTGTGTAAAAAAAACTAGTCACCAGGGAGAAACAGCATGAAGCTCCCTGATTTGTAAGGCACAAGCTGACAGACCAGCAGAGCAGGACTGACTGTCAGAACATTCCCAGACACCCCAGGGAAGGAGGAAACACAGCACAGCCCTCCTGAAGCCCCTGCCCCTCCTGGGTCCCTGTGTTTGGCTGGGCAGTACCTGCACACCTGGGTGTTACATCCAGACCTTTGCTGCTCACAGCTTTGCTCATGTTACTTCTGAGGCCCTCCGATGCACCTGTAAACACACTTGCAGCCAAGAGGGCTCAGTTTCAGGCCTCCCTGAAAGCTGGGCACAAAATTAGTGTACTGGGAGAACAGCTTTCCTTCTCACCCTTCCCAAAACCAGCAATTCTAAATCCTTGGTTGTTTCATGAAGTATCATCAGGCACTCTGCAATCAGTGGTAAGATTGATTTGAGGAGCTTCCCTAAGCAAATTACTGTGCAAACCTTAAGGCCATGTGTATAAAACCAGGATTTTTAGGATTAGTGTGAAAATCTTTAACCCTTTCACTGCTGTCTCTTCTCCACACAGTGTACTTCACGTTACACTAGCTGTGTGTCAGGCTACAACAGGTACATAAACTACCAGCAGTCAAGTGTATTTTAACCAGTGGAGAGAGATCAAGGAAACTCCTGGAACAGGCATCATTCCTAATTCTTAATCTGAAAGCAGGGGAAATTAATCATGAAGGGATGTTTTGTTCAGCAGAACTCAACATTTTCACTCTCTCTCTTCATTTCACATAAATGACTAGCTTACAGAAAATGGCTGAAGATCTTTTTCTGCAGTGACATATTTGGTTATGAAGAACCTCCTCAAAAGCAATTTTGGGTTGTAGCATCATCTACCATCATCCACCTGAGCCCTCTGTGAAGATACTTGGTGGGAATGACACAATTCACAGACAGGGTAAATAACTTGGAAAAAATGCCAGTACTCAGCAGATCGATACTCAAGCAGCTGTGAAGAGGTAGGGGTCAAGATATCACCCATCACCACTATGGGCAAAAAGCACGCATCCAAAACTTGACAAAGTACAATTGAATCCTCCTCCACAAGAACTGTCCTGGAGAACCTGATGCCAGCTAATAATGTAGGTTCCAACTGGAGAACATGAAAGTATGCCTTTGAATGAAACTCCTAGCTCCCCAAAACCACCACAGATCTTCTCTGATTACCCCAGACTTTCAAACCATTTAACCCACAACAAATGAAAGACTCTAGAAAAAAACAATAGTGAAGAACCAGTCATAATCCAACATATCGCTGACCCGGATTTGCCATCTCTGTATATGGATTATCATAGTCATAACCACCAAAAAAATCTCACTTGAGTCTTTAGTCCAGAGCAAACAAGGAGCTGCAATGCACCATAAAATGTGAGAGCTCATCACTCAGCAATTGTGCAAAAGCTGCAGGACACTGGAATAAGATTCACTTAATTTTTTCTTGATACACTCATTAGGGTACTTCATGAACACACTCGGTAAACAAACTCATGATGTGGGTTTCAAACTTGGAAAGCAAATTAAAAACTCAGTGTGGGCAAAAATCTCCCAAGTCTCCTACAGTAACAAAAACGGAGTACACTCAGCCTCTTTAACCACCATGTACCTTCCTGCTTTCTACTAGGGGCTGAAAAATTCTTGTGTCTTCCCTAATTAGATCCTATTTTCCTCTTTCCAGCCCATCCCTCCCTACAAAAGTGTACCAATAGCTGAATCAGTCTTTTTCATCCATAGGGTCATGTTGGCAGAAGGTGGATGCTGATGCATGCTGGCAGGGCAGCATGAGGCAATTTGCTCTGTCATTCACTGTGGCAGATTCTGAGTTTTCATCTCTAGTCTATGTTGGACATCAAATGTAGATCAACAGTACTTTTTTGTTTGGTTAGTTCTCCTTTTCAATATCATTGAGAAAAAAACCCACTTACACACACAAAACAAGGCTTACCAATTAGATGTTCTGTGTTCATTTTCTTGGGTCATTCTCTCTGGGGATCCATTCCCTCAGAGGGAAGCTCTGATCCCCTCACAGATGAGACAGCAGCATACCTTGAAACTGCAGTGCTCGTGCAAAATCCTGATGAGGGAGGCAGGATGAGAGAAGGAGAAATCCCCTGTATGAGAGTCTCCTGGGAGTTAGTTACCCTGGTGAGGAGAGGATGTTTACAAAGTCTTGTGCTGCTGATGTAACTTGATGGTGTTCTGTGACTGTCTTCTGTCTGGGGTGCACTTGGCCCAGCTGGTCTTAGACCCCACAAAATACAAGCTGGAAATAATTTCTATGAATTTGTCATCAGAGATTAAAAACAAACAAACAAACAAACAAACAAAAAAACCACGAACAAGACAGGAAGGGAAGATAAAGAGAAAATAAGTCCTGTGAGGAGCAGCTGAGGTATGACCTGAAGAAAATGAGGCTCAGGGGAGACCATAACACTTTCTACATCTGCCTGAAAGGAGGCAGTAGCAAAGTGAGGATTGGTCTCTTCTATCACAAAACAAGCAACAGTATAAGAATAAATGACCTCAAGTTGTGCCAGGGGAGGGTTAGATCAGATATTAGGAAAAACTTACTTCATCAAAAGAGTTGTCAAATACTGGAACAGGCTACCCAGAGAAGTGGTAAAGTCCTGCTCCCTGGTGGTATTTACAGACTTGTAGATGTGGCAGTTAAGGATGTGGTTTAGTGGTGGACTTGGCAGTGCTGGGTTAATGGTTGGACTCAAGAGATGATGCTATAAAGTCAGAAGGTAGAGATTGAGTACTGCTCCTCTGCTGTTTTGGGGCTCAGTTACTGTTCAGATCTCAAAGACCAGCATAATAAATATTAAACAAAACTCCAGGTGAGGCCTCCAAGTTGTGTAGAATAGCTCACCACACCCTCCTTCACACTGCCCATGAGAATAGGTTGAGCCCTCTTGAGCTGGATAACTTAAAAATCACAGCAGAAGCATTTCAGCTCCCAAATCTTAAAACTGTCCCTCAAAAAAGAGTATTTTTCACAAAATATTTTGACAATCAAACTAAGCACAGAATTCCAGACTAAGCCGTTTCTGAAGGCTGTAGTAGCAGAGAGCAACACTCTCAAAGGACAAGGCTATTGCTTGTTATTTGAATAAAATATGAGCGGTGTTTCTTTCATATGTAATTTATGAGTTTGACATATAGCTACATTAATTATAGGGCTGTTTTCTGTGGGCGTTTGTTGTCCAGAATATCTATGAAGATTTGGCTCCAGCTTCATTTCACTCAAGTCTTCCTCCCTTCCAGTAATCACACTGGCCCCAGAAGGGTCACTCAAAGCTGACTGCTCCCCAGAGAATCCCTTCTCAGTCTCACAAAGAAACTACACCCCTGAACTGACATTTTAAATCCCACTGAAAGCCATAAGCACAGCTTGAAAAATCAGGATTGACATGCTTATTGCAATATGCTCCCAAATGTGTGACAATATTCATTTTAAGCCGTTTGTAGCATTTTCCTCATTATTTGACTTCTAAACACTGAGCTGTATGATCACACCTCTTCAGGATAGATGCTTACTAGCAGGCTAGCAAGTGTGAACAGTGACAAGAGAAATGTGGTTTAATTATTTCAGAAGCAAAAACATTATATGCAAAACTATCCCAACATTTTTTTTAATTTTAGACAAAAAAAAATTATTGAAAATAGCTTAATTCTGAACCATTTGAATGCCACAACTTACACAGCTGCTTATAGCATCAGATAAATGAGCAACACATACTAAAAAGTTAACAGACGTAATTGCTCCCTGTTTATTGACAACTCCCTGAGGTGACTGTAAATATAAGTGAGTAAATGGTGCTTTTCATTTGTATTCAGGAACATCCCAATACTAGTTTTTTAATTTTAAGTTCAGTTGCACTTTTATTTCCTCTTCAAAATTTTGAAATCAAAGTCAGGGCAGTCAATGCTTTTTCCTTGGGGCTATACTGGGGCATGTGGATAACTCATGTCCCAGAGTACTATAAAACACTCAGAGAATAAAGCACATGAGAGCTCTGGGGCAAAAGAATTTACAAGCTGCAAGTTCACTGGTGCTGAACAGCCGGTGAACTCCTGTGACACAGGGCACAGCCACAAAGACTGAGTTCAAAGCTGGTTTAGTAGACCTTACTGACTTAGAAGCAACATCAGATGACTGTGGTTTAGGCTGGTGGCAGTTCAGCTATGTCTGCAGTTTTATACTTCTGATTTAGCTAAAGCCTTCAACTTCTATTCCAAAAGCAGCATGAGGGCTCAGGTCAGGCATGATCAGGTGCTTACCTGTAAGCACACCATTCTCCAGCATTCCTCTACACCAACTTCTACATTTATAAATGGCTCCAATCCTTTACAGCGTCTCTACAATGCCCATTTGTTTACACTTACCTCATCATCCAGTTGTAGAGGCTTAATCCATAGTCATTTCTAAACAGTGTCAATGCCAAAGAAATAAAAAAAAGAATCATCAGGCAGTCCCCACATGAGATTTGCAAACAAAGTTGTAGGTTTAAGCTTGTCTTTTTCTGACGTTTTTAGGCCCATACTACTTTCCCTTCCATGCAATGGGCTTCGGCCATTCTCTATAGATTTCTCAGCTTAGTCCTTTCCTGGACCTGAGTTCTATCTATTTGCTTCAGCCTCAACATTCCTTTTCCCCAGGTCAAAATTAAGAAGACAGAACAGGATAGAGAGCAGATGAATAGTACTGTCCTGTTGCTTGTAGGAACATCCCCAAATTGCTGCTCCTCCTTATAAAAATGGCATCAGCTTTCAATAGTTGAAGATCTGGAGATAACAGAAAGCCCCCCC
>VZTJ01002535.1:33414-54965 GCA_013397795.1 Orthonyx spaldingii | reverse complement strand
GGACAAATAACGACCCCCCCCCCCCCCCCCCCTTTGGCCACTAGAGCATGAGTAAATACAAGAGTCAAAGGTATTGCTCCTAACTCAATACAGAAAGGAAGGCAATTTGCAAAAAAAGTCAGAATATTCACACCATTACAAGTTTCCTTCCAGGCCCAGCCAAACTCCCAACACTCATTCACAAATCAGAGGAAAAGGACAGAAAATTACTCTGTTTGTCTCCTATTCACTGCCACTGCAATTAAATCACTTGAAGGAAACACTGAAACTTGTGTTTGCAAACACAATCCCCATATGTTCTTAGTTGTTGCAAAAAAGATTTTATTTCAAGGAACACTTCACCACACCTTATCTCTGCAGTCTGTCAATACACATGAAATATAGCAGTAATAGGTAATTTGAACAGTGAAAAAAATCAGTTATTCCAGAATTAAAGTCATACAGCAAGAGCCCTTTCCCGGCACAGGCTCAGTTTAAGGTGGTTTGTCTCAGGAGCAGACGTTTCCTTGGCTGTCTAAAAATGGTGCTCAAGTAAACATGAAAGAGCTCAGGACAAATCATTCCCTTCAGAAATTCCAAGGCTGGGTCACAGCAGTTTGCTGCAATGCAGAACACAGACTTTATTCCTGAAGAGGAAAAAAATTAATAAAAAACAATTTTACATCAGGAGAAATATTTTAAAAATTGAATTTTAATCCTAACCACTGGAGAGTTCAATTTACAAAATCCTGCTCAATATGATTCAGTGAGAGCCCATTCCAGACATAAGAGCTTTACAATTGAATAATTCTTAACCTATTCACTTGTCCGACACTGATGGCAGCATCAAATAATCTTCTCTGGTAAAGTGGTTGGACACCATCCAGTAACTACACTGCTTCAGGAGAAGTGCATTTAATAGTGGATTTCAGTACTTCTCACCTGTTTTCTTTTGGAGAAACAAGGCTTGAGTCTCCTCAGCATCTCTGAGTTGTCCAGCGATCAGACAGGAACCCCCATACCCCATGACCATTCAATAGACATTTTTAGCAACAGAGGCACAAAGTGCTTACTTTCTGACAAAACAATATTACTTGCTTTTGACTACAGGGTGGCATGAGTTAGTTCAAACTTTGATTGCTTGCTGGGGAAACTAAGACAAATAGGATGTCAAACTCAACACCTCAGAAAGGTTACAAAACGCCTACTGACTTGGAACTACTTCACTTTCACATCTAGGGGAAAAAGCCAATTTGCTCTTGATAAGATACCTAGATATTTATTTTTTCCAACTGATCTGCAAATCTACAAAGAACAAGTTATGGAAAGAATGAGAAGCAGAGTAAAATGAAAGATGGTAGAGATCTCTTCCATGGATTTCTTAAGTCAAGATAAGGCATCAATTTTAAGAGCAGTTCAGAGTGGAGAATCATCAGAATTTAACAGGTTCCACAAAATTAAAAAATGTAAGAACACAATATCTTTTTTTTAAATTTAATGTAATATGTAAGTTTGATTATTAAAATGTCAAATAATTTAAATTTTTCATCTAAAAAATTAATAGAATATTTTTAATGTTACTCTTTAGGAAGTCAATTTTATAATTCTGGACAGAACTCTGCATCAAAAAGAAACAGCATAAGCAAGATCAAGCAGTAGAAGTATCTTAGTAAAAACAAGTTTATTCATTTGTATTTTAGGTAAATATGCAAATAGTCAGCACAGCCTTTTTGCCATGACTGTAAATTTTTATTTAAAAAAATTATGTTAAAAACCAATACAGTAATTTCCATTAATGTTCTAAAAAAGTTTGTTCACATCTTGAAAGAAAATACATTAGCAACATCTCCCAGCAGAATCAATCTTTAAAAAAGTAAAACTCTAGGTGCAGAACATTTCTACAGTGTAGTATCCTCTACATTTTAATTTTATCACAATTGAATATCATTCATCTCTACTGTCTCTAGACCATGATCAAGAGCATATCTTAAATAGATGATATTCAATGATGTGTTACACATTGCCACAGGTACTAACATTATCAGAAGAGTGCACAACTCAATTTCACTAACAAGCAAGACCTTTCTATATGCTGCATCGTAACAGTTAATTTAGCTATATGCCTTTAAAATCATGTACGTTTTCCAAGGAAAAATACTAAAAAAAAAATCCATGGTCCAAATTCTGCTCCCACTTATACTCACAGGATAACAAAAGCACCATCAAGTTGTAGTTTATAGCTGAAAAGCATATAGAGAACCAGTTTCTTTATGAGTATAAGGGAGAGAAGAACTTGCCCCATGTCTGTAAACATTCACATAAGTCTGCAGTCAAAAGTGCCAGATAGACAGCATACCCGCAGTACAATTATTTCATTCAGAGGGGTGCTGGGGGCAAGGAGAATATTATGGAATGTTATTTTAGAGGCAAGTTAAAATGTTTTTGTGTACTTTGGAAAGACATATTCTCAGCTAGCTAGACCATACTCCAGAAAACATAATCCACTTCTACCCAAATACAGTACAGAATTTCTAGCTTTCTTGTTCAGACAAAGGAGTGCTCAATTCAGCAGCAAGCCCATGACAATATTTCGAAGCATAAGAAAACCCCCACACACCTCTGACCTACCCTCCCCTTAACATACTGCTGATGCTAACAGGAGATCCTCATATACATAGGAAGAAAACATCTGAAAAACCATAAACTGATCTTGATTTGTGCACACACAAGAAGTGTGCTTCTAGACAAAAGATCGTCTACAGCTTTAATTGTCTAGTTTCAGTCTAGATCTCAGTCTATATTAATCACATATACCATACAAAACATAACAGAAGGATAGGTGCTTATACACACTGTTAAGTATACTTGGTCTCCCTATTCAGTTTGACAATCAATTGCCCTATTTACATAAACATCTGTTTGAATGTTCCCGATCCTGTAAGACACCAAACATTGACCTCTTAAAATTAAAGGAGAGTCAAGGATGCTCAGCAATTCACAGGATCAAACCCTGAATCAAATTGAATGCAATCACAAATTAAGTTTGACATCTGAGACAGCCTCCTGGAAACATTTCACCCTCATGTTTTCCCTTTCTTTCCCTAACTCAGACCATGCTCCCATTATCGCAGAGACAGCCTTCAAAGTGAATAGGATCAGGCTCTGTCAAGCAAACACTGCAGTCTTTAGAAATGCCTGGTTTTTACTGCCATCCACTCTGGGGCAGACTTGTCTGCAATGAAAATGGTGTTCCTGGTGTTGATGGATAGTTAGCAAAACCTTCAGGCTGAGCTGTATAGTTCTCCAGAGCAGAAGCAGAATGCGCCTTTAAGGAAGATAAGATGTTAGGAAACAGCACTGATAAAAACAAGGAGATAAAAATCTAAATTAAGCAAAATTTCAGCCACAATATCAGTCCTACTCAAACCAAAACAAATGGATTATAAACATGAAGTGTGCAAAGAATAGAGATGAGCAATGCATCCATACACAGATGTTAAACTGTAGTGAAACTATTGCTCTGAAATACCAGAGAATGAAGAAAGCATTTGGATTAAGAGGGAACACAAGAAAGTGTTAATGGCATTTACTTTCCAGTGGAGTAAGCACCAGGTGTTTTGGAAAGCACAGCTTAACCAGGAGCTGTAATATTTCAGTGAATTTGAACTTACTTTCTCTTCATTGGTCAAGTAAATAAGTGTTAATTTTAGTGACTGGATCTTGTAAATAAGAAAAATTATATTCCCTCAATGCAATCTGCATACATTTCTGCAGAATAAACAGACTCCTGAGCTGCAAATGCAGCATGGCCTAGATGAAGTAACTTGCTTTTTCCAATCCCCTGATGTTCAAAAGACACCTGACAATATGCTGCACTCTGAACAGAACTTAGACACATGCTCCATTTCAACAACTGATGTGTCACAGACGAGAGAAAACATTAAGCCATGACACTCAGCTCTCTCTTTTAGTATTTTGCAGAGAAGGAGAAATTTCTTACAAGAATCCTTAATCTGTACAGAGATTATTTTTAACAAAAGACAAACTAAACATATGAACACAAAATCTGATGATAGTTTCAGTTAACTTATGTAGGTTGATGGGTGAAACAAGCTGTTTCATGGACAAGACATGATGAAACTACACATTACCCAAAGCCACTTCAAGCTTATATTACAATTCTCTTTGTGGGAACTATCAAGAGAAAGGCACAACCACAACAGACACAAATTCAAGACAATCTGATTACACAACTCCCAACAAAGGGTCCACAGAAATCTCTAAGTTATTCAAATGTCAGACTGAAACCAAGCACAAATTTTACAATGGTATGGGTCAGCTCATTAGATTTAACACAAACCCAGCAAAAATATTAATTTATCTTTTCTTTTACTTCTCCCCATTTCATATAGTGTTTTAGATAAGGTTTTAATCTCATTTATGAAGCATTATACACTGGCCTTGAGTAAGAAGTTAATACAAATTGTTTTTCATCATCATCCTTGCAATCAGTCCTCACACAGGTTAGGGGTTTTAATCATTTTCTAACTTAAACTAATCCCAAGGAGTTAACAGGCAAGTACATGCTCAAGAGATCACTGGAGGCAGAACAGTATTAACAAAGAGGCACATTACCTGTAGTAGTGCTGACTGTGCAGCTGCACTGTGCTGCAATTCCTGTAAGGAAGATTGTGCGGCACTTTGGGGAAAGCCAGGGATACCAGGGAGGGATAAAAGACCAGGAAAAACTGCATTTCCTGGTGTCTGTAGTCCAGAAGTCAAGCTGAAAGAATGTCAAAATGAGGCTATCATTAGGAACATCTGCACCATGTTTAATTCTATGTTTTCTCTCTATAATCTTATGTCTATATAAATTACAAAAGCACTTCTTTTTCTAGATCTCATAAAGGCCAGAATTTCTAAACAGAAGTCCAGTCTTTACCCACCTACAAATTATTCATGCATACACAAAGCAAGATTGTCTGGAATACACCTAAGGGGACTCAGAATGTTTTGTACCTCAACTGTGCCTACAGTTTGCACAAAAAAAACCTTTACAGACAAGAATTTATGCTGAGTACTTCTTTAAAACATCTGAGATATTGTCTGCTATTACCTGTGTCAATGGATGCCCACATGGAATCCATTCTTGTAAAAGCCTAGGAGGTGCCAAGTATCCTCACCTGGGAAATAAAATCACTGAGCACCTCACTGGATTAAACTGTCCTAACAGGGACTACGGAGGCCAATCCATTTCCTCACTACCCTATCAGCTTCTAAAGACAAGTAGAAATCCAGTCGTGAACTAACTTTAAAAATTTTCTACGATTAAGTAACTATGAGTGAAAATACTGTCTACACACCTAAAGTAAAATCAGTGTTTTGCTCAAGAGAAAAATAAACAGTTCTGAGCTCCTTCAGAAACAGTAACATACCCAGCCTGCTCAACAGTTCTGAGCTCCTTCAGAAACAGTAACATACCCAGCCTGCGCAACAAGTGCAGAGTTGAAGTTTGAACTAAAGGCCGAGGCAAACCCTGGCAGGACCGGAGCCGGAGATGGGGCTGTGGCAGCTGCTGGCAACGGTGCAACTGCTGCTACTGCAGAAGATGCCTGGAGGCCAGGGAAAGAAGGGAGAGCAGGAGTGACAGAGGGTGTGTTAGAGACAGGAAAACCAGGGAAGGATGGGTTTGATGATCCCAGAGGTCCCTGGGCAACAGAAAAAAGGGAAGGGACAGCACTGGACAAGTTAAGCGAGAAGGGTGGAGCTGAGACGGTTGCGGAGGCGGCGAGTCCTGAGAGTACGGCGGCGGTGGAGGAACTCACATGGGGGGCAGGCACGGCTGAAGCGCTCGTAGCCGGAGTGGCCAACAGAGACCCTGGGAGAGTGACGGGCGGGGTCAGTGCTGGGTTACCAGTAAAAGCAAAGCTACTGGTTAGAGACGTGAAAGGAGGAAGTCCATTGAACACAGGAGCAATGGGAGCAGAGGAGCCATGTGGGGCGAGGGAAATGGAAGCCAGAGAACTGGAGTTGTTCAGAGGAGCACTCAAAGAGGAGAGCCCTGACAGCGCTGGATTCAGCGAACTGGGTAAACTGACTGGCACTGAAGCTGCTGAGGTGTAAGCACGCCCGAGCCCTGACAGTCCTAGAGTGCCATGAGAAGGGCTGGCTGAATGAGAAGGACCTTTGAAGGCTGACAGGGTAGGACTCATGGGTTCTGTTTTGACCAGAACTGGGATACTTGTGGCAGCAGGGGTTGATGAGAGCTGCTGGTCAGGATTAGTA
Source organism: Orthonyx spaldingii (assembly GCA_013397795.1). NCBI lineage: Eukaryota > Metazoa > Chordata > Aves > Passeriformes > Orthonychidae > Orthonyx > Orthonyx spaldingii. Next base: position 48,701 of record VZTJ01002535.1, on the reverse strand, counting down.
GGACTTGTGCCATGCAAGAGGGAGGCTGATGAGCCACAGTTGACTGGCATAATCGATGGTGAAGTGGTTAAAGGTGACTGTGCAGGCAATGTTGGAGGAGTGGAACTAGAATTGGCTACAGATGGGGATGGAAGACCTGGAAAAATAGCCAGCCCAGGTGTGGAGGAACGCTGTGGGTTGGGGGTGGCTGATGGAGTGTAACATTTGTTGACAGAGGATGTGGGAGGGTCAGAGCTTTGATTAGCAAGGGCAGATAAAGAAGCAAGCTCACTGGTCACAGCAGAGGGTAAAGCAGATGAATTGATTAATGAAGTGTCATTTGATGTCAGAAATCCCTTTAAGACAGACAAAATTGGGTTAGGCAAGCTAAGCGAACCAGGAATGGTAGTGGCAGGAGAATTAGCAATTGTAGATGGAACGGGACTAGAAATCCCTTGGGCACTGGGTGGCAAGGACAAAGGGAGGCCAGCAAAGACTGATGACAACGGAACAGGATTATTAGCAGAAGCAACTGAAGAGGTTGCAGAGAAGGGGAGGCCAGCAAATGGTGTAGCAGCAGATGCGAAAGCTTCAGGAGGGGCAGGTGTGGCACATGGAGTGGAAGAACCTTGCGGAGCGGGCATAGCAGTGGGGATAGAAGCCAGCCCAGAAAAAACTGCAGGGATAGGGGTGGAGGTTGCACTGTGAACAGATGTGACAGGAACACCAGGCAATGAGAGGGATTTGATGACGGTAGGGGTTGGGGTGGATGGCTGAGAGGTATGGATGGAAGAGGAAACCTGTCCTGGGAAAACAGGAAGGACAGGGGTAGACATGTTCATTCCAGAGATGAGTGGAGTTGCAGGTGCTAATGGATGGCTTATTGCCTTGACAGGTGATGGGGTAGGGACTGGAGTAGCAGCAGGTGTTGAAGGATTAGAACCATGAGGAGTAAAGAGCTGATTCGCTTGTGCAGAAAAAGCTGCAAAGAAACAAAACCAGTAAGAATACTTGAAACTGTCAGCAATGTTTGAAATCAACACAAAAACATTTTATACAGCATTTCAAAATATGATACACAGGCTAACACACAATGTCTACATATAAACAATGAACAGCGGAGCCTATGAAAACAAACCAAAAAGGTACACACAAACACACCACACAAATCGTACACCATGTGGGCTAACATTCCTTTTTAAAACGCTCTGTGACATCTGCCACCTCTTCATGATCTCATGCAAAACACTTAGAAACTCAAATATGCTCTGTAAGAACATCTAAGTGATGCAGGTGAACACCCTCCCTCTGGTCCCTAACATTTTGCAGTACCCAAACCAGATCTAATATTCCATCAGCATCAGATCACCTGGGCTCCTCTGCATCCACTCTCACTGAAGGTCAGAATTTCCTTCAGAACCAGTTAATTCAATGTATCATGATTTCAGAGAAGTTTAGTCAACAGCTGAAGAAAGCTGATTTCAGGTGCTGGTAGTTTTCTTTCCTTCAAAATCAGGTCATTCTCTTCACTGTGCTTCCTTCAGATTTTGATTCTAAGAAGGTACACTTTTAAATTCATGTATCACACTACAGTATTAAACTAACATTGGCACTTGACTTCATCAACAAATATTTCTAGGAGTCTTTAGTCAGGTGTCTGTAATAAAGGCAAGCACCTGCCCCTTAGACTATCAGCTTGTGACAATCCTACAAAGTAAGTTAGAGACATCAGTCAAGCTGCAGGAAAACAGGCAGGCACACTGCGAATAGGGAGGTGGAGGTTAATGGAAAGAAGCTGCATTTATGAACACTGGCATGTCAAGAGTCTTGATATGCCTGCCTCTAGTTTCCTGTGGAACATGAACATGTTAATAAATCATTCCTCTCAACCCTTGTGCTTTATTTTACTTTTGGAATAATCTACTCAAGTATAAGAAAGCCACTGATCCAACCAGTCAAACTTATCACCCATAATTCTCTAACAGCCTAAATGTCTCTCTTGCCTGAATTCTACATATAATTGTACACGCAAATCCAAGAAAATAATCTTTACTATCTCGGACCTAAGTTGATATGGCAAACTCCCATTTTGTGTATGTTGAAACTCTAAAACTACCAAGTCTGCAAACAAACTACTTCCTTTGACATACTCTTTGCAAAAAAACCCAGACTGTCCAGCTCTGGATTCTGCTCTTTTCTCATTCTGTTTCCAAGCTGAAAACTCTCTTAAAGATCACAGTTATTTAATCCTGACAGCCAAGATAATGACCAATGAAATACAGCTGCAATAGACGCCAGAGTTGTTACTGAATTTGTCTTCCTAAGAGATTATTTCATTCCTTATACTTTATTCATTTAGCTGTATTAACTAACTTTGCAAAATACATGCACACTTAAAGAGGGGTGTATAAAAATGAAGTGGTTCTTCAAAACATTTCTGTAGAACCATCCCTGGACATAGAGAAGGTAAGACAAAACATAACTTTTTTTTTTTTTTTTTTTTTGTCCCTAGGAATATTTACAGTAGCTAAACTTATCACAGTCATTTTATCTATTTGCAGTATTTGTTAATATGCCTGACTCAATAGTCAGTAAATTCTCAGTTTGGATTTGTCAAATCTAACAAAGTATTATCAAAGCCTTTTCATAAGTAGTTCCTAATGGGATTCATTATCATGCTTTATACTAAGTATACAAAGCACCACACAAATAAAAACAATAAAAAATGCACAACTGTCTTTGTAAAAAGAACAGGACCTTACAGGGTAAGACAAAAGTGCAGGCAGACATAGTTGGATCTAACACTCTGGGACAAGATATTAAAAAATCTCTAAATCTCTCTTGTATTCCTACCTTCTTATTGCAACTTATCTATGAAATTAAAATGTCAATGAGTTTTCCAACATATGTCCAGACTTTTAAAAACAGCAAAGATTTACTAAAGTATTTAAGCGCACAACATTGCAAAGGGTATTTGGATTTAGTTTTTAGCATGATTTCTCACATACTTATATAATGAAGAATATAAAAAACTTTGATAAGCTAACACAAAAGAATAAAATTTAATGTTTCAATGCTTCTAAGTGAAAAATGTCTGATGATTTTTTTTCTCCACTCTCAAGAGATCCTATTCCACATACTTAGTGGCTACATACTTAGAAGCTTATGAAGATCCCACTAAACAAGTTGTTAACGCTTTCTGAACAAATAACAAAGATACAGTCAACACCAAAATCCCCCTGTGGATTTGCAATTTACCTTGATTTTGGGAAGGTTTTGCCTGGCTGGAAAGGTCCTCATTTTCTAAACAGAGAACAGCAGCTTGTTATTGAAAAGCAAACGAAACTCCAGCAGTGAATGATCCACTCCCAACAATAAACCAGGAAAAATAGCATGAATATTTTTAAAGATATGCATGCTTTACCTGATACCACTTGATTAGCAGTGTATGGTGGAGGAGCTGATAAGCCTGGAGCTATGACATTGGCCATTGGAACTAAGCCAGCATTGTTGTAAGCACCTAAAATAACAAAGGCAATACACAGCTCTGTTGTCAGAAGAACCTGTATGTAGATGAAACAGTAAGCATCTTCTCCTTTAAAAGAACATTTTCAAGACTGTAAGACATTCCTTCATCAAAAAGCTAGACCAGTTAATTATCCAGGCCGGATGTTGGCTTTTGCCAATGTCTGCTGGTTTTTTTGCTAAATTTTGCCAAATTTGCTAAATTCTGCTAGCTTTTACTAAGGGCAATTCTCTTAAACGAGCCTGAAAAAGACAGGTTTCAATTCCTTTCAGTTCCATTTGCCTGAAAAAACTCTAAGGGGACGAGTGATACAGAGTGTCTGCAGCATCATTGGTTCCTTTCCTATTCCTATTTTAAAGGCTGTTGCAACTCCTTCTTCAACATTAAAGCCAGACACACAAAGGAGCCAAACACACATCAGTAACCATGTCCTTTTAACACTAGCCAGAAAATTCAGAAAAGAATGTCCCATCTCAAATACTTACTCTAGTATTCTTCAATATTTTAAGTGTTAAGAAATTCAAGTGGGTTAGCAAGGTATTTTAATATAAAATTCTTATGGCAATTAACATATTAAAAATACCTTTTTTCCTCCCTTATTTTTTGAAGCAACTCAAGCTGTTGTATAGCTGTGGTATACAGTTCTGGTAAACACATCTGAATTTAAATTGCAGGAACACAAACACATTTCACAGTGACCCTGAATTAACAGTTTACGGCTTGGGCTTCATGGGAAACCGTAACACTTAAACAATACTGAAAGTGCACTAATTTGTCATACACAACTCCTTTCTGATTTCACACTTCCACAGTAATTCCACCTGATGCTAAGATTTCCTGCACGACAACTCTTGCCTGAAAATCAGAACAGAAACTAACAATCACTGTGTCACCCAGGAAGGAAATGTTCAAAAGGCAGAAAACAATTCATCATTCTGACCATTGACTAAAAATAATTACATTTAATAGTTTCAGGTCAGCATCTGCAATCTCATTAAACACACACACACACCCATATATAATTTCACCAGTTCTGAGTTCTGTTGTCACAAGAGCTTTCTTAAAACACATGTTGCAGCCTAATAAGGCCCTGAAACCTCAAAAGCTCTTTCAGGCCCTAAAACTGTACTAATATTTCTATCCTGCCACAGGCCAAATTTTGTGCTTTAAGATATTCTGGATATCATTTATTTAATATAAATTTGAGCTAGTCTGCAAGTTTGCTGTACAGTTTCTTTGGAACAAGTCATTTCCTGAGCATAAATAATCAATCAGTCTTAGTTTAGCCACTAGTAGTGCCCATTTTTCTAAAAGGGCTATTTAAAGACTTGCAGCCACCAAGTTGATTAGATGACTTACCATTCAGCATGCTTGCTAGGCGTTCTGCTTCACTTTCTTATCAACTACCTGAAAAATGCCCTGAAATCCCTAAACATCAGTGAAAAGCAAGCGTCCTAACCAAAGCACTCCTTGTTTTGCAGTACAGAATTTCAAGATTAGAAAATGCTTTCAGCTGACAGACCAGAATCTGACTACTTTAAGTATTCTAAGTTTTCTTCCAAAGAAAGGGCAATTGCCTTGCTCCCTTCCAAAAATGTCTGGAATCAAACAATTGATGCAGCAGAGCAATGAAGAGAAGCTTATGAATAAAGGCTCAATCTTACCTAAGGCACCAGGCTAGAAATAGACCAATGGCAGGAAAAGGCAATCACTATTTCCCTTCTGAGACTGAAATCTACTTTTCTTTTAGGAAACTCTTTACTCTCCATTATGATGGAGAGAATGTAAAGCTGAAGGCAACTGAGAAAGAGATTAGAGCCCTTCAGCAAGTTCCTACACAGTTCCACCCAATTCAGGGCTGTGGCTGACCATATCCTAAGTTGGGTTCTACAGCAATAAGGCAGACTTGTCAAGCCAAAGCCCAAACCTTGGTCAAACGCTACATACAAGCTAAAGCCAAAGTCCTTGTCTTGTCTAACATGCACAATGCCTCCCATAAATGACATATTTTGGCATCAGATCAGGATTGTGAATTTTTCTTACAGACGTTGGAAAAAGAAGTCAATATATTCTTATTTTTATCATTTCTGCTGTCATGATAAGAAAAGGTAGAAACCAGTACCCTGAGCATCTTAGGGAGCACAAGCCAATTTTAGAGATGAGCATGGTCAGAGAAACTGACACTTGACACATTGCTTAAAAGGCAAATGAACAATAGCATCTAGAACATGCAGAAACCTTACTTGGAGCAATAGTTGCATGTGGCCGACATGGTGGGATGGGGTATGGAACTGGTTTGTGTGGATTGTACGTTGATGGAGCCTATATAAACAAAAAACAAATGGAAAAAGCAATAGTGAAAGCATTACCTTATGTTTCTCAGACCAAAAGCTAACATTCATATACTACTACAGACAGGCATTCTTCACTACAAATACATGATATGAAATTTCTTCATAATATCCATAGTGACTGCAAGTATTTTACTCTTCCTGAAAAGAGTGAAACAAACATCACCAGTATACCTTTAGATTTTAATATAAAACTGAGCACAGGAGGGAAAGGGAACTTCTTTCTGCCTTGCAGTTCTCACACTCTGCAGTCTTGGACTGATTTCTCATTTGAAAGGTTTAGCACATTTAAAACTAGCAAATATTTCTGAAGGTACCTATGCCTTTAAATAATATAGCTTTGTGGGAAATATCTCATAAAAAAAGTGATAATAAAACATTTGGACAATACTTCAAAGTAGTAACAGGTGCACTGAAAGTTTGTCCCACATGCTTAAAATTTTTGAAACATGCATCAGCTGTGTTGTCAAGAAGCAAGAACCTCTTTCTAAAGCACTGCTGTAATTCAGGTTTCAAAGACGGAGGCATTTTCTGCGTTCATGTGAGAAATCCTCAGAGAACAGCAGCTCATGATGGACTACTAAAAGTGCTTTTAGTTTTCTCTTCTGTCTTCAAATGCACATACAATGTATCCAGCAGAGAATCCTCCCCCTCTACAGATAAAAACTAGAGCTCATTTTCAACTTAAATTAAAAAATACTAGGTCATATTCATTATAGAAGTTTAGCTTCAACTAACTTGCTGCTCTACAGTCTTCTTGCAACATAACAGCATTTTATAACAAAGCCATGTTGAATTGGCTGGCAGTTGTTTCGGGGTTTAAGTTTCATTTATGTATTAATTTATTAGACATACTGGTTTGGATGGTCCAAGTATTCGGGCTGCTATTCCCTTTCCTTCATTAGTACATTCTTCTGTGTCCTTTTTGATAGGGGTTCCCTGAAACAAAAGAAAATTAAACCATGCATTAATTTAGAAGCAAACCTTGCTGTACAATTTCTGCCATATCTTATTTTTTTTCCTGAAAAACATCTGAGTTTTTGAACATTCTGAAAGTAATCATGTTTGTCAGGGAAAAAAACCCTAACCATTTCAGGATTGTAAAGTAATGAGCAAGAGCATTCCAATAGCTTGGTTTGTAGCACTGAGCTTTTGTAAAGAGCGGCATTTTAAACAGTCCATGTTGATGACAGAATTCTGCATTTTGACTTGTGGACGTGATAACGTTAATTTCACTGTCCCTTAAGTGTTCACAGGAAATGCTAAACATGCTTGTCTAAGAGCCACACTAAGATCAGCAGTAGTACTGTAGTGACCATATTAGGTCACCTTATCAACATACCAGTAAGGTTTTTGACGCCTCTCCTGATTCTGTCAAATACTGCTGGAGTTTACAACGTTTTCCTGATATGAACAATGCCTTATTTATGAAGCAATCTTTACCTGAAGCAGCATAGAAAGAATGGGCAAATAAAAATAATGCAAGTTCCCTATAAATGTGGAATGGGGTAAAACAAACAAACAAACAAACAGACAAATGCACTTTGGTTTTGATTCCACTCCTCCTTCCATGTATATGAATTCAGGGTTTGGTTATGCTACAATGAATCTTAAATCAAGGGTTCATTTGTGAAAAGCAAAAGCATAGGATCATGCTTACTGGAAAAATTCCATTTATGCGACTCGGTTTGCCCTTTGGATAAGGATTGCCAGGAATCATGCCACAGGATGATATCATAGCATGAGGAGCCTTACAACCTGTTTTTGAAGCCTGCAAAATAATCAAGAAAGAGCATTATTGCTATCAAATTCAATGCTCTAAAGAAGCTAGATACTATTTCATGACATTTAGACTACATGAATTAACCTACATGGGACAACTGAAGTCTGTGTCTCAAGTCTTATTCCAAATAATCTAAACAGTGTAAACTTCCGCCAAAGTCCACCCCTGCTTATACTGAACTTGGGCTTAAGCACTTGGTGTTCTCTAAAACAAACACAAACTGTTTCCTCCAGCATTGGTTGCAATTCTGTGTCCCTTTTTCCATATGTTCCTAATGCCTCACAGAAACTTTCCCTTTTGTTGCACACGTATTACACAGCTCTGCAGTTGCTTGTTTCAGCTTGTCTTCCACCAGTAGCTCCCATAAGCCCTCACGCTAAGCCCTGATCCCACAATGACGATAAGGATGCAAACAGAATCCTAACAAAACCAAGGATATTAGTTTATCTTGATTACCTGTTCGAGAATTCTTCTGCATCTCTTTTTCTCTGACATATTAATTCTGAACAGATCTTCAATAAGGCGATAATTCTGAGCATCAACAATGTTGCTGTAAAGATATTGACAGACAATTACTGCCATCCACTTGCATAAGCTGAAACAATGCACCACTGAAAAGCGACCCACACTTACTTAGCCACTACCCACCAGTACATTTAAAAAAACATAATTAGTTCAAATCATAATATTACTATTATTGTTATTAAAGTAAAAACCTCAGGCGTAAGTATGGACCTCATACCTGTAAGTAAAATCTGGTATTAGAACCAAATATTAATACAGAACTAAATATCAATACAGAACAATGGGTACCAATGGCTAAACTTTATTGCAAAAATAACTATGTTGAAAAAATTAATTTTTCATCACAACAGTTCATTAAAAAGCTTTAATTACTACTAACACACAATTCCTAGAACAGTAGAAAACCAGCAGCTACTCAATTTGCCACTGTTTCTTGCCAGTCCAGTAGAAAAAGAAGTTTTCATTTTATTTACTTCAGAATGCAAAAGATCAACTTCTGGTAAACCTCTCGAAGTTCTGCAGAGCTAGTGAAAGCCTTCACATAGTTCCAAAAAGTACTCCTCCTCTCTCTTCTCCCCAAAACATCAGACACACCATGGAGAACAAAGTATGTGACTACAAGGAGACCAATGCCTGCTTCTAGCCACCTTTCTCAAAATTCTGATGGTTTTTTTGCCCAGCACTTTTCTGTCAAATACTACCTGTGCCATCCAAACTACCAGAAATATGATACAGCACCAAAAAGGAGGATATTAGACAGAAATGAAATCAGCAGAATGTTGAATGAAGACATGAAAAACACCTCAAAGAATACTATTAAAATGTGAATGAGCTTTCAGCTTTATTCACTATTCCTGAGTAAGCAGCACATAGATTTGGGCTAGGATTTCTAATCATGACCCTCTTTGCTCTTCTACTGTAGAAATTCAACAGCTAAGGAAGTTATTGTGCTTTCCCCCCACATCAGCTGAAGTGTACCAACTGAAGAGACCAAGAGCTCCAGTCTCATCACAAGAAGACAGCAGGTTAGTCTAACATACCACTAGCTAACTTTCCTTAGGCTACACTGTTCTGTTTTGGTCTGAAATAGACTAGGACTACTCACATGGCTTCCTTAAGCTCAACTCCAACAGCAAAATCATGTCTGTATCCTCAGTCTTAATTGTTTTATGGATATTTATATCATGAATTTATATGCCCCAGGAAGTTCAAGCAGGCTGTAATATGCAGCATTCACAGGGAAGACAAACATGCTTAAAGCAAAAAAAAACCCAAAAAACCACAAAACCCAAACAAGCCAAAAAAGAACACTTTATAAAATAAATCCCCTGAACCAAGCAGAAGAGTTCCATTTTAAATATGTGTAGGTAATGGATCCTTTGAAGCAGCTTAGTTCACTAGGAAAACCCCAACTTTCTCTGTAAACATAAATTTAGGCTATCTATACTTCTTTTTATAGACAGTAGATCTGTCAGTTTAAGAGATCCATTTACTTAACTCATTTCTACATATGTAATATTTAGAGGGTTTTTCAAACACAAAAGGGCCAATTCCCAGAATTTCCTGGTCTCAAGTCTTCCAGATTTCAGTGAGCAGAGAAATACGCTTAAGGCCCTCTTCGTTCTCTACAACATTTGGAGACCACAGTAAAAACACTGGCAAAGTGGCAGTCTTCCAGCAGGCAGAAGCCCACACAGCAGCAAGCTCAAGACTCAAACGAACTATGGAATTTTCCACAATCATAGAATCACTGGTTGGACGGACCTTAAAGATCATCTAGCTCCAAGGCCCCTGCAGGTGAGCACAGACACCTTGCACTAGACCAGGTTGCTCAGGGCCCCATTCAGCCTGGCCTTGAACACTTCCATGGATAGGGCATCCACAGCTTCTCTGAGCAACCTGTTCCAGAGCCTCACCATACACACAGCAAAGAAATTTTTCCTAATATCCAGTCTAAACCTACTCTCTTTCAGTGTGAAGCCATTCCCCTTGTCCTGTCACTACACTCCAGCTCTCTTGCTGGCTCCCTTCAGGTACTGGAATGCTGCAATTATGTCACCCCAACTTGTTCCAGGCTGAACAAATGCAATTTTCTCAGCATATGTCTACCTCCACAATGTCTGCTTCTAATTATTCTTTTAAACAGCCCCATCACTAATAGATTTGTGCTTTACCTTAAGCAAGCACAGGAATAGGAATATCTAGTTTTATATCCTCAAACATGAGCTAAACCAATATAAGTTAAGGAAATACAGCACAAGAGATACTTACGAAGCTAAGATTTCAAGGGCAATAAGTTTATCTTTACTGAATGTGAAGCAGTTGAGAATATTAACCATTTTTGATGCTGGAACTGCCACTATTTTCTGATAAGAAAGAAAGAAAAAACAGTGTGTATAAAATAAAGCAGTAAAACTATTTTAAATTCAGAATATAACTCAGTAACAGCTTCATATGGTGTATTTCAGCAAACTTTTCATAGCCTCTCCCTCCCATTGGAAAGGAGACTCTAGAGGCTAAATGATGAACAAGCAGCTCCAAAAAACCACTCACCCAAAGCAAAGAAATCAGGAGAGTTAACAATAATTACAAAGGGTTACATCTATTTCTGTGATACACAGGAAAGTAAAAGCACTTTAGTCAGAAAAGATACCCCAGTTAGAAGTATGACATTTCATAGCTTGATACCACTGAAGAAGGAGGTAAAGAAGAAACTTTGAAGATTATAAAGTGTAGATTGACTCATCAGTCGAAAAGTAGGTGTCATAAAATTAAAATGACATTAAGAGAGCAAATTTATTCCACAAGATTATGCCACAAGAACTTACATGTTGCAAAGCCTTTATTGCCTTGAGCTGTGGTTCTGCCCAGGAGAAGTATCTCAGTAATTCAACAACCTGCAAGAGTATGGCCTTCAATTAATCTTTTAGCTAAATGAAAAATGTATGCTAACAGCATCAATATGACCTTTCCACTTCTGTAGCACAGTGGTATACTGCTAAAAAACATCTGTGTGTGATGTTTGATTGTCAGTGCCTACACCATCTAATCTTTTTATTTCTAAGTAGGCACCTAAAATTCTATTTTATGAAGTGAAGATTTTCTATGGAAATATTTACAATATTTACTTTTCTACATATATTTGTAACAATGCCACTGTATTAGAGTAAGTAAAAAAAAAGTATCTCTAAAAAAGCTTATCAAGAATCCGTATCTCAAACAGCATGTTCCCAAACATACACCAAAAAAAGCCAGCAGGAAAAGAAACAGGAAAAAGAACAGCTACATATTATCATATTATACATTGTCACTACATGTTTATTTAGACAATATATGCAAAATAATCTTAAACTCCTTTATGATAAATTTATACCGTTTTCCAGACACAATAAGAATGAAAATGTAGTGATTTAGATGACAAAGCAACTTGGAACTCTTTTTAATAGTTTCATGATGATATACTAATAGGAATTAAATCTCCTCAGTTAATAAATACGAAAAGTTAATATGATCAGTCTCAGCATGACTGGAGACAATCTGTTTGTATTACTGAATACACAAAAACAATAGCTCCCATTAAATCTATAACACTGTTGACTTTACCTGTTCACTGGAAAAGTATCCATGAACATATTCAATTGCTTTTAATTTGTACTCAGTCAATACAGCCTAAAAGATATAGAAAAAATATGCATAATTAGTGACTCAAAATTATAATTATAGCACAACCATCTGCTAACCTATTAATCTAAAATCTGCCCCTACAAAATGACAGTTGTATCAATTACACTGCAGCACTTTGAAGTAACAGTACATTCCTTAGCTGAGAACAGTGAAGAGCAGAAAGATGTGATTTGATTCTTCTGTTAAAAAAATACTAATTTTTTTATTTCCTTGATTTTGGTTTTTTGTTGTTGCTTATAACTGTACTGAGAGAACATCATCACTCTTCTTTTTGATCCAATGATTTACATCAACTTTAAGTTAAACAAGATAATACTGTTGATTATTCAGGCAATCTCTTTGTATAGCCCTGTAAACTAAGTAGCAAACTATTTTACTTCAGTGATTTTATGAAGAAATTGGATAACGAGTCTATACAGACAGAATTAAATATACAGCAAAGCCTGCTCCAGAGATGGATACTGTCTTATCATTATCCTTACACGTTTCAAACTTTAACATGTAGTCATACAAAACACACAAAGCACAGAACTTTAACAGCACTGGCCTCTTGACTTTGTGGCAAGACAGTTGTGTTGATAACCACGTGAGCTGTCTAATAACCAGGATTTCCTCCCTCTCGTGTACCCAGCTCTCTGTCACAGGTACAAGATGTAAAAAAAGACAGCCAACAGCTGAATTCCTGCCCCAAGCTGATGAAAACACCTGTCTCCACAGTTTCCTAGTCCCCCCCTCTAATGCTAGCTCTTGTGTACTCTCAAACCACCTCTAGCTTTACCCATACACCCACCTCTATCTTCCTCCCAATGGCCCTAAAATCTCCCCCTACCCCTTGCTGTCTTGTTCCTGTCTCTCCACATAGACAGACAGGAAGGTCCCCATCACTGCAGCCTGTGAGCGAGCAGCACAGGTGCACAGAAACCCACTCAGATACGTTGGAGGCAACCCTCTTCCTTTCTGTACCTCATTAACAGACAAACAAACAAACAGACTACACTACATTGAAGTCACAGGGGAGAAAGAATTTCTCTCTTCTCATTTTTCCTTCTGTCCTTTCCTTCTCTTCATGTATTTTGGAAAAAAAGCAGGGTATGTCATATTTTTTACTAAAACAAATGTTACTTTTCCTTCTTAAATCAACAACTGAATGACTTTATAACAAGAGTGCAAACAGAAAGCACTGCTATGCATATTTAAGGCAGGAACAAACAAACAAAACTGCCAAAGTTTATTTTGTTAGTAATTGTAAATACATCTACAGAAAAATAGAAGTAAGCCACACATGAAGACATTTAAATAATTGTTCCTGCTAATTGTATGACTGAAAATGGAACGTATAAACACAACAAACTTGTAAATCACATAATAAAGAAGGTTCTACCACAGAGGTAGAAATGAAGCTTAAACAAAAACACAGCAACAAAGACACAAAATCAGCATTTGGACAATGAAAGTTACACTGCAACAGCACAACTATTATTAACACAGCACAGCACTGATCCTTAGATCAACAGCAAGCTGGAATACAGGAATACAGGCAGATAGCATAGAGGAAACATAATTGCCTAAAATCACATGTCTAAATCCTTTTGTCTGAAGTCTTTAGTAATCACAGAGCATATTCTGAAGGACTGCAGTGCAGTAATATAATTGAAACATTACTCCCTCCCACCACCAATTATCAGAGAAAGCATTCATGTGCAAGTCGTTCCCTGATTTTGCTTTTTTTTTGTTCCCAGATTTTCCACACAAATTTGTAAGTTGGGAGGGAAGTCCACACCCTGAAATATTTTAGACTGTCATGTTTTTAGCTGTTTTATAAAGGAGACTTTATGACCCCAACCTTATGCAAAAATGTAGTTGTGATATCAAAGACTCACCCCTGGGGCCTCTGTTAAACAGTTTTATACCTCAACATGGTTTTACACGTCAATATGCTGCAAAATAATAACACTGCAATTGCAGCCATCACTGCCTTATGCTGAAGAGAAACTGAACTGAAACTCAACTCCAGTAACTACCCGAATTCAAATAAAGGAAATTTACCTCTCCTAGGCAAACCAACATAACAAAAAAACCCACTTATTACAAAATGCTATGTATCACTGTTCTGCCACGAGGAAATTTCATCTGAAACAAGCCCTTCATTGTCACACCAAGACAGCTTCAGCAGGTTAACTGTTCTCCCGTGACACTTAAACAACCTCTGCTTAACTGCAACAAAATACATCATCACAGGTTTCTGCTTCCCAGGCAAAACAAGAGACATTTATCTCAAAGGTTCTGATTTTTTCTCTCTCCTTTTCTCCTTCTAGCATTTGAGGAAGTGTGCCAACCATTAACTTCGAGCTTTCCTGTTAAAAGCAGGCCTCTGTGCAGAGAGAAACCAGAGCCCTGCCAGACACGAGGAAACCCAGGTGTGTATCTCTGCTCCCCACAACTAGCAGTATTTTGCTTGGTGAGTTTTTAAACAGGAGATGCAGAAGAACAGCTCAGAGCATGCATCAAAACGTAGGATTTACATCCCGGAGAAAGAATGTGTGCACACACTCCTGAGCTGTGGGAGACGGCACTTCCAACAAGGTCAAGAGTGTAGCTTAGAAACCAGCGTTCTCTCACTTCCTATTTGTGCACTGTACCTCCTAAATCAGCATATAAAAGGTGGCTACTTCACACTGTCTCTGGTCAGGCCAAGCAAACGCAGCCCTTCCCCCCAAATAAGAGATGCTTGGCTACTTTGGTTTTCTTCCTCATCTTCCTTGAAAGTGAAAATGCTGCACTACCCGTATCCAAGTGCTTATGTCAATGAGGGCTCAAGATCATCCAGTCCCAACCACCCTTGCCAGGGGCAGGGACACCTCCCACTAGACCAGATTGCCCAAGGTCTTATCCAACCCGGCCTTGAACATTACCAGGATTGGGGCATCCACCACCTCCCCGGGCAACCTGTTCCAGTGCCTCACCACCCTCACAGTAAAGAATTTCTTGTTAATACCTAATCTAAATGTTTGCCCCTTTCAATTTGTAGCCATTACTCCTTGTCCTATAGTCTATCACCAACTGATTCAACTAACATACAAAACGAGAAGTTACCTTCCTAATTTCATCCAGCACGGTTTCAAATGATTTCTTATCCATCTTGATTATTTCATTCAGTGTCGACACTTAAACGTGGAGGAAATAATACTAGTAATAAAAAAACCCTAAGTGTCTTTGAGCATACAGGAAAGAAGGATTAAAAAAAAAATAAATAAATAAAAAATGCCGGGCACGGAAGGCGGCGCGGGCTGTCCTCGGCGGCGGGGATGGAGCGCTGCAGTGTCTGCAGTGCCGGACACAGAGACAAAGGCGCCCGCCGGGAGCCGCCCGGCGCGCCCGCTGCCCGCGCGTCCCGCGGCCGCTCCGGGGCGCGGGGCTGGCGGCAGGGAGCGGCGGAAGG
>VZTJ01002535.1:0-32729 GCA_013397795.1 Orthonyx spaldingii | reverse complement strand
ATCGCTGTCGGTGCCTCACAGAGCTTGTGGCTGACGGGGTTCCCGGCGGAGGCTGCGGCACTGCGCGGCTTCGCAGCCCCGCCGAGATAAAGGGCGGCACCTTCCCCGGGGTTCCAGGCGGTGTGCTTCGCCCAAGCCAGGAAAAAGGAGTTTATAGGTGAATAACTTCCCGCGTGGTACTGACAGATTTTCTCCTTGCTTGATTGCTCTCGGTGTTCCTTCATGGTAGCCCAGGCTCCCTGTCCGCAGCGCTGTGTCATCAGCCAGAGATGGTCTCGGCAGGGCGAGGAGCAGAAATGTCAGGAGGCCGTGGGCCTTCAGGGTCACCCGCGTTACTTCTTAGCTCTGTAGTGAGTGCTCTGTTTCGATGCTTATCTTGCAGCAGTGCTTAGCTTCCACTCTTCTCTGGAAAAATAGAACAAGAACGTGAAATATTATTTTTTCCATTATCATTTAAAATGTATACATTGACGCGAGTCTGGCTATTCCTGGCATTTTACACTTCCTCTTTTCCACACGATGTAGTTTTCTTTCTTGACCTGTATTTGTTTTCTTTTTCTTATTTTCACATCTTGAAGTGGCTATTGAATCTGCTGCATTTGGAACCTTCTCTACTATTTCCCTTCTTCTGGAGTGTGATTTACAGATAGTAACAGCAACTTGGTGTAAGAAATTTCAGGATGTGTGTTTTACCTCCTAATTCCAGAGCTCCCCATTCCAAAGGACTTGATTAGCTAGTTTTCAGATTGTTGTAGTTTTCCCACTTGCAGTCCAGCCCCCTAGCTGCAAGCCTGCTTCTGTTTATATGTCTTGTTAATTTAAATTGAATAAATGAATTTATGATGCTTCAGCACACAGTTACTTTCAAATGCTGTTTCCTTTGATTCCACTCTCATGGAATTTGACTACTATATATTTTTTTTGTGTTTTCAGGTTTTAAAAGCAGAGTACTTCTCTCCTTGGAGGGGTGATCAACAGATGTACAAGCTGGACATAGGCTGGCCTAAAACTCCAGAACACTTCACTGGCCAAACATTTTGTGTTGCTGTCGACTCTCTCCATGGTTTGGTCTATGTAGGACAAGTGAGTGAGAATACTGTATTTCTCTCTGTGTTGTTCTCGTGTATTTTTGCCTGGTTAAGATTAGGATATATATGTGTATGTTTATAGATGCTTACATATTTATATGTATGTATGAATAATTATTGTATCAAACTCAGAGAAAATATAAGCAGGTATGTCTCTGCTATATCTATTTTTAAAAGCAGTTCTGGCACAACATTTGTTTGTGTTTTCTTTTTAAAGCATTAAAATTCTGTGGTATGAAAGCATGATCCAACTTAAATGAGTTACAGCAGCTTCTTTCCTTAGCTGTAAGATAAAATGTGATTCTGGGTGAGCTGAATCTTCCATTCTTTGAGGCCTTGTCCCATGAAATCAAAATCACACAGCTCTTTCAATCAGTTAGAGTAATTGGAGTTGAAGTATTTCCTCTACCCAGTTCCATGTCGGAGTATCTCTAGGCCATGGATAAGACTTTCTCTCTGTGGGACGTGGTGGGAATTTCTGGTGAAGCACAGTATGAGTACTTCAGTGCCATGCAGCTAATAGGCACAGTTGCAGTTTTTTGTGTCCGTGTTACAGTGAGTGTTCTTTTCAGCAGGAACACAAAATCACAATTCAAATTGAAGACCAAGACAGCTGCAGGCTGTCTTGGCTGCTCTGAAAGCTGGACCCTTTGTGATGTGAGGTGAAAGTCTAGACTGACTGGTAGGTTTTTTATGCTAAATTTAGACTCTTATCTCTTTTTCCTTTTCTAGCTGGAAAAAGAGTTCTAGTGGACAATTATGTCAGGAGGTTCTTACAATTCAGGAAACATTGCAAAAACTTCACAAAGAGGAATTTTAAATCATAAGATTACTTACTTAGTATGTTTTCTTTAGAATTTTTTTTGCCTTTTCAGCGGGGAGACAATGTGCCAAAGGTACTTGTATTCTCAGAAGAAGGGTATTTTCTTCACTCCTGGAATGATACAGTTGAAATGCCTCATGGTATCTTTGTATGGAACACTGCAATAGGAAGTTCAGTATGGATCACAGATGTTGGAACAGGTATGCCTGGTGGTGATATGAGAAAGGTTACGTGGGGAAGAAAATGTAATACTGCAGATTTTGCTTTAAACAACTCACTTATTTAAGTCTCTCAAACAATTCTGAGACAGATTTGTGCTTTTCTTGCCATGAACAAACTTCTTGAGTGCTGCACAAAATAGTCTGAAATTTCATGAGTTGTGCTGTGTGTTTGCTTACTGCTGAGCTCAGTCAGCACTCCTCCCTGCTGCCCAGAAATATCAGGGGAAAAAACTTTCTAGCTAGACCTAGGTTTAGTGATCCTAGTACAATGGATGAATATTTGTAGAGCTTGTGGATTTTCTAACCCACTGTCATAATCTCATTATAGAATTTTGTCTGTTAGATGTATTAATATCACTTCTGAGAATCAGATTTTCTTTTTTTAATCTCTGCAGTCAGTTTTAATACTTACATTTTGTTTTGTTCTGATGTTTTTGCAATTTTTTTCCTTAATTCAGGGAAATACGGACACACAGTGAAACAGTATAGCCCCTTGGGTAAACTTATACAGGTCTTGGGCACACCAGGTAATGCTGGTTCAAGTTTGATTCCCCTGCAATTTGATCAACCAGCAGAGATCTTCGTGGAGGAAACTGGAGAAGTCTATGTTGTTGATGGAGATGGAGGAATGAACAACAGATTGCTCAAACTATCAGATGGTATGGAAAAGTGAACTGGTGAAGTAGTTGACCACTGAAAACTGGATTTTAAATAACATCGTTTGGGAATACTTTTAAGCGAGTACTAGGTAGAACTGTCATTTAGCATTAGTTTGAAGACCTTATTGAATCAGATCCTGATTTGTTGTATGTCACTTCAGGAGAAATCTCTAATCATTCATGAGAAGAGGCTGAGAGAGTGACTTTGTTCAGTCTCCAGGAAAGAAAGCTAAGGCGGATTCTTACTGCTGTCTTCAAGTCAGAAAAAGTAGGCTATAGAGAAGACAGAGCCACGTGTTTCTTGGAGATATACAGTGAAGAATTAGGAACACTGAGCGAAAGATGCAAGAGGAGTGAATTTCAGTTTGATTTTTGTTAGAAAACATTCAGAATAAGGGTGGTCAGACAGTGAGTGACAGGGTGGCCCAAAGATAGTATGCACTCTCCATTCCTGTAAATGCTCAAAAGCTGATGAGTTGTGGGCAACCTGATGTAACTTCAGAGTCGGATTGGTTACCAGGGTTAGTCCTGCTTTGTAGAGCAGGTTGGACCAGGCAAGTGTCTGGAGCACTTTTATATTTAAATTGTTCTGTGGTTCTAATTAGCTCACTCAGGGCAGTGACTGAGGAGTCTGCACATGCTCACGGTTGGAATAAGTGAAGGAGCTGCTGTTTCTCCATTGTGCTATCATGAAGCAGATAGTTTCCTAATACCTAGTTTGCAAAATGATAAATTATTAAAAGTAAAAACTTCCAGGTAACAAATGTTAAAAATCAGTTTAGGAAGCAAATGAATAGCATAATCAGCCAAGTTATTTTTTTTCCTTTTTTTTTTTTCAATTCAGTGCTTAGCAGAACCTTGGATTATGGCTCCTGTGTGTTAGTGGCTACATTTCTGTAACCATAATCCTGAAACCACTAATAACAATCCAGTAGCCATTGTAGCAGTCACGTTTTTTCTGAGAGTTATGTATTGGGAGTACTGTGTTTAAAAGGTTAGAAATTTCATCTTTTACAAATTACCCAAAGTAACTTTGCAAGAAAATGACTTAAAAGCTGGTTTATTTGTTGTTTTCTCATTGTGATTTTTTAACTTTTATTTTTCATGGTGCTCACTGTTTAGACTACAAAGAGATATGGTTGACTGGAACAAATGGGAGTGGCATTGGTCAGTTCAAGATTCCTCACAGTGTAACAGTGGATGCTTTTGGACGGGTAAAGAATAAAGGAAATTTTTTTATTTCGTGTTTCGACAGACTTGTATATATATATTTGAGCAAAACAAAATGTATTTCTTTTTTATTTAAACTGTTATGATCTGTGTCACTTTATGGGGTTACAGTTTTTGGTGTGATAGTCCTGAGCTGAAGTTTCATACTGCAGATTCTGTGGAAGCAGCTGACTCCAAGGTTAACACAAGGATCCTGACCACTTACACTGTCAATGGCCATGCAACAACAGGCTGCTCCTCCTGCAGTTTGTAACAGGTTGCCATTGTGAGAGTACAGGAGAGCTGTGTTCTATAATAAATAAAAGCAATTCTGTTTCTTCAAGGGGCTGTAATTTCATATTTGGAAATTCCAAATAAGCTTTAGGTGATAGACGGTCTAGATCTAGCTAGACTGTGGACATTACTCTCTCTTATATGCAGCCCAAGGCATTCCAAGAGTCTGCTTCTGCCAGGTGTTAATTGTAGTCTTTGCGTCTGCTGCTCCTAGAGAGGAATTATGCAGTCACTTCTTAATCTGTTTCAGGGAAAATCAGATTGCTTCACTGAAACACCACTGGTTGATGCCAATTCTGCTGATGCTGTCTGAATCAAAATAGGAAGTGTATATAAAAATCAATTTTCTGTCAAAACTGGCAGAGTGGGAGAAAAAACAGGAGGAACATGGTCACTTTATGCCACAGGGTAACCATGAGTTTATTCATTCAAAGACAGCAACTGGGATGAGCTACAATTTTCCTGCCAACATAGTGTTGATCATCAGTTTAGGCTGAAAAAAAATTATTAATTCATAAGAAACCTGAGAGAATGCTGTAGTAGTGTTTCATTTAAAAATAGTGACGAAAGATCTATGGTTATGTTTATTGCTCCCTTTTTGGTGATACCTCAGAAGAGTAATGAAGTTTGCTTACCAGAGTGATGAGCTGTCAACAACTAAAACTTCAATGATTTTTGTACAAAAAATGCCTTCATTGGAACTGTCTAGTGCTATTGCTGGCTTGCAGTGTTTGTGAACCCAGTTAACACAGGGTGGGACAGAGACAAAACTGGTGAGACAAAACTGGTTAGACAAAATCAGCTAAACATTCTCTAAGTGTTTAAATTTCTCAATATTTGTAGTAGTATTAGGCATATCAAGAGTGTTTGCAGATCATGATGATGAAATGAGACTACCATTGGAAAAAAAATGCAGGTGACAGACTTTTAGACAGACCTTCAGAATTTAGTAGGTGGGAATATGTCTTCATTGTGGGGATAAAAGTCCTATAAAGTATATCCATATAGCCACAAAAATGAAGAGAAGGCACTGATTTCTCTGTTAAAGTAGTATAAAATAATTTGTGTATGTAAACTATGGGTCAGTTTTGGTTTATATCTGGAAGTCAGATCTACCGATTTAGTTTTGAATGGGAAGGTATACGTTCTTCTAGGGTACATTCTTCCATATTTACTGTAGGAAACTTTCCTCTTGTGAGAAATAAATGCATTTAATTTGTTCTATTTGTTGACACCCATGATTTTTCCTTTTAACAGGTATGGGTTGCAGACAGAGGCAACAAGAGACTCCAAGTTTTTGATAAAGTCACGGGAGAATGGCTTGGGTCTTGGAGTGGCTGTTTTTCAGAAGATGGCCCCTACTCTGTCAGGTGTTGTCGAACAGTTCTAGAAGCATGCAATTACATAAATAAGGTGTACTCTTACTGGTGAATTAAAATACTGATATTTAATGCCTGCTGACAAGGAGTTAACCAGTGTAATAAGGTGCTGGGTGTCCTAACATATGCAAAGATCTGCACAGTTGCATCTTAATGGGGAAATCCTGGCTTTATAACTAGCCCTGTGGATTTGAGTGCAGGATTGGGAGCTTCACTTTACAGTTGTTATGTTTTTAACCTTACTGTTACAGCTTTTACAGGAAGAAAGATTTTCTTGAACGAGTTTTCTGTAGCATAATGTGTCTCAATGAGCAGCTGTAGGAAGAGCAAGGCTTAGAAGTTAATTCTCAATGTTACATTGCATTTTGTCAGTCATAGCCTTCAAAACTGTCACTATTAAAGAGGTTTTATTTGTTTTAAAATGAGATGTCATATGGAGTTCATAGTTCAAAAATATGTTTGTCTTTCACAGGTTTACTGCCGATTACAAATACCTGATTGTAGCTCAGCTGAATATCAACCGGTTGGCAATCTTGGCAGCACCTCCAGTGGGCTCCATTGGGGACTGTGTCACGGTCCACAGTGTCCAGCTGGCTGAGGAAACCAAACCACACCTTGTGGATGTAGACATGAGGAGTGGAGCAGTCTATGTTGCAGAGATTGGAGCCCAGCAAGTACAAAAATATGTTCCCTTAAGCTGATGGTTTCTCACAACTGCTGTGGCACAAGCTGTGTGACATGTAAGACCTGTGACACCATTTTCTTGAGTTCTTTATAGCTTGTGTTTCCTTAGACAACCACAGAACTGCACAAGTGCTCCCAGAACTCCAGAGCTAAGACTCCGTCCTAGCTGTTCTGGAGAAATACTTGGTCTTGAGCTGTTACTTGTTTTAGTAATGCTATGGTGGCTTTTACTTTTGTTGCAATTGTAAAATGATAAGTATTTTAATTTTATTATATAAAACTTTGCAAACACAATTGTTGATCTTAAATGTATGGGGTCAGCTTGGGGCTCCTCTCCTTAGCCTGTGTGTTTTGTTAAATGGTCTGAAATGTCTGAAAGAAGTTTTATAAATTATTTCCTGGGAGAAGAGCACTTCAATGTTTCTTCACTCAGTGTTTTGAATGGTTGCGCTGGTACTGTTCAACACAGAATATAAGGACGTGTCACAATGTTAAATTAGATGCTGCTGGATATTGGTGTCAGTACTGATACTGGCATCTGCCTTAGGTGGTTAATAACATAAGAATTGAAATCTGTTTTCAGCTCTAGCTAAAGCCATAAAGTCTGTAATAAGCTTGAGCTAAATTGATATTAGACACTTCAGACTAAATTAAAAGTATGTGCACAGCAGCCAAGTACTGATTCTTAACTAAATCAGTTTAACCTTATTTGATTTATATCAGCGTGAGTTTTCTGTTCCATAAGATTTCATAGTGGAACATATTGAGCTTCAAGTCATGTAAATTCCTCAAGAAAAACAAATTGCAATTTGCTAGGAAAGTCTTAATCAGCAGTAGGGACTGGGAGACATATGATTTTCTTCCGATTTAATTGAAGCTCTGTCAGTTAAAAGCAAAGCATCTGTTTTAATTTATTTCCAGAACTCAGACTTCATCTACTCCGTTAATGTCTAGAGTTCAGTTTCTTACACTCTATTACAGCAGATGTCTCTAAGCTCTGTCCTAAAAAATCCTGCCTCTCAATTTCCAGACCAGAGTGGTTCTGCTTTCTTTACGTGTTGCTGTAAGATTTTAAGTTCACTTTATAGCATAAAGGAAACCAGGTATGGGGAAATGGGATGGGGAAGATGGCATGGCAGAAATGAGACAGTGGATAACTGATTACCATGGTAAAACTGTGGATCCACATTCCATATTTTCCAGCTCTTCAAAACATTTGAAAGGATTTTTGCTGTTTCCACACACTTATTCTACTGTGTGGATTATTTTATTGCTAATTACCAGCTAAGAGAGGCAATTTTTTTCTACTTTCTTAGAAAGGGAATATGGGAAATAGTATTGTACTGATAGGAAATACCCATTTCAGTGAACATTATCAAAAGCAAATGCTACTTAATTTGGTAGGTTTCAACCTATGATCACAAATTTGTGCAGCAGATGGAAAATCTGTCCAGAAAAGTCAGATTTATGCTTCCTTGGGAAAGTAACTCAGCTGTGGAGCCTGACTGCCTGATTTCAGTACTATTTGAGATTAATGCACTAAATGTGAATGCTTTGTTGTTGGCTACATTCACAACAACAAATCCAGATCCCACCTGGGGCTCGCCCTCACTCAAGCCTTAGAAGCAGAACTTTAAGGTTATATATACACTAGGAAATATAGTCCATCACTAATGTGGTCTTGAATGGGAGCTAGTAAGCAATATTTATTTGCTGAAAAAGTAGCAGTACTTCCTCAAGACCTATGTGGATATGGCCACATAGTGTGTTGTCTGGCTTTTCTAACTAGTTTTTGACTAGCTCAGGGATCTCTGCTCTGTGTGCAATTTAGGTATTTCTTGTCTACACAAGGTGGATTTATTTTATAAAATTTTACTGTAATATCATGATATTTGAGCATATCTTGATGTTGTAGGGGGTCCAGGCATACCCATCTTTCTTCACTACATCCTCTCCTTATTTATTTTTCCTTTGTCACATGCATTTGAAAATACAGCTCAAATATGAGAGTTATGTTTTCTGGGAACATGTTTTTGTGTTCAGTAAACCAATATAGTGCACTTTTGGATGTTGACAAATAACTTACTTGTACAAGTTTCTGTCTGCTGCGTGGATCTGCTCTCAATTCTCTTTTTCATGAGCTTTTGCAGCTGCAGGAAATGGGGAGCATCCATGCAGTTTTGTGTGGCTTTACTGAAATAGGCCAAGGTGCCAAAATGTGCCTTGCCACTAGGCATTTGGGTGTCTGTGATAACAAGGGACAAGGGATGCTTGTTATTAACAATTATGAGATGCTTAGGCTCTATTTAATCTCTGTGTCTATGACCAGACTGAGAAAATGATTTTGTGCACTAATTTGCTAATTCTCTGAATGTTTTCTTATGTATCAGCTTGAAACTGATTTCTGAAAAAATGCATAGTAAGAGAATTGGATAAAATAAATTGAGAATTTCCCATTATTAAAGTCTTGGGTGCTTTATTTCTGTACTAATATAAATACATTCCATTGTAATAGATTATTCTTCTGAATATAGAGCCCTTGGCACTTAAATAAAGTATTTAATAATTTCTGATACCAACATTTAAATGTATGTAAAATTTCATATTATCTTTAGACGTCATTATTTCTGTGCCCAATCTCTTTTGCATTCTAATTTATGTATCAACACAGACACGTAAATATCTCTTATATGTTTCCTTCTGAGTAATTAGTAAAATGGAATGATGAGTTACATAAGTGCCAAGTTTAAAAAAAATATTTAAACTGTATACTGTTATGATGTTAATAGGGAAATTAAAAAGGAACTAATAAAACACTTCTTATACCAAATCAGGTTTTATTTTCAGAAAAGATTTACTGAGCAATCTGTATAGTTTTTAAAAGACCAAGAAGGGTCCTCTATGGATGAGAAATGCTTGCACAAGAAGAAAGTAACATACTGCGGTGTTAACTAGACAAGAGAGAAACATAAAGGGATTGCTAGAACTGCCCAAAAATCTAATTTTAGGTAGTAAGTGCCTGAAGGTAGTAAGTAAGCTTTTAAGTGTAAGCAGTAATCACTGGAGTATTCAAGTAATGGAAATAGAAATACCCTCTATTTTGATCTCTCCAATTCTGAAGGCCATTTTTTTTTATTAATTGATCCTTTTCTTTGAGTAAGTACCTAGATTGTTAACTGGGTGATGTTTCCAGGAGGTAAGACCAGATCATATAGTGCTCTCTCTTCACAGGATCACAGAATGGTTTGGGTTGGAAAACACCTTCAATATCATCTGGTTCCAACCCCCTTGCCATGAGCAGGGAACTCTCTGCTAGATCAGGTTGCTCAGATCATCCACCCACACCTTGAGCACTTCAAGGGATGGGGCATCCACAACTCCATTGAAAAACCTGTGCCAGTGCCTCATTAATCATTATTTTTTTGTGATGCTCAACATCCTTTTTTTGTGTGTTTGTGTTTTCACAGTCAGAAATTTGTTAACAATATTTGGGCAAAACAAAAAAAGCCTTGAGTCCGGTTTGTGCTATGCAAGATCGGGTTAGTGAAGGGGAGGGTACAAAAGTATGTCCGTGGGTCAGTTCGTTGCTGGAAGTTCACTGCCACTGAGTAAGACGGCTGCCTCACAGTGGTTATTAAGCTTTTTGAAGCATTAAGTAGTCAGTTATCTTAGTTGGCACCCACTTTCTTAACGATTTGTATCGTGAGAAGCCTTCTCAAGCGATCTGTCACCCAGAAGTGTGTTTGCAATCACTCAAGTTGCCTGTACCCAACGTAAGAGGGCACCAAACCCCTGCTGGTGCTTGGTGGGCTCAGTGTGAAGACAGACAGACCTAACAGCTGATGCTTCCTGAACGTTTTCACTAAGTCAACAGAGATAATTTCTCCAGACTTCCTTTCTCTTTTCAAAATAGACTGCTCAAAGCATGAGCTGATCATAGAATCATAGTAATTTTGGCTTATTATTACTGGATTTATAAACATCTTGTATTTCCATGTTTTTTCCTAGGAAAAAAATCAGTAATTCAGTGTCCAGAGACAATTGGATATCATGAATTGATTCTTGTAGTCCTTACATCCTTGGTTTCAATGGAATTACTACTGATATGTTGTTTTGGAAACATAATAATTTTTAATAGTATAACTGTAGCAGCATAATTATTCCAAGAGAGTGATGCCAGTATATTTCCCTACAGAGGTGACCTTGAGTGAGATTAGAGCTAATCTTACTTAATCTCATTCACCAATTTTATTCTATCCCTCCTTTCTCAGTCTTTGTTTTAAAAAAATCCTGCTCTGGTTTTGTATTACTATTTTATTCTACTTCTTTGGGAAGTTGCATCTGCAAAAACTGCATTTTCTAGTAGTTACTATGAAAAGGTTAGAACACACTTTTCTTCAGGTAAATGGTTCAATATATTTGAATCTTTCAGTGTTCATAAAACATCAAAGTCATGTTGCTTATATGAAATTTTAAAGTAAGTGCATATTAATTTATGCACACAGGATGATTTGTTACTGCATTAAAGCCAAAGTAACACTGATACAAATGAGATATTGAATAGATATACTTTATCACAGTATCACATGTTTCAAGTCTGAGGAAACCACAAGTAATTGTGTAACTGGATCTGCAAAACAGAGGTGAGAAATACTGCCCAGTTACAACAGGAATAAGCCTGGTAATTCCATCTCAGCTATGGTAGGATCTCTTACAAACAAACTAAGATTTGAGAAATCTGTTGAATAACTAGAGCCTATATATTTAAATTCTTCCTAATAGTCAGTAAACATCATTATGGAGGGGAGGCTTTATATTTAGTCTGGATTAATTTGTCTTCAACATCCTGTGTTCTGTTTTCAGGTAGCTTAGAGATTTAATATGGCAATTTTTTTTTTTTTTTCTTATCTCCCATGGAGTCAGTTACAGATGATGACTGAGTCATCTGTTGCTCTGCTCCTTGCCTAAACTGTATAGATTGGAAAACTTGACTTGCAATGGAAAACTGATAAGACTTTAATTTCAAAATATTTTCATAGCCCTTTTTAATAAAAACAAACAAATCCAGAAGAATATTTACTGTGTGACAGGAAGTTTGGGTATTAAAATTGCCAGCACTAAACCCATCTGTGTGTTGTACAGGAGTAATACTACCTCCCCATGATTTGATGAGGCTGAATTTACTCCTGCTACTAGCTCTCAGTACAGTACAGTACTGTCTCTGACAGTTGTCAAAGAATTTGGGTGACTACATGGTCAAGGCGTAAAGGTGGAAGAATAGACCAGAACGGATACAGAGATTTCATCTGTGTTTGCTGTTGAAGTGCTTAGCAAACTTTTCATGCTATTAACACTTTTGACAGGGTCTTAACCAAAAGATATGGCTGAATTTAAGTGTCAGTAAATGGCTTATTGAAACAATCTGATAAGTTACTAGCAGGTGGTCAGTTCATTAAGGCCATTAAGTATTTTCAGGAGATTTCTGAAGTACTTTATCTTGTACTTAGAACTGCATTAGTATCAGATGAGAGAAAAAAAAAGGCAAATATGGTTCAATGAGAGAAAAAACAAATCCACCACACACAAACAAACAAAAAACCCACCACCACACCTGTGTGTGAGATTTCTCTAGAGGTTCAAAATAATTGATGACTGTACCTTGCCAATTGACATAAACCATAATGAAAGAGTAGATGTATTGGATATAGAACCAGGAAATCTATTACAGGTCTTTGGAAGAATCTCTGAGCATGTATGTCAGGATGATCTAGCTAATAAAGTTTGCTTAAATCTTAAAAGGGCTTTTAGCAACATCTAATGCCAAGTGTCCAGTTGTGTGAAATGAAAAAGAAGGGATAATTATGGAAGACTAATTAAAATACTATAAATGAAGTGAAAAGCTAGTTCTGTGCTGGTCAATGTATTGATAAATGTTCTGGAAAAAACTTGGGAAGTCAGGGTCAGAATTTACTGACAAAGCTAAGCTACTCAGGCTTGAGAGTAAAGACAAAAGCTGCAAAGAATTGCAGAAGGATATCATGAGATTGAATGACTGGGAAATAAAATAGAAAAAGAAATAACATTGATAAATACAAAATCAGGTACAATTAGTAAAAAGAAGTCCAACTTTATACACTGTGATAGCTTTAATATATACTGCCATTCAGGAAATTATTCCAGCTCATAAAGATGGTTCTATGAACACATCAGCTTTCAAACTCAGCAGCAGTCAGGAAACAAAGAGAATAATGGGCAGTACTAGGAAAGTACCAGCTAATCAAACAGAAAGCTTTGCAATGCAGTTATGTGAATTCCTAGTGCACGCTCATTTGGAATAGTTCAGGCAATTCTGCCTCTTCTTCCCCCTTCTAATCTCAGGAAGACTAAAGCAGAACTAGAAATAGTAGAGCAGGGGAAGAAAAGTCTGTTAAAAATCCTTGGTTGTATGCAGCTGCTGTGTGGGGTATCATCAGCATTTCAACAAGCAAGGCCTCTGTGTGAACATGCCTTTTCCCTATACCTGCTGCTGCAAACTGGTTTGGCTGCAGAGCTCGGTGGGGATGTACAGACTGCTGGAATGCCATGGTGGGGTTGAGGATACACATGGCCAGAGACTTGTGGTGTCTATTGTGCAGGAGCGATTAGCTTGAAAGGAAGTTAGGAGTTTGCAAATACCTAAGCTTTTAGTGGTGAAGGTACTTAATGAATAGGGTATACAGTCACAAAGTCAGTTCATTTGTCTTACCAAAAATCAAAAATTTTAGCAAAGAGATCAGAGTTGCCCTCATTCCAGCCTGATCACCTTTGATGTTCCTCCTAAGGGTCATGCTCTGGCTGCCTGTGCCACCTGTCCATTGCCCAAAGATGAAAAGCACTATACTCTCTGCATCAGGTACTAAAATATAAAAAAAATATTAAATTTTTGGTAACATGTCATCACCCATGGTCTCACACAAACACAAGGTAGCAAAAGCTAATTTTTTTTTCAGATTGGAACTCTTGAAAAATGTTGGAATTCAAATGAAGATGTTCTTTAAATGTTTTAATGATTTCCAGCCAAGACACAATGCTGATGGTTGTGCTGGTTTATCTCACGTGCATTGTGTAGCTGGAACAAGCAGGCAGAAGATGACTCTTGGCTCCCAAATCGGCCCTCCCACTGCAATGTTCGTGGCAGTGGGTGACTGGTCTGCATCAAATACCCATAATTGTCACTACAGGGATGCTGTTAAAGAGAAAGGAATCATGTTAGAGGCATGTGCTTCAGCATGTGTATAAATCTTATAGTGGGAATACGTCTTTAATCAATTAAGGAGACCTGGAGGTCAGGGGAGAGGAGAGGGGAGTTATTCTACTTAGAAGAGGGGAGAAGAGGGGAGCGATTCTACTTAGCAGAGCCCACACTAGCTCTATAATAAGGTTTGTCCCATCTTACTTAATGCTCAGTCTAATTTCAGAGCTTTTAGTAATGAAAACTAGAAAATTGTTATAAGAGCAGGAGATTTTACTATAACTAAGGATTGCCATGATGTGCCTCCAAGCTGTTGCCTTAACAGGGCTTTGTGATGGATGATGCTACTAGATGGAAACAGAAAGAAAGCAATTTTGAATCATCTATAAGACAGATAATGACCTGGAGGAGCTAGAAATATTTGGGATAACTTTTAAGGTGCTAGCTTTCAATTGATTTGAAACTGCTTGCCAGTGTTCTGACATGGATGAATGGTGCAGCAGAGAGCTCCTGATTTGCATTTTGCCCAATCTCCTTGGCACAGACTTCCTTCTTTCTCATAGACAATTGAGTCAGGAGGAAATACAGGCCACAAACAATATTTATCAAATATCTTTTATTAATTAAACTGTTAATAGAGTCAAGTTGCTATTTTCCATATAGTTATGTCTGATGGTGTTTACCCCAGGTGACCCATGTGAATCTACCTCCAGAGCTCACCCCTCTGAAAAAGGGCTGCCACAGACAGCTCCCACCGTGTACTTACCTTCTCTCTGGCCTGCTGCTTTCCAATCACAATTTCTCCATCCTCACACAGGTTCTGGCAGTGCACAAGTCTTCTTCCCCACATGCAGCTCCCCAGCAGCACACAGGAGAGGAGGACAGATTGCACATCAGGAAGCCGTGACAGCACTGGAGGAGTTTATGTTAAAAAAGTCTCTTTTTTTAACCAAACATTGCAAAGAAAGACACAGCTTATCTAAAAAGGCAGATTTTCTGGCAGTCTAGGAGAGGCCACCTCTAAAGCAGAGTTGGCCACCAGGCAGTCCTAGGAAGGTTGCCAGGTGCTGTGAAACCCATGCAGCTCTGCAGAGCAGTCATGTAAGGTCTGGTGTGTCCCATCAACTTCTCCCTGTGCCCTTCCTGGTCCATACAGAACCAGAGGGGCCTTCAGCCACGATGGCTGCTCTCTGAGCAGCACCTTCCTTCTCCAACAGAGGAAGCAATCATGTTCCCGATATAAAACCTATAATGATCTGCAGACACAACATTTGTAGGGAAAAATATTATCTCTTGTTAGCCCATTTGTGGCAGTGTAAATCAGGGGACAAGCATTTGGGTATGCAAGGTCTTATGTAACTTTTTTTTTTTTTTAGAACAACTTTCTCACTAGGTATAATAAAGGATATCACCTTCCCCAGACAAGTTCAACTTGCTCAAGATGATGTAACAAATTTCGGATTGTATGGATTGCATATTGTACGTGTCCTAAACATGAACACACACACACTCAGGTATACAGATAATATATCAGGAGATGTGTACAGCAGATGCAGTATATACAATCTAACATTCATACATATGTATGTTATTTTAATTTAATTTTTATTGATCTAGTCTGGGTCCAAGGTATGCCAGGAGAGGAGAGTGGTAGCAAATGTTTCTATAATGAAAGTGCCTAAGCCACCCAGCATCAGCAGTAATTCCCTGCTGTGTTTGCTCTGTAGAGAGACAGCCCTTGCCCTGGAGGCCTTCCCCAAGGAAGTGGACTGGTGTTAAAGAAAAGCAATATATAATTCAGTAAGACAATCTGAAACCTTCATGCTTTCAAAAGGAGGTCTGGTTTGATATGAGGGATCCATTAGATCAGCTCAGGTGTCCCAAGGAATGCTATTGCACCAGTCTAACTCACTGCAATAATTACAGTGTACGAGTTTTAATGGATTTTATGACATCCTTAGTTTTCACTCTTTTGCTTGGGAGAAATTTCAGCTGGAATAAGAAAGGAATAATAGCTGCTTGACCCAAAATCTTTATCAGAGAAGAAACACTTGCAGCTTGATCTAAAAATCTCAAACCCTGTGTTATTTCAAAAGAAAAAAACACAGCACTTGGCACTACACAATACATGAGATAAAAGCCTGCACATTGCCAAGAGAGCTTGACATAAGCACATTGCAGATAATGAAACTGTGGGAAAAATTAATAGAGAGGAAATTATGAGCACTTTCTAAAAAGTTTTATTATAAACATACCTGTTAGCCCATGGAAGAATTTCTTTTTCACTGCAATGTGGTTAGAGGTGAATCCAAGTAAACAAAACATTCAAAAATTAAGTGGATCACAGTGGCATTTAATGGAAATACAAGCCCATGATAGAGGCTGGAAATGTACCCTTTTTGTCAGGCAAAGATTTATGTCAGCCTAGTAAAATTGAATGTGGTTCCTGGTGCACACATTTAAAGAGCTAGTACCAGGATACAGCTATCCCTAGGACAGCAGTCTCAAATTCAAAGTCTAAATTGGGCTCCAGATCAGGAGTGGCAATTGGCAACATTTAAATAAACACCAGCAGACCAAGTGACCGGTAATCCACTGCTCATCCCTCACTAGCCCGTGCCTCCTCAGTGAGGATGAGTGACAAAACCGGGTACATCCTCTGAAGCGTAATAATTAAATGGGCTGAATTCTCCGTGGCTGGGTGTTCAAAATGCAAATACTGCTGCTTTTTGAAATTCAGGAGAGAATTTATTAGCCTTTTATACAGATAATCAGATGCAGTGGGGGAGGGATGAATGGTAAAATTGAAGCAATACTGGCAACCCAGAAACTGTGGGATAAATGGGATTGGGTTGCTTCATTCCTGTTCTGGGATAAGACTATTTTAGCTGCTGCAGTTGGTTTAATTGCCTGGCCTTAGTTTTTTAACTGGGTGAAAGCAAACCTGGAGCCTCATGTTGGTCCCTTATTTTTTGCTCTCTTGCTTGCTCCACAAGGGAAGGGAATGAAACAAAACGGGAAGCTGACCACTCCTCCTCCAGCCTGGAGAAGTCTCCAGGTGCCCAACAAGGGTGACTTTTGCTTTGCAGCAGTGCTCTCATGCACAGACCACCCTGAGGGGATAGAAGGGCAGAGAGAACAGAACCAGCCCTGGACACTTCTCCTCCCATTTTTTTCACAGCTGTTTTAATTGGTGTCCAGTCTTAGACCCCAGCCTCTGGTGTCCTATTCCTCTTCTTCAACAAGGCTCTTGAGGAAAGTTCCAGGACTGTAGTTGGCTTATCAAAATATGAGCTGAGTGATCGATAAAGCCAGTCATGTCACCCTTCCAACATTCACCTTTATTAGACATTAGTTTTGTTTACTTTTGGCCTCTGAAGTTAAACTATTCGGGCTGAAGTCATCCATGCAACGGATTTGCTTTATCTTCTGCTTAAATCAGTGACTCCTAAGAAAGTATATTGTTTTCCACTTAAAAGAATTTTAAAACAGGCAGAAGCTCTAATGCCTTCCTACTAAATATGGCTTTAAATTCAGCAAAGGTCATGCCCTCTGCATGAGATAATTTCCACTTGCTATTCCTGTGGAAAATATGTGGATGTTTGGCTGTGCAGTGAGCCTGGAGATGTCCAAGGAATGGAAAGCTGCAGAAGGACCACCCAGCAGAGGATACTGAATGAGAGAGGAGCCCCTGGGGAGAAAATAAGTTGGTGATCATATCATTAAAGATTGTAGCCATGATGCATGTGGGGAAAGGGCAGATTTAGAGCTACACAGATAGCATTAACTCTGACACTTCCTAGGCTTTTGCCTGCTTGAGTTTGTAGATTTAATAACGTATTAAATGTGCATATGTGCATGTACAGTATTGTTTTCTGACAATGTCCCTTTAACCTGGTAAATCTGTTTGCAATTCTCAATACCTCAACACACAAGGCCACTCAATGAAAATAACTGTTGTGTAAATTGATCCCTAAGACATAGCTGAGGAGAACATAAGATTACAGTGCAAAGTGAGCTTTCAGTGTTACTGAGAAAGAAAATAGTCTGTGTCACCAGAGGTGGGCTGCTGCGTTGGATCTTATTCTCTCTTTAGTTTTCTTTACAGCTATGTCCAATGGTGTTTACAGTATATGTGCTTAAGTGGACGGGAGAAAACTGTTCAACAGAAGCCTCAAAAACTCACAACAAAAACATTCTTCTTGGATTACCAGTTACTTGTTTTTGTTACTTCTGTAATCAGCTCTATTTTTTACTCCTCCCTAGCTTGAAATTTTATTTAGTTGACCTTGCCTGTACACAGATCCACAAATAGAACAAGACAGCCTCTCCTCTCACAGTTTAAGATTCAAAAATTAGTTTTTAATGAAAGATGCTTCCAGTCTTTTTAAAAGAAATAGTAATTTGAATCACAACAAGGACTATTAAACAATTTCCTATACTGAGCTACAATAGGTATTTTCATCTCTACACCTCTTCTAATTGCTCACTCTTATTCTTACTGCTTATATATCTTGATGGGTTTTAATGTGCTTATGATGCTTCTCCAGAGTATTTTGCTAGATTATGGTGAGCAGAGTTATTATATGGATGGTCCTTTCGTCTTCCGAGCATCTTATTACTTTATCAATTAAGATTTTATGAGTAGTCCTATCTTGCTAAAATTTGCAAATCAAATAACTTTTAATTTAAAGGAGAATGATTTGATGGTAGTGCCTGCTGGGTTTAGCTAAAGTAAATCAAAACACACTCAGTGTAGCTGAAATTGTCTTGAAAGCAGAAAAGCAGTTGCACTGTGAATCTGTGGGGGTGGAGGTGATGAATTACACTGTGAAGGAAAATGAAAACCAGATGGCACTTGCCAAACACCAACACAGCGCAGTTATGCAGAGTGAAGGCACAGCCACACAGCACTTACACAAACCTGTTACCTAGATCCTCACCAGGCTGCTGAGCAGAGTGAAGCTTGAGTTTTGCTGAGGTGTCTGGTGACATCGGGGTTTTGTAGATGAAGACAAAGCAGCAGCTTGGGCTGAATGAGCCCAGGCTGGAGATAAGATGATGGACGGGCAGTTTGCCAGGACCTCCGCAGCACTGGTGGCTTTGCCCAGCACTGCTGCACCATTTGGAACCTTCAGCAGCGCCCGCAGGGCAGGGAGCTGCTGGCTGCTCTGATAACAGGGCGTGAAGGGGGGGTTGAAGTCTGAGCTTGAACAGCGTGCTTTTTCCCTTTTACAACAGCTCGGGCATAGCTTTGGTGGCCACAAATAGTTTTAAACTCACAACTTCAACTGCATTATGAATCTAAGCTTGGTGTAGGAGGAACACAGATTTTATATAGGAGGAGATAAAACTTGTAGGAAAGGTTAAAACACTGACTGCACTCCAACCAGGAAGAAAATTGTCACTGACAGCTACAGCAAAAACAGGATTTTCCCCTATGCAAATACATCACATATTTTGTTGTTGCTAATATGACCCCACTCACTAGGACCATAGCAAAAACAAGAAAATACAACCTGGTGATGAGGGATTGACATCAGAGGTGGGTTGGTTCTGCTGCTCCAGAGCATTCACAGCTTACAAGCTGGGGAGTGCAGCTGTAAGTGAACAGAAGCTTTTTCCTCAGTAAGTTCTTGTTTATTAAATGTTGTTTTTTGAATTTTTTTGCAACTTTAAAGTAGATTTTCCAATCAACACATGAGTCATTCCCCTAATCCTCTTTATTTTGCTAACTGAAAAGTAAGAAGACTCAGCTGATATACACCTTGGCATATTGCCATTTTATGATTCAGTCTACTATCACAATTGTTTGTTGTTCTGCTTTGTTTCAGTGAAAATGATGGATTATAATAATAATTTTGCATATTGTACTTCTCTTTTAGTCCTTAGATCCAGAAAGAGATTTGGACCCATTTTCCTGCAAGTGAACCACAGTAAAGGCATGCCATTTTTATTTAGAGATACCTAGGTTAATCTTTATTATCAACATCTCTTATTAGCAACATTAAAGAGGAAAATCAATTCCAAAAAAAATCTTCCTGAGCACTTTCCAGCAGTAAAAGGTCATGGCACTGCAGAGTTAAAGCCTCATCATCTCTACATGACTATTCTTGCTGGCTTTGTTCCAGCTAAAATATCTTGTGAAATGGTCATATGAGTGCTTTATGATTGAATTCAGCAATTTATAGAAGATTCCCTTTGGCTACAACTTCCCACCCTGCAGCTGAGATGCAGTAACTGACAGCATGCCTGGGGCAAAGGAAGGTACAAATTTTAACTGGAGATGCTAACAGTTTGTGTAGATACGCATTTTTAGGGGTTCTGCCATGCTGTGGCACCATGCATGGTGCTCAAGGTGAAAAAGTTTAATCCATTGACACTGCAAAACTGATCCCTCCTTCAGCTTGGGTGAATGCTGCATATCACAACACAGAAAGCTTCTCTGTGGGAGAGTTACCTGATCTCATCCACCACAATGTGAAGGCAAGGATCTTACAGATCTGTTATCTGTTTTTCTTGCAAAACCCACCTGTGAGTTGGTGCTGACCTGAGATGTCCAACTTCTGGCCACAGCCCTGATTTACACCTGCCTAATTCTCTCCATGAAAAAAAGTTTGCTTTTTTCCCTGGGTAGCTGGAAGAGGGTCTGAACTCCAGTATCGCAGGTTGAAAGGCTGGATGGCAAAGATTATGTCCATTCTATTAAAAATAACAGAACAGAGGGTTTGGTCTCTATCCCTGAGTGACATGGACTGTCTCACATCCACACAGCCCAGGACGTGTTCCTCCTGTAGCACTCTCACCCTATCCTCTCTCTGGATGTCCTCTGGCATCCTGTTGGTGCCCCTTCAGCAACAGAATCATGATTGAGAGGGCTGGGGATCTTTACCTTGTTTTCTTTTTCTGAAATAATCCAGGGTTTGCTCTGCAGTTCTGAACTTAAAGCACCTGTAAGTGTATGTTTTATTCACACCAGCATGTGGCACAAGGACGTCAACCCAGTGACAGAGGGTCAGGTTTACCATGGTGCCTTCTGGCAGGAGTTTGCTGAGAAAAGACTCTCCCCAAAAGCACTTCTGGGTTCTCTCTTGGAAAATATTCATTGGAGTAGTCAGGTCAGCCCTTGAGAAAACTAAAAATTCAGAAGAGAAGAGTTGGGAACCAGTGCTCAGCCCCAAACCCTGCCCCACATTTGTTTAGCAGTACTAAGATACCAGGAGTTAGCACCTTATTTTTGCCAAAATGGTATTACCAAATGAGCAGAAAAGGAATTACATGAGTCAAATTCAACACTGCACACACTCACTCCCTGCCAGGAAGAAAACAGTCCCATCAAATAGTTTAATCCAGATTAGAAATATATATAAATCTGGCAGAGAGGGAATCTTAAGTCTCTCAAATCAACTGCCTCCTGGGACTTCTCATGGGAAAGTTAGCTCATGCCTCACCTCCCACTCAAGGTCCCATCCAGAATTACGGTTTCATCTTATGCAAAATACCCAAAGTTTCTGGCAAAATATTTGAAAATTATTACTGCAGCACAATTCCTCTCTCATGGAAATTCCTCTCTTTTTAATGTGATTTTCTGCCTGGCTAATAAACAAATTGTCTTTTAAATGAAAGCTGCCTCTGAGTTTGTTCTCCTGCTGGATTCCAGCCCAGTTGACAGAAAAGAAAACTCCAGAGAAGTTCTGTTCTCTCTGACAGTGATCATGCCATTCAGTGATGTGTAATGGTCATTTATTTATTTATTTGCTTGCTTACTGACTTGCCATAGTTAATCTCTGTTGCATTGCTGCCTGCTGTCTCTCCCCATTGGTTTAAAAGGAATGTTTCACCTTGTGTTGTTTTTTCCCTCACAGTACTTTAGCCACCCAAATCTCTTGGTGATGGTGTCTCCTGTCTTCTAGCCCTGGGGATACTTTCCTGCCATAGTCGTCTTTTATCTGTTTTGAGGTTAATTCTTGCAGTCCTTTTTCCATAGAGGTGAGGGAATGGAGAGACAAATGGAGCCAACAATGAATGAAAGCAGCAGGGCTGCATACCCCAGCAGAGTAAAATGCTGACTTAACCAGCACTGCTTTAATCAATCACAGTTTCTTCCCAGTTACCTTACTGGTCACAATCTCTACAGGTCATTGCTGTGCTCTGTAGTCACAAGCTTCTCAGGCAAAGAGTTACACATTTTAATTTATCTGTGAGGCAACCAGCACCGCAGCAGCACTTCTGAATGCAGATGATAATTCATTCTGGCACTGTGCTGCACTGTGTTAATATGAAAATGCAGTGCTGATTTTGTTTATTTGTTTTGTGTAAGGAGATTGATGCTAAATTTCCCCCTGCAAATCCAACAGGATCATTGTGGTTTAAGATAATTGCATAGCTTAGCATAGTTGTAAAAATGCAGTTGATTCTGGCACTGGGAGCCTGCCTTTGATATGTCTCAGGTTCATCTCCTAGAATGGTGTGCCAGTTTGTTCCACGATCCATCATTTATTTATTTAAATCTAAAATAATCAAGATTGGTTCCCAAGGCCCTATGAAACTGCCATAATAAATTATGCAAAAATACTGTCAAGTTAAGCCTCAGCAATTCAGCCAACTATCTACCTCCACTGTCAGCTGGAATGCTTGTTTCTGCCTCGTCTGAAAACCCTCTTATATAAATGCCTTTTGCAGTGTGCCTGGAAAGTCAGCAAATTTGGTATCTCTAAAAGAAACAGAGGAAAAACTTCCAGAGCCATCAAATACAACACTTTGCTAGTGCTGTGCTCTTCCCAGTTCCTGGTGCTGGAGCTTCTGAGGAAAGGCCCAGTGTTGCAGGCCCAGTCCACAGAAGACTTTACTGTGCACACAAAACTGAGTGTGTGAGAGGACGAGACACTCTTAATCCAAACACAGAGAGTAAGGAAAACTGAAAGGGAAGACCACAGATATATTCTTTCTGCTTTCCCAGGAAAACACCATAAACTCCAAGAAGACTCTGAAGCACTGAACACAGCTCCTGAGATACCAATATCTTATCTTTGTATTGGGTCTGTGTGGAAAGGTTTTGGTGGTGGGGGATGCTACACAGGTGGCAACTGTGAGAAGCTGCCAGAAGCTTCCCCATGTCCGACAGAGCTGATGCAAGCCGGCTCCAAGACAGACCTGCTGGTCTCCAAGGCCGAGGCCATCAGATAGTGCCTCTGGAATAACAGAGTTAAGAAGAGGAAAAAAACACGGCAACTTCAGCTGGAGAGAGGAGTGAAAATATGTGAGAGAAACAGCCCTGCAGACACCAAGGTCAGCAGAGAAGGAGGGAGAAGAGGTGCTCCAGGTGCCAGAGCAGAGATTCCCCTGCAGCCCATGATGAAGACCACGGTGAGGCAGCTGTGGCCCTGCAGCCCATGGAGGTCCATAGTGGAGCAGGTATCCCCCTGCAGCCCACAGAGATGTGTGATGAACTGACTGCAACCCCCGTGCCTTGTCTTCCTGCACCGCTGAGGGGGGAGAAGGTAGAGAATTCAGGAGCAAAATTAAACCCAAGAAGAAAGGAGGGGTGGGAGGAAGTTGTTGTAAGATTTTGTTCTATGTCTCATTATCCTACTCAGATTTAATTGGCAATAAGCTAAACTAATTTCCTGAAATCAAGTCTGTTTTGCCCAAGATGGTAATTGGTAACTCCCTGCCCTTATCTCAACCCATGAGCCTTTTTTAATATTTTCTCTCCCCTGCCCAGCTCAGTAGCAGAGTGACTGAGCAGTTTTGGTGGGCATCTGGCACCCAGCCAGGGTTAGCCCACCACATACTCCTGAACGTTCTGACTGGATTTCAGTTGTTGAGCTGCATGAGGCATGTTTACCAGCTTCTAACCGTGAGACAGCCATCACATGGATCACGTTGTCAGTGTTTGTGCCCAAGAGGGAAGGCTGTGTGTGTCTCATGAGACACATATTATGAAAACTGGCTAAGGAGAATGCTAGCAAAGAAAGAATAAATTATAAATAAAGTAGGCTTAAAATAGTGAAATTATTTAAACTATTACTTCCACTGTAGAAGCTCTAAACTCTCAGTTTTTTCCCTAAAGCCTATGTCCCTGGTATCTCCTGAATAACTTCCCAGTATATCCTATTTCTTCCTACTTTTGTCAGTACTGTGGCAAAAAGGTCAACTGTCACAAAACACTATTAAATTCCTTTTTAGCCTCCAAAATGTTTGGCTGCATCTAGTCTGCCTGTTGGCACTGCTCTTTGTTATGTATTAACTCCTGTGCTCATGAATTGTCTAGAAAAATGCTTGTGGGCCCATTCCAAAACCATGCCAACAACTTTTTGCAAAAATGCAGAACAATTTTGGCAATTTCGGTTGCATGAAGCACCTGCAATCAACAGAGATCAACAGACCATGTCCAGCCAAGGATGCTGCCCATCTAAAAAAGCTCTTGACTCAGGGGACTCGAGATCTGCAGCTGAGTCTCAGCCTGTTGTCCATGTGTATCTTTGGTCTCCACAATGTCTGTGCCTTGGGATGGATTCTACAAAAAGTCCAGGCTAACTATGGGCCCAGTACTAAGTGGAAATAAAGCACCTTTCTGAAATCTGGTTCCTAAACACAAAAAAAGGGAAATGTAATGGAAACTTGAGTGAATGGAGGCTAGACTTGAGCTAGATCACTAAGTCCCATTTTTCCAGATGTCATCTCTAGACCTTACAATAGCAAATAGAGCCAAGTACAAACACTTTCAATTATATGGGAGTTACACTCTCTCTGCAAAGCATCCTTATCCAAGGCCACATCCAAAATGGGTTCTGTTTTTCAGCGTTTCAGTAAAGAAGCAGCCTCATAGGAATGCTAAACACCCTGGGACCAATATTAAATATTGTGTGATATTGGAAGGTCACTTACCCTCCTCAGTATTTTCTGAATTAAAGACTCCTTAGAATGGGGAAAAGTAAAAGGCTGTAGGATCACGTGTAGACATCCTATTAACTGAGGCTGTATATTGAGATTTCTAACATGGCATCGCTGAAGTTTCTAGAACAACTCAGCTTTCAAAACTTGCAGGACCACTAAAAGCTTATTCAAGGATCAGGGAGCACAATCCAGGAACTGAAGCAGAAGAGTCTGTAACTGGTTTTGATGCAATTACCAGCATGCATAGTTAAATCATACATGTACCTGCTGTATGTTTCACCAAAGGTGTGGTTTAGCTTCTTTTCTTATTGAAAGGCAATGACTGGCCTGCATTTTGCACAGGTGAATGCAATTTAGATATGTTCATAGGTAAAGCAGACACAGCAGCTGGAGGATTAATTAAACGTGTGCCTCACTACGTAAACAGACAGTGATATATCTTCATAGCATCTGGCAGTTTAACCATTCACTAGTCATTCTATAATTAGCATGCTGATGAATTTAATAGAATACTGTTCTAACGTAGTGCCAGATGGTCCTTCTGACTTACAAGGGGAATGACAATCTCTGTCATGTTTACCTCAAGGGTAGCAGAACAGCCAAAAAGATCCTTCTTAGGCTACAACACTGATGATGTAAGAGGTTATGTTTGCTGTCCTCAGAAAGCAATGGCTTTAAGTGTTGCTGTATGAAGTAAGCACAGTTCAGGAACTTCACATAAAAAGTTTGCTTGGCTTGTCTTGTTTATTTCTGCTATTTGATAAAGACATTAGCTTGCTTGCTGTGTTTGCAGAAGAACTTTGTATAAGACAAATAAGCACCAATCCAAAGGTACTGTGGAGCAGGAGGAGGTGGAGGATATTGAGTAGTGCTCAGAGAGGTCTGGTCTGCAGCAAGGCCTGTGAGATGACCCCTGGCCACCTCAGTGGAGCTTTAACTTAGTCCAAACCTTACACAAGTGACTCTTCGCTGTAGCTCTATTCTTTAGAGAAATTAACTTTTACAAAGCAACTAATGAAACGGCAAGGACAATAAAATGAGGAATATCCATGAAAGAGAAACTAAGAGACAGAGATGGACACGTATTTGTGGTCAATAAGTAAAGACAATTGTTATGTAGCCAGGAGAGAATTTCAATAAACTTCAGTATCATTCCAGAGTTTATAACAGACTTTAGTGGAATTAGTAATCAGACTACAGCAATTTTATTATCACAGACTGTCTTGTAACTAAGAACCTCTGGGAGTAGATACCGTGCGTGACAGATAAATCTGAGTGGTTCTTTCTTTTTAAAGCTGGATGCAGCCTGCTAGGCCAAAGTCTCCTTCAGAACAGCTATTGATCATGTTCCAGCTGAGATCCACCTAACATTCTGAACACTAAAACTTGCTGACTGGTTTTTACTCAGCCTATCCCTGTACAGTCCCTTTCTCTTAAATTACACTGTCAAAATGTCAGTGTCGGGGCTCCATACAGACTGCTACCTTGCATAAGCAACATGCTTCACATTAATATCCTAAATTCCCTGCTACAGAGAACAATTGTTTTTAACTTCAGCATCCTCCAAACTGTATCTAGACTGATGGAGATCTCAAACTACTTTTATGGGCTCCTGCAGTGTTTCTGACTTAAAGACCACTGCACAGTGAGGATCAGCGATCCATGTAACAGTGAACCTATGAAGGCTCAAGTCCGTGCTGTGCTGCGTATGAACAGCATCACCTTGAGGCCTGTGTCATGCTGCACTTCTGCCTCGGTGCAGGGCAGATTCAGTCCGGTGATGGGAACAGAGGAGCCTGTGGGCAGCTCCCACTCCATACCAGTGATTACACACCTGCATGGCCTTGTCTTTATCTCACAGGACACCAAGAAGTTGTCATGTGAACAGCCTCTCTGTTTGACAGTAGAAATGATTAATGGAGTTGTTTTCTTGTAAGAAAATCCTATAAAAGTTTGCATGATCAGAACAGACTAATCCTTCCTTCTGGTGGGGTCTGCAGGGCATGCTGCTACTCCCCAGTGCTGCACAACACGGGGTTCCCAGCATCTAAAGGGACGTAAGTTTAACTCTACTGTTCTCCTTCTTTATACTGTTAGCTTTTATAAGTCTTACTCTAAATGATGCTTTTCAGAACCCAGGTGCCTTTCATACTGGGATTGTAACCCCCACGTGCAAATCCCTTGTTGCAGCCGGCAGGTCCCCGTTAGAAACGCCTCTCTGGAGAAAGGATCCTGAGGGAAGGGGAGCCCGGGAGGGTGCGTGGGTGACTGCCCAGGGTGCAGCGGCAGGAGGGCTGCAAGGCCCGGTGGCTCCCGCGGTGGCCGGGGAGAGCAAGAAGGGGCTGTCTGGACGCGTCCCCCGGCTGAAGTACTGGGGTGTCCCAGCAGGGATGGGGCAGAGGAAGGGAAAGCGGGGGGACGCTTGCCCTGCATTTGCTTGTGTGTGAAGTGGGGCCGTTCCGCGCAGCCGGCGGGCAGCGAGCGGGGCGGGGCCGGGCACCGCGGGAGAGGCGGAGGGGTCCAGCCACTGGTGAGCCCGCGCCCTCCGCCGCCGGGAAGATGCTCCTGCTCCGGCGCCGCCTCTCCCCCCGGCCGGGTCGGGCCGGCGCGACCCCCGCCCGCCCGGTGCAGGTGAGGGGCGCGGCGAAGGGACCGGCGCTCACAGGCTGCCCTCCGCTCGTGGTACCCTGGGGGTGGCAGGATACGCGACGGGTTACTGCTGTGCCAGGCGGCGCGGCAGGGGGAACCTCAGTGCCCGGAACCCCACCCCACTACCCCAAGAATGAGCGGACAAATAGGAACGTGTTGGGGCTGGCGGGGTGGGAGGGTCGTAGGCAAGGATGTCATGCGGGACAGTGTCAAACACTTTGTATAAATCCAGGCAGACGATGTCAGTTTCTCTGCCCCGCCCACCAACGCTGTAGCCCCGATACAGAAGGTCACCAAATTTGTCAGGCATGATTTGCCCCTAGTAAAGCCATGGTGGCTGTTACCAATCATCTCTTTGTTTTCCATGTGCCTTAGGATAATTTCCAGGAGAATCTGCTCCCTGATCTTGCCTGGCACAGAGGTGAGACTGACTGGTCTGTAGTGCCCTGAGTCTTCAGCTCTCCCGTTTTTAAAAATGGGGTTTATATTTCCCTTTTCCCAGTCATTGGTGTTTTGGTTTCAGTTTAAAGGAGAACACTCTGGAATGAGTTGTTTCCCTTTACAGGAGAATATATATGAACATATCTGAATTGCATTCACCTGTGGGAAAGGTGGGCCGGTTGTTGTCACCTTCAGGCTTGTTTGTGATGACTTCCAAGATCCCAGGGCGATTTGCATTTCCTATTTGAGCTCGTTGTGTTATGAGGGCAATCCACATACTCCAGGTAACATTGCTGGCATGATGTGTTGCAGGGACTTTTGCTTTGGACATCCAACCTGGCACTGCTAGTCAGGGTGCCAGAAGCAACTGTGCTTCAGTACCAATCACTCCTGAGGCAGCTCGAACCCCTTCATAGGCTGCAAGAGTCTCTTTTGCTGTTGAGGTGTAGCTGGCCTCAGATCCTTTGTGTACCTGACTTCAACACCCAAGAGGTCATCCTTGAGTCTCTCCTGGTATCTTCTGCTAGAGGCTTCAGGCTGTGGCGTACAGCATGTTATTCACATCCTGTCCTGCCTGGACCAAGGGCTACTGTGCGAGCAATTTCTTGTTTGATCTGTTCAAAGGCTTGCTGTTTTTCAGGACCCCACTTGAAAGTTTTTCTGCCACGTCACAAGGTAGAGAGGGCTCACAATCTGGATGTATCCTGGGATGTGCATCCTCCAAAAACCCACGGCACCTAGGAAAGCCTGTGGTTTTTTCTTGCTGGTCAGTGAGGAGATGGCAGCTACCTTATTAATCACCTCTGTGGAATCTGTTGACAGCCGCCTTGCCACTTCACTCCTAGGAACTGAATTTC
The DNA here is from genome assembly GCA_013397795.1 of Orthonyx spaldingii. Classification (NCBI taxonomy): domain Eukaryota; kingdom Metazoa; phylum Chordata; class Aves; order Passeriformes; family Orthonychidae; genus Orthonyx; species Orthonyx spaldingii. The sequence goes on along the minus strand of VZTJ01002535.1, from coordinate 4,295 downwards.
CTGGGCAAGTCCCTTGACCTTATTTTGTTTAATGACAAAAACAGCTTTCACATGTATCTGAATTGTTTTCTCCCCTTTCTCAAAAATGTCTTCTACTGTGTTCCCCCATACAATGAGGTCATTGATAAACTGTGGTAGTCCTCTTTTGGGAGGAGTGCCAGATGCCCGGCTTCCTGGGGTTTCTGCCCTTCCACACCTGGAGCAGATCCCTTCCTGCTTCGGGTCTCGAGGCAATGCAGGCACTCTCCTGGACACACAACAGCCGGCTAGCTTTTCTAGTAGCAGCGAATTAAAGAGTCGGGAAGGGTCATTCTGCTGGCAAAATTCCACGTGGTAGCTTTATTCTTAAAGCCCGGGCGTGAAGGGGACACAGGCAGAAAAACAGGGATGTGAGTGAAACAAGGGGTTTTATATGGGGGCGGGGATTCGGAGGACTGGGGCCTGGGGGGTTAATGGGAAGAGGGGAAGAGGGGTTTCCTTAGGTGTAACGGCAGGGGCCAGCCAGGATGGGAAACCGAGAATAAGTTAACATAATAGAATGAAGCATCCTGGGGAGCGGTTTCTCCCCACGGCTTGGGGTATATTACAATAAACTTCAAGTGTTCTGGAACCTCACCCTTTTCAGTGCAGTCTGGATCAGTCCCTGGCAGAGGGTGGGACTGTGCTTCTACCCCTGAGGCAGTCAATGCCAAGCATACTGCATGCCCCTCCATGTGACAGCACACTGTGGCCTGGACTCTGCAGCTAGAAGAATGGAGAAAAATGCATTTGCACTGTCAAGAGTGGGGTCCCATTTTGCTGCCTTGGACTCCAGTTCATACTGAAGTTCCAGCATGTCTGTCACGGCAGCACTCTGTGATGATGTGACTTCATTGAGAATCACAAAATCAATGAGGTTGGAAAAGATCTCCAAGATCACCTAGTTAGAACCATGACCTAACACTACCTTGTCAACCAGACCATGGCACTGAGTGCCACATCCAGTAATTTCTTAAACACCTCCAGGGACGGTGACTGCACCACCTCCTAGCATATTCCAATGCCCAATCCTCCTTTCTGTGAAGAACTTCTTCCTAACGTCCAGCTTAAACCTCCCCTGGCACAGCTTAAATCTGTATCCTCTTGTCCTGCCACTGGTTGTCTGGGAGAAAAGACCAACCCTCTCCTGGTTCCACCCACCTTTCAGGGAATTGTAGAGAGTGATAAGGTCTCCCCTGAGCCTCCTTTTCTCCAGGCTAAACAACCCCAGCTCCTTTAGCTGCTCTTCATAGGACTTATGCTCCAGACCCTTCACCAGCTCTGTTGCCCTTCTCTGGACACGTTCCAGCATCTCAACATCCGTCCTAAATTGGGGGCCCAGAACTGGACACAGTACTGAAGGTGTGGCCTCACCAGTGCAAAGTACAGGGGAAGAATCACTTCCTTAGTCCTGCTGGCCACACTATGTGCTGATATACACTGACTTCCCCAGCTACTTCCCATGTGTAGTGCAGGGACCTTATCTCCTCCCCCAGTGTGTAGGGGTTTTGTTTGGGCAGGACCAGGGAGGTTTGCAGATCCCCTGGTGTTAACCAGCCAAATGACTTCTGCTAAATTTGCATCCCAATCCTTCCATGCCCTATTATTTAACACTCTTAGCATAGTCTTAAGCAGTCTGTTATATGATTGAATCTTTCCAGAGACTTATGGATGATAAGGGATGTGATATATCCACTCAATACCGTGTTTCTTTGCCCAACGGTCTATAAGGTTGTTCCAAAAATTAGTCCCATTATGTGATTTCATTCTCTCTGGGGTACCATGTTGCCACAAAACGTGTTTCTCAAGACCTGAGATGGTGTCTTGAGCAGTGGCAATGCTTTACAAAGTATGTTGCCAGCCAGCCAGTAGTTGCCTCTACCATGGTGAGTATGTAGCTCTTGCCTTGCTGTGCTCATGGCAGTGGTCCAGTGTAGTCAATTTGCCAGGCCTCACCATACTGGAAACACAGCCATTGCCTTCTATTCCAAGGAGATTTCACTCATGTGTCTCCCTTGATTACAGCACATTTCCCATTTGTGAAACACCTATATGATGGCCTCTGTGGCCAGGTCCACCCCTTCATCACGAGCCCATCTGTCTGTTGTATCCTTTCCTAGATGTCCTGATGTTTCATTGGCCCACTGGGCTATAAGTAGCTCACCCTTTCTCTTCCAGTCTAAGTCTACCTGACCTATTCCAGTCTTAGCAGCCTCATCTACCTGTTCATTGTTCTGATGCTCTTCAGTGGCACGGCTTTTGGGCACGTGAGCATTTACATGACATACCTTCAGAGTCATGTTTTCTACCTGTGTGGTGTGGCCTATTGGCCATGGGGCACACTGCTGGCTCATGTTAAACCTGCTATCAAGAAAGTACCCCCAGGTCCCTTTCTGCCTGGCTGCTGTCTAGCCACTCTGTCCCCAATCTGTAGTGCTTCATGGGGAGAAGAGATCGACCCCGAGATGAATACAGCCTCCTTTCAGGTAATTGTAGAGAGTGATAAGGTCTCCCCTGAACCTACTTTCTTCCAGGCTAAACAACCCCAGCTCCCTCAGCCGTTCTTTATTGGGTTTATGTTCCAGGCCCTTCACCAGCCTTGTTGCTCTACTCTGGATGGGTTCCAGCATCTCAATGTCCCTCCTAAATTGAGGAGCCCAGAACTGGACACAGTACTCAAGGTGCGACCTCACCAGTGCCGAGTACAGGGGAAGAATGACTGCCCTGGTCCTGCTGGCCACACTATTCCTGATACAGACCAGGATGCCATTGGCCTTCTTGGCCACCTGGGCACACAGCTGGCTCATGTAGGTGGCTGTCGACCAGTACTCCAAAATCCCTTTCTGCCTGGCTGCTGTCCAGCCACTCTGTCCCCAGCCTGTAGCGCTGCAGGAAGTTGTTGTGGCCAAAGTGCAGGACTCGACTTGGCACTTGGACTTGTTAAACCTCACATTGTTGGATTCTGCCCATCTATTCAGCCTGCTCAGGTCTCTCTGCCGAGTCCTCCTACCCTGCAGCAGATCAACACTCCCCACCCCCCAGCTTGGTGTCTTCAGTAAATTTACTGATGGTGGACTCAATCCTCTCATCCAGATCATCAATAAAGATACTGTACAGGACAGGGCCCAACACTGATTCCTGGGAGACACCACTAGTGACTGGCCACCAACTGGATGCAGCACCGTTCACCACCACTCTCTGGGCCCAGCTGTCCAGCAAGTTCTTAACCCAGCAAAGAGTGCACCTGTCTAAGCTGTGGGCTGCCAGCTTTTCCAGGAGTATGCTGTGGGAGACAGTGTTGATGCCATTTTGGTTTTTTCCATTTTCTTTTCTATATTCTCTGTATCCTTTACACGTCTATTTGTAGCTTTGTAGCTTCCTACTATAGCTTAACTTCAGCATTTTCCTAGGCAGGAAGACAAAACAAATTCCAGGGCCCCTATCCTATCTTGATTCTCCCTGGTTACCAAGTTTCAAAACAGCTCATCGAGACACATTTTCATAAACTAAGTACAACTAGTACCAAGGGGGAGCTCCAGAGAAGGGCTGAACCAGAAGGGGAAATTACTTCATTACTTGTGCTCCTAACTGGTGCTTTTTTGTCAACTGTGCTAATTTACCAAACTTGTAAAACTGGATTCACCCCTGTGGAGGTGGGTTTTGTGGACACTGCCCGTAGAGGCCTCCAAATAAAGATCCACCCTTATATTACCTTCTATACTAAAAACTATCTCGAGTATCATTTCCAGGTTGGGAAAAAGGCACCAGTGTCAAAAGCTTTGCTGAAGTCCAGGTGGACTACATTCACAGCCTTCCCCTCATTCACGCAGGAGCCAGAAGCCCCACAGTGGTGATGAACAACTGCAGTCCCCCTCTCCTCCGAATGCCAAGAGCAAAAGAGAGTGAGCTACTGCTCCACCTCCCTTTTCGCAGCCCAGCTCTCACGAGATCTCTGCCCCCTCCAAGAGGGAATGTCCAGTAGGGGGATAGCCACTTACAAGTTTTACCCGAACAGTCTTTCTATTGTCTTTCCTAAGCACCCAGTCATTATGGTGTCTTAGCAATGTATGGGCAAAAATTCTCTAAGATAAGAGAAACAAAAGGAAGGATTCCAAACCCCAACAATATCCACCCCAAATTTTTCCCATACCATTTGATTAATACCTAAATTAATACAGCTCAACTGCAAACACACATGTCTATAACTATATACACACATGCATTACTCTAACTATATACATATGTATATGTAGTTATATACAAATAGTGGCAGTGAC
>VZTJ01002533.1:1120143-1134688 GCA_013397795.1 Orthonyx spaldingii | reverse complement strand
TATGTTTTTCTACGCTAACAGGGTAAGCTTTAGGCTGAGTGATACTAGGTTTATATTAGATATTAGGAATTCTTTGTGGTAATGGTGGTGAGGCCCTGGCACAGGTTGCCCAGAGAAGCTGTGGCTGCCCCATCCCTGGAAGTGTTCAAGGCCAGGTTGGATGGAGCTTTGAGCAACGTGGGGTAGTGGAAGGTGTCCCTGCCCATGGCAGGTGGATTGGAACTGCATGATCTAGTCCCTTCCAATCCCAAGCATTCCTTGGTTCTATGATCCCATGGTGAATATTTGTAAATTTGCACCCTTATGACTTTCACTATTAGGATCTGAATAATACACATCAACATAGAGAGGAAAATATTATCTAAATCTGGTGAAAACCCATTGAAGACATGCTATGTAACCTGGAACTGATCCATATCATGAAACTTTTGATGTTTCAACATTCCTTTCACATCAGATGACAGATTGCCAGATTATTTTCCGTCTTTCTCATAAGAAATGCAACAGATAAAACAAGAAGAAAGATAAACTAAGTAGGATGGATAAAATAATTCCCTGAATGTAAATAAAAAATTCTGAAATAAAATTAAAGCTGGAATAGAATTTGGAAGCTAATGAATAATTCTTTAAGTTAACTTCAGAATCTGATGTGTCTGTGAATGGGTGTAATGGATTAGATTCAAGATCCCTGGAGAGGTGAAAGGATTTCTTACTAGAGAGAATTTCATGTCTAGAGCTAGACTTTGTGCTGAAAGATGGAGAAAAATTAAAGAGAAACCTGAAATAAACCAGCTTTGGAATTGGAATCACTGTGAAAAAATGTCTTTTTCCCCTATTTCACAGAATCACTGAAGGGCTGGGGCTGGAAGGCACCTCTGGAATTCATCTGGTTTAACTCACATTAACTCACATGCTCCAAAGCAGGATCTGCTGGTGCAGGTTGCTCAGAGCCACATCTGCTTGGATTTTTGATATCTCACAGTATAAAGACTCTGCAACCTCTATGAGCAATCCATGCTATTTCTTCCTTCCTTTCACTCTCCTCATCAGATGCAGCTCCAGGTGTGTTTTGGCTTTCCTAATTCCTACATCATCCCTGGATAGTCTCTATTTTGCTCTTGGGTAGTTCTCTGTTTCTCTACCTGTAAGCTCCCATTTGTTGTTTGAGTTTGCTGGGAGATGCTTGTTCACCCATGCAGGCTTCCTGCCACATTTGCCTGATTTTCTGTTTCTCATGATGATCCAATCTTGGTGATGCTTGAAAATCAACCAGCTCTCCTGGACCTTCTTCTCTTCAGGGCTATTTTAATGGGATTCTTCCAAGCAGAATTCTACAGTGGCCAAAGACTGCTTTCTTAAAGTCCAGGATCATGATCATGTTTTTTGTGATTTCTCTTTTAACTAGTTTCCTCCTCTGCAGATACTGAACTCAACCATGTAATGGCCATAGTTCACAAGTATGAGGTGAGGCAGTGTTTCTTCCCTCATCAGCTCCTTGACCGTCTGTACCAAGAAGTTTTAATTCTCCAGGAAAATTTTTGGGTTTGTTGTGCTCTGCTGTTTTGGTCTGCAAACAGATACTAGAGGAGTTAAAATCCCTCAGAAGGACTTCTTCCAGTCACTTGGAAGGTTAAATTGATTCAAAAGAAGATGAACATCAAACAAATTAGATTGTACTGTGTATAATGTACACTGGCATGGGATATAAAATAATGGAGACGTTTTTGTTAATTTATTATTGGGCTTGATCATAACAAAATGAGACCAAAAAAAATCAGAATTTCAGTTCTGATCTTGTCATTGAATTTCTACACAGCTGCAGAATTTTGTTTTGAACATGTTATTTTATACTGTAATATACAGTCACAAATAAAGAAAAACATTTTCATAACAATGAAAAAGTGTTCTATACTGTGGGTGGTGATATAAGAAGTCAACATGAAACATTTTTATTTTTTTCATTTAATATTATTAAAGAAAAAGTATTTTTATACAAATGGTTTGGATTTTATTAAATATGAGCTTTTCATAAAAAAAAAAGATTCATTGAAAAGAAAAATTCCATTTATATTCAGTAACAATCGTGCAGAAGTCTAATTACTGGTGACCAACACTGTCATTGTATTATTTCACAGTGGTCAGATAATTGTGCCCCACTGAGTGAAAAATACAGTTACGATAAGGAAGAGAAAACAGAAGACAAGTAATTTCATGTTCTTGTGTGATACTCCCAGACTGCATCAATGAACATGGTGTGAATGTCAAATAGGGGCTGGTTCTGCTCCATCCTGAGGCTGCACACAGGCACTTACTCTGTGTTGTTACATTTCATGGAGTGCCCTGAAATTGTCTCACTCTTCAAGAAGACACAGTCAAATCAACACTTCTTTGGGTCTGCCCTCAAATTCTTCTTTCAAGACCAGCCCTGCATGCAACACTGTAATCTGCCTGTTTCTCCAATAAATAAGGGATAGAGCAAAAAAATGCTAAGAGGTCAAAACGTTGCTTAGGGAGAAATCTTCTCTGGGAAAGAAAAAAAAAAAGAGAGGAAAACAAACAAACAAAAAAATAAGTCATCCTACTATTTATCTGAAACAGCTCTTATGACTTCAGGTGAAATCTTCCTTCGGATCCAACACGAAAGCTCTTTGCCCTCTGTCTTTGCTGAGCTAACACAGAGACACATTAATCTATAAATTTCAGAATGTCCAAACCAATCACGCCCGAAACAAGGACTCTTGACAAGTCCAATTTCTTTTCTAAATGCATCACCTGTGTAGATGATTTATGTTAAAATGCAATTAAATAAGGAAACAGATTTTTTTTATTTCTAGAGTGAGATATTTAGGTTTTACAACAGTCTCACACTGATTTTCACATCTCAGTACATTAGAAAAGCCTGAAAAAATGTCTTGCTGATGGCTTGCTTCCCAAACTTACCCAGAACTAGACTACTGAAGAGCTAGAAATAAAAAAATGATAACAACATGGCTGATAAAGAGGTATACAAGAGCTTCTTCAAGTTAGGATGTCCAAAAGTAATATAAATCAATGATGAAACATTATGGAGATTTCTGATTATGTTTTAAAATTATCTTATCAATGTATTAAACATTGAGTAGACAAGAATGAAATGTCAGTCCTCCTCAGATGAGCTTTATACACGCCAGGCTTTACAGTTCGACCTGTAAGCCCTTGAAAATTTACACAAATGTGGCTTTGCTATGGCCCAGCTGGAACAAGAGGCTGAAAAGGGATGCAAGTCTGAATTTATCTGAGAGCATCACTCTGAAAATTGCTGGCAGAGGTCAGGTATCCATGAATCATTGAACAGAAAAGATTTCTTGGTACTTATTCCAACTTATGCATCGCAATCTTCAGTAAGGGTCCAACAAAAAGAAGCCATAACAAGCCCAACAGGACTGAAATATTTGACTTTCATTGTGCTGTCTGGGTTGCTCTCCTGTGCTTTCTCTTGAATGTTCTTCTGTGACAGGACAAATAGATAAAACTATGAAAGTCAAAATTTTACTGTATAGCCAAGACTGCTTTTAGGAAGAGAATATAAATCCAAAGCTAACAGTATATTTAATTTTTCAACCTCCTCAGATTGACATTCATCATGCCATTAACCACTTAGTTCACAAGTCATTCCCTGCCCTCACAAGATTTTCTTTTCCAGAGATGTCTTTCATTTCTAAAAGTTAAGTTTTCGTTCATTGTTAAAAAAAAAAAACAACCCAGTAACTGTTATCCTTTCCAAAAGATAAAAAAAATCTGGTTTACAATGAATCACCTATGATACTATGAAAACAAAGGGAGGAAGAAAACAACCCAAGGAAAAACTTTCACATATCATTTTTTATGAAGAAGAAAAGAAAAATCAAAATTCACACCACTGAGTTAAAAGGCTGCCAGCTCATTTAAACCTCCAACATCTTAGATCAGCCCTGCACGCGAATCACAGTAGAGTAGCAGGCTGCTATTTACTCCATCTCTAAATGTTATTTAAAGCTGCCTACGACCAGAGCTCCAGCTCTTGGAGATTTAAAAGAAGGAGCATGAAACAGCTGTTCATTCGTCCCTTTCCCAGAAACACATTTCAGATGATCCATGCTTTCATTTAAAGTTGAAAGGCCCAGAATAAATATGCCTTGTAGGCTAACCAAAAGTTAATTTGCTATCTGTTGCCAAGGCAGCCACTTGCCAATGCTCCCAGTTTTAGCAAAATGCTGGGCAGAAACTGTAGGAAAAATAAGGGGGAAGTAGGACTGGGATTCATAAATAGCATTACCTCAGAGAAAAGCACCATTTCGAAAGAGACTTTGCTTCTAATCCATCAATAAGAAACTGAGTTCTAAAAACACCTTGGAATTGCAGTTATATGCAATTGTGTGGAACAAATCTAATTATATTCACAATTATAACACTTATTTATAGCAGAGACAAACTGCTAAAATGCATAATGTAAACCATAGCACAAAAAGTGAGAAATAAATTCAAAGACTACAGGAAAAACATTTTATCTGAAGTTAAAATGCAAGGAAGGAAGAGAACAGAATTTCAAAACATTGTTTAGAAGGAAGTTCTTTTGAGTGGCTGTTTTTTTATTCAAGGTTTGTGATTTATTTTGTTTAGTAAAAACAAAACTTCTCTAGATATTTGTATGGAGGGATTGTATCACTGAAGGAAGAATTATACCACACAGTTGGATAAATCAGACCACAATAATTGAACAAGATCTGTCCAGTCTCTGGTCAGGAGCACATGTCCAGGAGGAATCACAGAAAAGAGTTAACACAGGCTTTGCCATGCTGGAAGGACACACGCTGCTTTGTCTCAGAATGTCAGCCTAAAGGCTGATCTAAACTACTGTTGCTGACTTGGTACTTCAGAGATGGAAATAAGTATCTCCAAAGGCACCTTGCTTACTTTAGGCATCTGTTACAGGAGGCAATTAATATTTTAAAAATATTTCTGTAACCTCATTAAGGAATTTACCCACGGAATTTACTTACAGTGAAAACTTAAATTGTAAGTACCTATGATAAATCAATTAAAATCTTATCCTTTGCATGCACTGAGGAGCCAATCTATTGAGAAATGAAGCTCCAGAACATGAGGCAGAACACCTGGCTAATCTCAACTCTAAGTCATTTGGTGGAGTCCTTCCACAGACATGTTGAGCCATTCATATTTTCCTAAACTTACTTACCACCAGTGCCTTTTACAACAATATCTGTAGTATTTTGGAAGGTTCCTAAGGAAGGTCATAGGGGAGAAACAATTACTTTCTGTTATGATCTTGATAACTTGGAAAATCCTATGTTATGAGTAGTCCTTATGACCTGTCTAACCCATAAACACTTGTGCGCCGAGGGGAATGCGGGGAATTCTTGCTTGCCATGGCAAATTGTCTTTTCACATCCTGACAGCCAATATACGCCTTAAAGCAAATCCCAAAACACATGGAATTATCTCTGACAAAAACTCCTAATCCAGGAGTTCTTTCATCTATTGCAGAAAGCCACTTAAACCTGACAGGGTGCCTGCAGCACACCAACCAAACATGGTTTACAATTAGTTGTTGATTTCCATAGTGGTTTCCCGAGTGCTGAGACCATAAACTCATCATCTTAAGTGCTACCTAAGACAACCTCCGAGTCCCAAAGTAACCCCACACGCTGTGGCTGCTGGCAGTCCCTGAATGGGAGAGAGAAATCCATGTGCGTGCTGAACTCTAGGTCACTTCCAAAGCACAACTTAGAAACAGATGTTCCCCATTAGCAATGTTATGAAATCCTCAGCAGCCAAATGAGCGGCACCTTTGCCTAAATTTGCTAAGAGAACAAATCCACACGGAGAGAGCAAAGCCTCTTGTTCTGCAAAGCTTGCAAAATTACCATAACACCTGATGTGATGTCATCTCTCTAAAACCAAGTTTATCCAACAGATCAGGACCAGAGACACCTGCACTAGTGTAGTGTGATGTATTGTGGTAGGGTAATATTGTGTAGTGTAGATATTTTAATTTTTGTCTACACTGGTTATTCACTCCTTGTAAAAGTTTCCAATTTCCCCCATCCTCTTGGATTCACACAGAACATTCCATTTCTGACAAAGACACAGAAAAGACATCAAGATTCTACTCCACATTTTTTCTTTTGTGATGTATCTTTTCAGGAATAAATATGTCCTTTGCAATACTGCTGAGACAACACTTGAACCACTGAGAGAAATAGGGTAGACTTAGCTGATTATTCAGTGTAAATAAAGGTATCACATCCTGAATCTGTACAAGTCTCTTTCAGACTAATAAACCACTTGCAACAGAATTGACAGTAAAGAAAAAGAGATGGGAAGTTGCTTGGGCGACTGAATTGTGGCTCATGAGCATTTCATGTGTAGCTTGACCAAGATGAGATGTCATGACCTGGTGCCAGTAATAGCATGAGGTCTTCTGGGTGAAAAAGGAGGGAGTCAACTACAAAAAGGCTGTTGAAAGCAAAACCAGTTGTCAGCCCTGGCAGGTGATGGTGTATTCAGATTCACAGGAATAGAATGAGACCATCTACTTCCTCTAAGCCAATGTCACCCTCCCTTTAGTGGTATGAAGTGTGTCATGGATCTTATAGAGGTCTTGGTAGGTAACTGATTCCTGCAGGATAGCCACCACCGACACAAAGCACTGACTCACAGTGTGGTTGAAGTGAACCTGCAATAAGAATGTATTGTTGAAGTTATGCCTGGCTCTTAGTCCAGTTCTCCAGATGGTTTAAGTCTGTGAAGTTGAAGCAGAAGTTGAATTTATAAAATAAAACTGAATGGAAAACACGAAAGTAGTAAAGTAAGTAAAGTAAAGTAAGTAGTAAAGAAGTAAACCCGAGATGGATATTGAGCACATTTTACACAGATTCTACTCCATTTCAAATGTTACAACTTCTAAATACCTATAATTGGGCAATCATGAAAGAGAGAAAAGAATGATAGTTCAGGTGTGAGCGTTACAGAACAATGATAGACCATTAATTGAAGTGCTAATTACCTTTCATAAGTGTTTTATGAACAGACAGCTTCAAGCACAGTGCTGTGAGCAACACTTGGGGCATTATTTCCATCACAGCTTTTCAGCTGAACTGCACCATTGTTTATAGGTGCTCTATCTCCCCTCAAACAGCCTGCACATTCAGATATTTGTTTCCATGGACCAATCTCTCATTTTAATCTTGCATTCACTTCTGCACAATGGAGAAACTCTTTTCTGCCTCTGCTACTCCTATTTTTTGGAAGTTTTTTGCTGTTCTGATGTAGAACTTTAGATGGATGAGAAGAAGCTGCCCTGGATGAGCAAGTCACAAAAACATAAAAAACCAGAAAGAGTGAGCCTACCCTCATAAGTGTTTGCCAGGATTCCCATGAGGTTCCAGGACTCAACCAATGAAGGCAAGACACCTGTGAAGGTAATTGCAATACTTTATGAGAATAAGGATAGGAAAGTCAAGACTCTGATATAAATGTCTTCCTTGAAAATGAGAGAAAGTATGAATATGGTTAATACTGTGTATAAAAACAAGTTCATCATAGAAAGAGAATTGATTTGAAATCTCAGAGATTATATTTTTACTCTGTGCACTTTTTTATTGATAGAAATGAATACTACATGTTTATTATAAATGAATTTACACTTTGCACTGGTTCATTATCTCTTCTCTTGTCTCTGCTGCACACATTGCGCTCTTTGAGAGTAGGAATTTTGGCAAGTAGTAGTCTTCACCTCCTATTACCTTTTTTGATGATCTTCATCCCAAGGCCTTCAATTTGAATGCAATTTTGGCTCATATGAAAACAGTTTCTCAGAAGCATAAAGATGGACAGATGCTTTGGACCCCTTATTTGCATATGAAGTTTTCTGTGCACATACATAAAAATGAGCGTGTTTATGTGCATATGTTTGCTTATGTGACTCTATTATGAAGTTCTATCATTGACTGGATTTGCATTTTAATTATTCTCAACAATTACTTAGTATATGGAATAATCACATAAAAATACCTCTTATATTTTACTGTGCTGGTATTAGAGACTACAAATCTGGTGACATGGGAATCTTTGTGTCTTAAGAACTGGTCCAAGAAACTTAGCAATTTTACAGAGGAATAGTTATCATAAATTGATTGTTGATAAATATCCAAGGACTCACACAGGACAAATAATTGTTTTAGTGGATAGGAAGTGGCAGAGGAGCTATCAGGGGTATTGGTATCAGTATTCTGACTGAGGAAATAGCTGGGGAATTAATTCCTTCTCATCACAATGTTTATTCTTTAAGTGGAGGTTGCAAGCACATCTCATAAAGAAGGTGTTGCTGTTGGAGTTAAAAAGTGGCTTATTTCAAGAATGCTCATCTGTAAGGCAATCCTGGGGAAGGCCTTCATATGGCCTATCATGGTGCCAGGAACAGCAGTGCTGTGGTGTTTACCTAAAACCAGCTGTAAGAGAACAGTTAGATAAAGATTCTGGCATTATTTGCTTAGATTGAGTTGTCAATGCGGGTAAGAGACACACACAATACACACCCCGTAATTTATAAACGTGTTTTACAGGCTCAGCGCCAAGTGTTGGACATCCCAGGACCCACCTAGCAAAATAAGTTATCAAGAAAGGACCTGAGGCTGACCTAGCAATCAATATGTTCTGTCTGTCTTGAACCTAACCTATTGATAAAGCAAGCCACACTTAGAGAGCTGTAAAGACTTGCAACAAGTAGGAAGGAAACAGAAGTGGAAAAGAAGGGAAGTGGAAAAGAAATCTCAAAATATTATTCAAAATGACAAAATCCAAGTGATAATGAGGGTCTCTTGAAAGAGGGCATGTAGCGATAGGATAAGGCTGAATGGCTTTAACATGAAAAGTATTTCTATTACATATTAAGAAGAAATTCTTTTACTGTGAGGGTGGAGAAAAACTGGAACAGGTTGCCCAGAGAAGTTGTGGATGTCTCATCAGATGTCCCATCCCTGGAAGTGTTCAAGGCCAGGTTGGATGGAGTTCTGAGCCACCTGGCCTAGTAAAAAGTATCTTTACCCATGGCAGGGGGTTGGGATGAGATGATCTATAAGGTCCCTTCCAACCCAAACCATTCTATAATTCTATTATCTACTAAACTTGTGAAAATATATCTCTATGAGAAATCAAACCTTTAAAAAAGGTGAAATTTCAGACATGCTTGAGGGAAGTATTTGGATCACAGGATCAAGGAGGATTTGGTGGCTTCCTTACAGAAGTATAGTGGGAATAATCTCATCATTCATAAAGTTTAGGATTGCCTGAACTGCAGATTTGACTTCAGAAAAGAGAAGAATCCAGAACAAGGTTTTTCCTTATTTTAATTGGAACAATGAGGAAAATTCCCAACATGGTGGTTGTTTTTCCAGACTGGTATTTCTTTTTTTTTTTTTTTTTTTTAACCACTGTAATATTTTGGTGATAGGAATTGTTCTGTATTTATGATGTAAACTCTCACTTCCTGGGCAGGGAATTTAAGGTAAATCTAGGAAGGGATCAAGCAGATTCTGATATATTGAATGATTTCCTAATGGGAGTGGGGAGAGGGGAGAGGATAAACCAGTAAAATTAGAATTTCATCTTTGAAAAGTGAGTTATCCATTGTGGAATATTTCAAATTATCAACCAGGCCCACAAAGTGTTGTATAGACAGACTTTCCCAAGGTTGCCTGTGCTATAAACTGATTAACGCAAGTTGATTCGTGTCGGCCTAAGGTTGCCAGTAAGCAATGAATGTATTCTATGCATCCAGACTGCAGAAGAGAGGATTCCTTAGCATGAACACTTCAGTCAAAAAGACACCTGGACAGAACTCACAAAGGTCAGCAATCCAGATACTGTTGAATCAAGTACACCTGAAGTGCTGAACAATCTTCTGGCACCGTGGGCCTGGTACACACAAACAGCCATGGGAGTGTAGTGTATCTATATGGTCAGATTCCAGATTCTGCCTCCACTTTCCCCAGGGAAATGTTTTAATGACCAGAGACTCTCATGAGCTGGTGCTCACATGGCAGGAGGGGAAAGAAAAGGAGAGGAAAAAACCACAATGAATCAAGCACCTCATCAGTATCAGGAGGCAGACAGGGCCAGCATGTCATACATATTGCAGTTTTACTTTTGCAAATTGTTTTGCTAATTAGTAGTTAAACTAAAATAACAGATTCTATGAGTTTTGCCATACTACCCCTCCCTGCTTCCTCCTCTCACAGTCCAGATTCTATTGTATCTCTCCAGTCTCCTACTGAGATAAATGGGAAAAGCTGATTCTGTTGTATGAAATTAAAACTCAGGGAAATGCTAGAGAAAAGGATTACAGCCAAATAATTCTGTGCTGTGTCAGGTTCCACGGGAGAAGGAAGTGTGCAAGAGTGGAAGAGAAAAAAACCGAAACACTAAGAGAGAAAAAAAGAATCATAGATTCAGAGGCTAAAAACCCTTATGGTAATCATCCAGTCTGACCCATGTAACACAGGTGATAAATTTTTACCCAATAGTTAAACTCCCAAAACTAACTCAAGAGCTTGCAGCTGACCTGCCAAAGATAGCTGGGCTATGTTTTAGTAGTATAATCTGTCCTGAAAAGATTGAATTGAGGGAGAACTTCTCTCACCTCTGTGGTGGTGTGTGCTCCCCCTGCCAGCTTCACCCACAACCACCAGTGGGGATTGGGGTGGCTGCATCCTGATTACTCTGGGTTTTTGGGGGACAGAGAGTGATGTGGCAGCCAAGGGCTGTCTGGAATGGTGACCCAAATGACTTGCTGGTGTGCAAATACAACTTTATGTCAATCACCTTACGTTCTAAACAGTGGACAGACCAGGGCCCACTGAGCTCTCCTGCAGGGCTGAATGTCAAGATCTTCCCTTGACTGGTGACATCTCTCTGGGTTTCTCCTCAAGGTTGAGAGATTCCTTGCTGCACCTGGACTCGTCTCAAGGAAGGAGTTCAGAAAGCAAGGGGATCTTTTTGGAATCTGACTGGGAGAGACTCGACAGTCTCATCAGACCTTGTCCTCTACACAGTAAATAATCAAGCGTACCTTGACGTCAAATCTTGTTAAACCAATGTGGCATTTACCATTGAATTTGTTAACTCTCTGGTTGATATCAGTAAAGTGTGTTGTTGCTTCTCACTTATGAGTGAAGTGCATGACACCATCTGTGACAACCTCAAAATTAAAGAAAGGAAAGGAAGAAAAACAGAACAAGGAAGAGAAATAGCACTGCAGTGCAAGAGTGTTGAGGAACCTCCACCAAAACTGGATTAGCATGATCTGAAAAGAGTGCTTTGAAACCTGATTTCTCGCAGTGAAAGGATAACAAGTAATAGGAAAATTGAAATACAATAAATTATAGAACAAAGCATTTTTACTCTGAGGGTGGTTGAACATTAGAGCTGTTCAGCCAAGAGAGGTTGTGGAGTCTTACATCCTTCATATATTCAAAGCCAGACTGTACATTGTCACAAACAGCCTGTTCTAATTGTCACTGCTTTGAACAGGGGATTAGACTGGAGAATCCTCAGAAGTGCCTTCTCATTTTAATAATTTTATGATTCTTTGAATGAAAGTAATGGTCTGTAAATGTATCTGATTATTGTTTATTCAACATAAAAGCAAAGAGATGGAGAAAAATAATGAATCACACCTAGACACACTAACTGACCCAGTCAGGAGATAACAGAGTGTCGTGGTCTCAGATCACAGGTTGAAAGACTTTCCTGGGTTTATGTGACAAGGTTTTGATAGTGTAGGGCTACATGTGTGGCTTTTGTGAGAAGACACCAAGGGCTGCCCCCAATATCAGACAGAATCAGTTTGAGTCAGCTCTGACAAACCTGCTGCAGACCCATCATCAATTACATTGATCTTTCCTGAGCCTATTTTGACCACGACAGTATTTCATGGGTGATTTCCTTGTCCCTATATTGACCCACAAGATTTTTAGTCTTGTTTTGTCCCCCTGTCCTGCTGACAAGTGGGAGTGAGGGAAAAATTTGGTGGACACTTGGAAGACACCTAAGGTTAAGCCCATGACAGGGATTATTGAGGGAATATCCCAAGCAACGAGAGGGTTCAACCAGAACCCCATGGATCTTAAAGTCCACCAGATTTGTGTTCCCTCAGCAACAGGTATGTATCTCTGAATTTGGAATCGCTTCCTGAACATGCTGGTTTGACTGGTTCCCTGGTTGTCTTATTGGAGCTATAGCTTATGCTCTGGCTTTTAAAAAGCCAAGATATGAGTGCACTGCACTCAAGGGCAACAGTGGTATGGGTATTGAACAAAGGCAGGAAAGTCTTTTTTTGCAGCTCTTCAAAATATTTGCAAGTAAAGAACATGCAGCATCAAATTAACCCATTTTGGGGGTGCTCACCAGAGCACAACCTATTTTCTTTTAATCTATGTTGCTATCAGCTCTTATGTAGCACAATGCACAACCACAATGATATATTAAAACCAGCTCTGCAACATGGAAACTAGGTTTTTTATCCAAAACTCTCATCAATCACATTGATTCTAGGCTGACTCAGTTCAGTAAAAGAGGCTGCAGCCTCTTCTTCTGTGATTTCTTGGTAAGAGGTCTGTTCTTGTTGCCTCAGTGCCTGTTTGCAGTCACCCACATAGGCATCATATTACCACATATCTAGTCTGTACATATACTGCCCACCCTCATCTTTCAAGTTTTTTAAGGAGGAAACCACATAAATGTTATATTTCACCACTCAAGATCCCTCGCTGTTTCTGAGGCTTGCAGGACAGAGCAGCCAGCAACAGCTTCTGTCCCTAAAGTGCAAAGAGAACAGCACAGATTTAGTATTGCATGTTCCTCCTGTGTTCGTTTTTTCCTTTCTTGCTGGGCATTTGGTACTGAAGGACATTTCTTTATGCAGTTTTTGGTTTTGGAAGACAGCTGACTTGTTTCTTTGCTTCAGGAAGATCCCATTTCATTGTGTATGGTTCTTCTGAACAACTGTTATTTATCAAAACAGCAGACTAGTCTCCTAGTAAGGTCCAAACCATTAAATTCTTCCTTTTTTTGACCTTCAGGTTGAAGTTTCTTTTTTTCATTATTCACTTTATAAATCTTATGCTTTTACCTACACTGAAAGAAGGTTATTTCAAGGCTGGCATTTCTTACCCTGGTGGTCAGATTTGGACCCAATGGGTTGTTTATAATTCATTTCTCCTACTTTCTAAAGAAGTGGTTCAGTCACTGTGCTCTGAGCACATGCACACAGGGTTGTTTTTTTTTTTGTGTTATTCTTTTTATTCTCTGGATTCAGCATGGTGGTTTTCAAAATTCAGTTTGTGGAATTCCATGCCTGAGAGCCTTATAACCTGTAAGAGGTTGCAACCACTTTTAACAGCTCTTTCATCAGCATATTAAAACAATGAGCTTTCCTCTGCCAAAAAGCATTTTTCTGGGACACATACCCACTGTCTAGACATTATGATGTATTTTAACCTGAGCCCTGAAAATGACATTTTGAGTGAGACGATATTGTACTGCTTAAAAACTATGCAGCATCAGACTTTGATGCCTCACAGAAAGAGTTGCAGCTTTTAAAAACTTCACTTGAGGCTCTAAGGCAACCACATCCTTTGTGAGTCTGATCTCCCCTGCTTTCCAAGATGATCTCAGAACTGAACAGGGATGATTGCCTTCATTGGTTATATCTCAGGGAGAGCTCGTAAGATGAAAGTGATTTCACAAGATGAGATTACATCCTGTGCTTTTCAAATTGTATGAATGGTCTTAATTTTGATAATTTTACAAGAAAATACTTTCATTTTTAAGAAGGGGAAAAAAAGCTTTTAAGACAAATCAGAGGCCAAGTGAAAGAATTACTTTGCTTCACAGAGAAAAATATTCTTTATACATGAGTTCATCTTTTTTGAAATAAGACACAGAGTGAAAGGAGGATTCACTTTTACATAATATCATGTTGGCTGTGTTCTTCGTGAGAGCATCTTCAGGGAGAGCTACACCTACTAATAAGGATTAAATAGCATAAAGGATGTCTGTGCAAAGCATTTCTTTCACTCTAGCCATGTATAGGTGTGGAAAAGCATTACCACCCTTCTCTGTCATTATTTGACCTTCTAGGTCTTGCACAGTGCCAAAAGTGAAGTGTTTATTGGTCCTTGTTAGCACAATGTTTGAGCACCTAAGAGAGTTAATGACTTCTGCCTCCAAAACAGGAATGAAACAGAACAGGGCCATTAACTGGAAGTGGGGAACAGAGCACGGCAAATTGTCTCTATCATTTTGAAAGTCTGTGCAAGAGCAGAGCCTGCAGTCAGACCCTCAGCCAGCTCTTTGGCAGATATGTGGAAAGAAATTGAGCAGCATTTTTGGAAGATAGTATCAAAACTCCCATCAGAATCTGTGACCATAGTTACACAGCCTAAGAATGGGTTTCTGATATCATTCAAAATTGTCTGAATCACAGCAGGAAAAAAAAAAAAAAAAA
>VZTJ01002533.1:1023508-1113113 GCA_013397795.1 Orthonyx spaldingii | reverse complement strand
GAAGGAAGGAAGGAAGGAAGGAAGGAAGGAAGGAGAGTTTTGCACTGGAAATGATAAAAAGGACTTTACAAGAGCATGGTGACCCCTTGCAAAGGTGTGCACACATCCCTCACAGTCAACTAAATCAGTAATGTCAGTTTACCAAGTAAAAAAAAAAAAATATATATATAAGTCTAAGTTAGTACAATCACAATCAGAGCACTTCTTGCCCTATAATACTGGGTTTTTTCTTATTTGGAGAATAAAGAATAATTTTGCCCATTCAGCTTTGTGTTTGATGATCAAATATTCCATGCATACATCCTCAGCTGGCAGGAACCTTAAGAAATGTGCAAGACTCTCATCCAAGTTAGGTGCCCTTTTGTCTTTTTCAAGGATTCTCAAAGAGAACAAAATATTGCTGCAGATTTTCATGGAAAACTTGAACCTTGTGTGCAAGTTGATACATGTGCTAGTGCAAACTGCTTGTTCCACCACCATTGGCTGATACACTGTACAACTCTGCAGTATGACCTTTTTAGCCACAGTTTTTGAGCTGCTGGCACGATAAAGAGATTGATTCTCCCATGTCTGATGAATAGACAGGGATTACATAGACATGTGCAAAGCTAATGATGTATGTAAAGAACATGAAGACTTATGTAGAAGTATTTATTCTTCACCTTTGATTTAGTTTTATCATTGCACAACAAACCTGCACAATAGAAAAGACATCACTGTATCTTGTTCTTGGTTGATAACTCTTGCTTTTTGTTAATTGTCTCATACTAAATTGCCATCTACTCCCTCAGCATTGTTGAATAAAACTATTCATGTAATGCTAATAAAAATGCATTTATAGGCACTGGAATTGGTCTGAAAACAGTACACGAACAACAAACTAAATGAACAAAATCTGACATATTCAGGAAATTAATCACAAAGAATAATTGAGTCAGTTGCTGTCAAATGGATTTAAGTAAAAGCCAGGAGGAAAGGCTAATCTAATGCTTAAGGGAGTGATCTGTGATTTCATTTCTGCCTCTGCCAAAGATGTCCTCTCTGCCCGCATTTGACAACAAACAATTTAATTTCTCTGTCTTCAGACAGAGGAGGTGATGTTTTGTCTTTCTTGATTTTCAGTTTCCTTGCTGTCATACCTTGCTTTAACCTGTTTTTCCTTGAAGCTTTTAGGTGTAATGTAAGCAAGCAAACCTGCCCACGTGATTTACATTTTTGAGAGAGGTCTGCTGTGTTTGGAGAAGTTTGGTTGTGTCCTCTGCCCTGCCCACATCGGACATGGACTTAACAGGGAAGTACTGGAGACACTGTCCAAGTTCCAAAGTCATTACACAAGCAGGACAGAAAGGATCTCATTCTGGCTCCTGAGAGTACATTACTGAGAAAGTTGGATGATAAGAAAAGTGTTCTTTCGACATAAAGTTTTCAAGGTCTTTTAAAACATTATTTTCCCTGTAACATTTTAAATATTGATAAAAATGTCCTTTTTGTTTGTTTTTGGGGTTTTTTTTTTATTTTTTTTGATCTATTTTTTAAGAGCAAAATCCTTTTCCATGTATTTTAAATAGAGGTCAGTTAAGTGCCTTTGCAAATCCTGTAATAATGTGATCAAGGAGAATGTTCATCTGCTGAACTCTTTTCTCTTCTGTATTTACTCATCTAATTATATAAAGTAATTTGTGTTCTTCATATTTATTTCCTTTCAAGATACTTAAAAAATCTTCCAACCTGTTCTTATTTTTGGGCAAGGCAAAGGCAAGGCAAAGGCAAGGCAAAGGCAAGGCAAAGGCAAGGCAAAGGCAAGGCAAGGGTAATTCCAACAGGCTAGTACTAATCCAGGTAGCTGATTTTTTCACCTGAAATGAAAGACACTTGGTGTTTCTACTTTAAAAATGCCTGGTTCAAGTAAAAAAAACCACTCCAAGTGGTTTTATTTGTCAGAAGCCACTAAGTTTCAAAGTCAAGTCCTCCATGAAAAAGCAATTTCTAACAAGTTTATTTGTTTGGTCAAAACTTGAACCCTGTAAGTTGACATGCAGCTTGTGTATCTTTGCATTGTGTTTCTGTATATCATATTTAAGATATATAAGTATGCATACAGCAGGCATAATATTATGAAGCTTTTCCTTACTATCATTTTTCTTGTGTTTTTTCTTCTGACATATGACATCTCCACAGTTATATCCTGGTGTAACACATAGTTTGACCTTCCTTCAAAACAAAATGGGAGTAGGGGGAAGGCCAGTTCTTACTGAGCGCTGTAAAAGCTGTTTTATATCTACCTTACTTTTCAGTTACTGTGATGGGTTGACCTTGTTTGGACACCATGTACCAGCCCTCACTTTATCACTCCCCTCCTCAGCAGGATGGGAGGGAGGGAATAAGTTGAAAATAAGTTCATGGGTCAAGATAAAGTAGTTTATTGAAGCAAAAGCAAAGGCCATGCATGGAAGCAAAGGAAAACAAAAGGTTTGTTCTCTACTTCCCATTAGGAAGTAAAGTCCAGCCACTTCCTGGAAAGCAGGGCTCCAGTATTCATTGTGATTCCTTTGGAAGATAAACAGAGTAATGAATTCCACCCTCTGCCTCCTTTCTTTTAGGCTTTATTGCTCAGTAGACACCATATGATATGGGATATCCTTTGGGTCAGATGCCCTAACTATGTCCCTGCCCAAAGTCTGTCCCACCCCCAGCCAGATGGGTGAAGGGAGAAATTTTGGAGAGACAGTGCTGGAGCTGTGCCAGCTCTGCTCAGCAGGATCCAAAACACTGGTGTGACATCAACACCTTTGTAGCCACCAATGCACAGCACAGCACTGTGAGGGCTGCCATGGGGAAAGCTAACTCCATCTCAGCCAGGCCCAAGATATTTAGTTGTAGTTACCCTAACCACAGAGCATGGTGAGGCTGATCATATATTCTGCTTGAAAACATTGCACTACAGGAAGTTCTGAAAATAAACAAGTTCATTCCCTTTCTAGGGTAGCCTAAAATACAGCTTTAATGAAAAGGCAATTCAGAGAAATTTTTAGACTGATTTCCTAAGGAAGTCAAACTTCTTCTCTTTTCCCATTAGTTCCTATCGGCTTCTGATCTCCTTGTCCAATTTCTGCCAAATGCAACCAGAGAAAACCTCCTCTAACACCCTGCATTCCTACGTATCTTGTGAAAATAAACTGCTGTGGACAGGAGACTCAAGTTCACACTTTCCCTAAGGAAAATCGTAGCTATACCTCAGCTTCATTCCACTCTGTAGGGAACCCATCCGAAAGGATGAAGATAAGAATTCCTATTTTAAGAAAAATCTTATCAGACACATAGTAAACCCAAAATAGAAGGAAACTGAGTCTTGCAAAACTTCAGAGATAATTGTTAAAACAATGTCTCTCTTTCAGAGTCAACTTTGCCAAAAAACCCAGGGTGACGTATTTTATCCAGTGAATGCATCCAGAAGATTCAGCATTCATTAGGAAGTAGCACAAACCATTAGTGGAACTGACTAAGTAATGTCTCCAAAGGCTCAGGCTACTGCATATTGCACTATTTCCTTGCACATTATCCTTGCAAATAGCAAAGCTAGAAAATACTGCAGTGAATTAATCTGCTATTGTGGTGTCAAAAGCCTTTTTCACTCAGCAAGAGGCAGCTTAAGACATAAACATTGTTTTCTGGGCCACCTAGAAACTGAAGAGGACAGTGGAGATCAGAGGTGCTTAAGAACAAATCTACTATTAATCACGTCTTCAAAACAAAAGGAGAATTTACTCTTATTTAATCTCTTAATTTCAGTTTATCTTTGAATTAAAAATCCTGAGGGAGAAACAGTTACAAAAGTAATCTGTGGAAAACCTCATACATTACTGCTGTGATCAAGCAGGTTTCACTGGTCAGCCTGAGGAAACAAAAACAGAATAGTTTTCAAAAAAACAGGAGACATTTAGATAGATTCTTTCACCTCTGCACTCACCTGCCAGGGGGAAGGTCCCGTTGTTCCACACAGATGCAACAAAGCCCCTCAGACCCTTATCTCCACAATTCTAGTATTGAACACTGCTTGTGTGTGATCCCATAATGGGTAACCAAGTGCAATCAGCTGTCTGTCCCGTGTTGTGACTGATTTTTATCCCCTCCTACTTTCCGTAGTCACCTTTCCTCACATACTCACATAGACTTACACACATGTTATCCCAAGTTATGGGAATGGCATCTATGCCCTGCAGATATCCAGGATGTGGAATGAACAAAAGTGGTACCTCCAGAAGAATGACTCAGGGAGCCCCATCCCCAAGAAAACCAGGGTGAAAAAGGGCCAGCAGGATATTGCAGGAATCCTCATGGTGGTGATATTTTTCTGCTTAATCTCTCTCTCGCTCTCTCTCTCTTCCTCCCTTTCCCCCCCATTTCTTTCTATCTCTCTACCTCACATTTACTGTTAAATAAAATTTGTACGATTGACTTTGGCTTATTGTCTCATTTGCACCTTAATTCAGGCACAGACATCTCTTATATTCAGATCATAACACTTGCTTGCCTTTTGTCTACTGATCCATTTCACTGAACTAAAAGTTTTTTGGGTAACTTTTAAAGGGATTTGACACTTCTAGATTATTTTCACATGCTTAAGGGACACAATTTTAATTTTCTACTATATGGAATTTGATTAATTTCATACTCCTTTTATTAAAATACTTTACTTCTTTCTTTATTTAAAACCCAAACCAAAGTATACTCTACTTTTACACCCCTTTAGAAACCATTAATTTCTTTCTCCTTATCCTACCCATATTACTTCTGGAGAAAATTATATGATAAGTTACAGCATAGGTAGATAAGGACAACTGACATCATTTGCCTGGATTTGTTCAAAGCATTTGACATTGTCCCACATGACATTTTTGTCTCTAAGGTGGAGAGACAGATGGGCCATTCAGTGGATTAGGAATTGGTGGATGGTTGCAACTCAAAAAGTTGCTGTCAACATGTCAATATCCAAGTGGAAACCAGTGACAAGTGGCATTACTTGGGGATCAGTGTTGGGACTGGTGCAGTTTGACATCTTTGCTGGTGTCATGGACAGAGGGATAGCGTGCACCCTCGGCAGGTTTGCCAGTAGCACCAAATTGTGTAGTGCAGCCAATACTCTGGAGAGAAGAGGTCATCCAGAGAGACCTTGATCAGCTTGAGAGGTGGGGCTGTGTGAACATCATAGAGAGTTCAGCTAAGCCAAGAACTGCACCCAGCTCTGAGGACACAGAACTGGAGCAAGTCCAGAGGAGGGTCATGAAGATAATCGGAGAACTGGAGCACTCCCCCATGCTACTAGGCTGAAAGAGCTGGAGTTGTTCAGCCTGGAAAAGAGATGCCTCTGGAGAGACCTTATAGTACTTTCAGGTGCCTGAAAGGGCTGCAAGAGAGCTGGAGACAGACTTTTGACAAGGATTTATTGTGTTGGAACAAGGGGAAATGTCCTTAAGATGATGGACAGGTTTAGATTAGATATTAGGAAGAAATTCCTTACTGTGAGGGTGGTGAGGCATTGGACCAGACTATTGTGGCTGCCCCATCCCTGGAAGTGTTCAAGGCCAGGCTGGATGTGACTTTGAGGAACCTGGTCTAGTGGAATGTGTCCCTGCCCATGGCCAGGTGTTTGGAGCAAGATGATCTTTAAAGTCTTTTCCAGCCCAAACCATTCTGTGATTCTATGATATAAACAATCAGGGTAGAGGGCTCGAACTCATCCTACAGGGTTCTGGACTGCAATAAGCCATCTATTTTCCTGACAATAAGAGTGTGCAGATTTCTCTCTCAAAGTCTTTTGGCCTAAGTCAAAGCACAAGCGCTGTCTCTTGGTCCTGGCATGAAGATGTGGCTACGATCCACCTGTTAAGAAAGCCTCTGTCTCCATGTTCTTGTCACCTGTGTATCAGGTGTGATATACTGCCCTTCTTGCTCTATGAAACCTTTGCTTTATGATGTCTCACTCGCAATAATCCTCAATCTTGGCAAGATTCCCTTTTTTTCCCCAGCTCTTTTATTTCCTGGTTCTTAGGATTTTTTCTGAAGGTAGATTTTTTCTTAGAAATTACTTGGAAAATTTTTATACCCTTAGTGTTCTGTGGTTCTTGACATTTGCATCTCACAAAAATAAAATCAAGTAGTCATGACACACAAAGTAGAGTATCAGTTATTCTGATGTATCATATTACTAAACAAAATAAAGCCACGTGTTGTTGAAGTTAGTGAACTCAAAGTGAGACATCAAGAGGAAATCATGTAAAAAGAGACATATATTCCTCTTCTTTAGCCACTGTTGTGCAGAAACAAAGTTATCAGAACTGAATCGGTCAAAGAACCTTCCCATAAATATCTTCTCAGTAGAGAGACCAAAAAACTCTTCTAGCGGAAAAGAAAATGAAAACAAAACCAATCAAAATAATATAAAAAAACTCACCCAAAAACCTAATGTGTTGAACAAGTGAGATGGAAATGAACTCAAAATGTAGATCCAGTTAATCCCAGAGAACATTAGACATGGTCAAGTAGGATGTTATTATAATCAAAAGTGTAAAGAGCAGCACTCAAATCAAGCAATATTAAAACACTCCAATATCCAGAGTCAAAGTGCATTAATAAACCATTACAAAAATGTAGGCGAAAACACTTTCTGTGCTGAGATTGAACAAGGAGCAGAAGTGGAATTTATCCGAAATGCCCTTTTCCAGTAAGCAGAGAATGACTTCACCAGGCAGATGTCTTCTAACTTCAGGACTTAAGGTCACAGCCAATTCTGTTCTCAACAGTCACAAAATCACTGAATTCTGCCAGGGGATGTTCAAATCAAATTCTTCCACTGCCCTTGTTTGTAAGATGAAGACAAGCTGGGAAATTCAGATTCATTGCTAAATTAATCCAAAATCCAGTTGTGCTGTGGTCCTGAGAAACTGCCATTAATATCTTTTTCAATGAAAAATATCAGTATGAGCTAGGTTGAAATCACTGAATGCTTCCCTTTGGCTTATTTTTGTTCATTGCAGAAAGCTGGAGCTTTTATTGCGTATTAAATGGCAGCAGATGCTGCAGAAACACATGCAGACATATACAGACACATTTATACATTAATTTTGAGAGACACAGAACTTCCAATTCTTTATCAGTTTTGAATTCTTTCTGAAGGTAATTATATGTCATATAAATAAAGTTAACATTTAGCAGTAACAAAATGAGAAATAGGTATTAATTCTTTTACGAGCAATAGCACTGAACTTGGAGAAAATGTTTAGAACATCCAAGTGAGATAAGGTCAATAGGCCAAGCCACAAATTGCAAATTTCTGACACATCTTCAGCATGTTTTGTAAGGTGGCCTTTGTGCAGTTTGATAACAAATGTGCTCATTATCAGGAAGAGATAAGCAGCAGTTGCCTGGTAAAGGTTGAAATGTTGAGGTTCGGAAGCCTTCTGTTGCAAGCCTTTTTTAACCTTTTGCATTTCTCTGCATACCTGGAAAGGCTCCTACCAGTGCAGAACATTTTCAAAAAACAAGAACTGTAGCAAAGTCAAGCACTGCTTTACCAATGAGTAAATCACTCTTGAAAAATGATGCAACTGCAGGGCACTTGCTCTAAGAGAGTGAAGAATAAAGCTATATCATTGTCAAAGGATTGTTTTGGTTCACCATTGGAATCAACACAGGCCAAGGTATCTATCACCTCTGTTGTTGAAGAGCTGACAACTCAAGCCAGAGAAATGTAGGGAAAATTTTATTTATTTGCCCGATCTCTGCAAAAAGAAAACCTATCTGAAGAAAGTGTTTCTTTGTGCCTCTGTTTAAATAACGTCATTGTACGAACATAATCCAAGAATCAATACAAATCTTAAGACCATTTGTGTGTAATAAGCAAATACGGGTGAGCAGAGTGAGAAATCATCAACTGTTTGTTTTAGACCTGCAAATGTCTGACTGCTGGAACTCAGAGAGAAGCTGGTAAGTTGAAGCCTATTGTCATTCACCTGGGAGACACCATTTCTGTCTGAAGAGCCCTTGGGTGCAATTCTTTCTTCCTTTTCTGGGCTACCTCTATGCAAACTGCCTCTCTTGCCGTGGTCAGTCTGCAGGGGCTTAAGCCACAAAATAGAGCTTAAATCTGCTCTGGTACTCATATATTCAAATGCTCTCACACTTTAAAGCAAGGCTTGACAAGGATTTTTATTTCACCAGGCTGTGGTCATGTTAACTTTTAGGCAAAGCATTTTTATACTGTGCTACCATCATTATTGAAACTGTCTGGCATTAATTTATGTTCTTTTAAAAATGTTAGACATCTATCTGGAAGTGGTTATGCTTGATGGGGGAAATCCAGAGTGAAATCATTTAGCCTTTGATAGTCAGGAGAGCTGATAACTTCCTGCAGTAGGCTTTCCCTTTTTATCTTGCAGCAAGGCCCGGTTCACAAAGAAATCAAAGACATGCATAATCAAAATTGATCAGCACAGTCCTGTTTACTCTCGTTGATGTTGTCAGAGATACAATTTGAAAGATAAAATTTGAAAAATGAGACAAGCTTCTCCACAAGTGTGGACAAACATTTAAATTTAAGAATGTTTAAAACCATGTTTTGATTTATACTTAAATTTGTCATTATTCTGCAAAAAAAGTGTGGACAAACATTTAAATTTAAGAATGTTTAAAACCATGTTTTGATTTATACTTAAATTTGTCATTATTCTGCAAAAAAAGTGTGGACAAACATTTAAATTTAAGAATGTTTAAAACCATGTTTTGATTTATACTTAAATTTTTCATTATTCTGCAAAAACTTTATTTTTGCATGCTTTTATTATGCTGCTTTTGTTGTTGTTGTTGTTTTTGAATCAGCTTCTAAGGACTAATTTATGAAAAATGTTAGTTGAAGAGTCATTTCTGGTAACTTCTGATAGTAGGATGTCTCCTGTTGATGGCGGGAGATATTCAGTACTTTTCTAGAACTGGTGTTCTCAACATCTTTAGAAGCATTTTTAGAATTAATAGTAATAGGAAAGACCATTTTAATCTTACATCAGCATTTTGACTCATGATGTTTAATATCAGCCACAAGAAGACTAAAAGGGAAACACTCTTAATTCAGATAGCTATTTCCAGAACAATCACTCCATACTAGACTTGTCAACTTTTACCACACATTAAATCCATTGCTAATGCTCTGAGATTACATAGATTAGACTTCCTTAACTGACACTTACAGAAGAGTCTGCATAGGAACTTTTTGTCTAACAGAAGAATTTTAAATTCCATTAATAGCAATGGCAGCACTGTAGCTAAAAGAACGTAGGTTTGTCCGATATTTTGTCTAAAATAGTCAGGGTAATTGATGATGAGAGAGAGAAAGAGAGAGGGACAAAGAGAGAACACCCATTATCTCAGTGATTGATATAGGCCTTTTTCTAATTACATCAGCCCTTTCCAGTGGAGACAGGTCATGGTACTTATAGATCTGCAGCTACAGGTTTAAGACTATTTGACAAATAACCATAATTTAAAATACAATTATTGAAAAGATAAGATGGATGCTGTACAACCTTTTTGTTCACATGTAGGACAGCAAAGGAAGAATGGAAACTTTTCCACAGTTGTGAATATGACAGGATTAAATTTAGAGCTCTGTTTCACTGACATTAGAGAGAGGGAAATTTTACTATTTTATAGTTGAGAGGATTTCCCCAGAATTATGTGAGGTGAGTGCATGTGATCCAAGTAATAAGAATATAAAAGCAAAATGCATGTAACTCCTTAGTCTTTATTACAGGTCATTACAAGGCAAGGTTCCTAGGGACATGAGTTTATAGCTAGAGCTTTACAAAGTGAGTGCAAAACTACAGCAAGCCAAACATTTCATCAGTGTCAGCATGAGTGATGTAATTAATGAAAGAATGTAACCTTTTGAAGGGAGGAGACTGATATACAAAAATCTTATCACCTCATATTTCAGATTTGGGTATTCAGAAACTTTGAGAAAAAAGGATCTCTCAAAAATTTGGATACTAAAGTTCTTCAAAAAATCTCTCTGGGTATAAAATAAAAACAGTTCTCTTTCAACTATTATATAAAAAAAATAATTAATTTATCTTATAAATTGATAAACACACATAAGTCTGGTCCTGAACTGTGAACAGTCCATGAAGGGAATACTGGATGACACAAAGGAGAATGTGGTCAGAGAGTGAGTCACATGTCCCACTAATAGTATGCTATTAGCTCTCAGCTGAGGTAGGTTTTCCACTTTGAACCTCACTCTTGAAGTTAAGTGTGAATTAGTTTGGGGGAGCAAAGGACTATTAATAATTCCCAACCAGGAAAGGCTGAAATAGATGGAGCTGTTCAACTTGAGAAAGAAGACTGGATAGAGGCTATGTAAATACTCTCAAAATGTCTACTGCTACAGAAGGAAGAAAAATTCTAACTTACGTGCCTATGGCGAATAAAAAAAAGTGAGGTTAAATTGAAGAAGGAATAATTCAGGAATATACATGGGGAAAGCTTTTAAGAGGAAGTATAAAATGTTGGAACAAACTCCCTCAGGTTATTGTGGAGTTCTCCTTACACATCTCAAAGAACAAGTTAGACAACATCTGTCAGGAATAACACTTGTACTGTTCATCCTGCCCTGGGGAACAAGTAGGAACTTAACAGTGTTGAGTTCCTTTCCTAGACTTATATTTATGACTAAAATAAGCTAACAAAATACTTCATAAAATAAGGTTATTTAAGTTTGAAATTCATGACCTATAATTCAAATGATAATAGGTATTATTTAAGTTCCTTGACAAAACATCCCAGAGTTTTCACAGAAATTTCTGGTTGTGTTGCTTCTATGAGCTATGTTTAAAGATAATAAAAACATCAAACACAGTAGATACTAAAAGGTCATGTGTTTCTCTGCGAATTTCTGGTTACAAATCTGTATGTTATCCTTAAATCTGAATGTTTTGGTTTTCTAGAAGAACTACCAATAGAAATGCTGTTGAAAGCATATTATTTGCTTGTTTGTTTGTAGGAAAAAAACCCGGTAATTTTCACTTCCTCTTAATCCTGTTTCCCTTTTTGTCTTCAAGTAACATGTGGGTATTATAGTTTGGATAATTTTGGTTTTCTTTGTCTGTGTATTTTTGTTAAGGAATTGAAAAATATAAATGAAGATCCTGAAAACTTTTCCCAAAAGCTAAGAAGTATTTCTCATAAAAGTATTTCTTGGTTCTAATAGTTGCTATTCCCATATAGAATCAGAATCATAGTATCATGGAATGGTTTCCTTGGACTGGAAGAGACCTTAAACAAGATTTGGTTGAAACTCCCCTGCCATATACAGGGACACTTTCCACTAGACCAAGTTGCTCAGAGCCCCATTCAACCTGACCTTGAACAGTTGTTCCAGGGATAGAATCCACAACTTCTCTGGGAAACTTATTCCACTGCCTTGTTTCCCTCACAGTAAAGAATTTCATCCTAATATCTAACTTAAACCTGCCCTGTTTCAGTTTGAAGCCATTATTTTTTGTCCTGTCACCACATGTTCTTGTAAGTAGTCTCTCCCCATCTCCCTTGTAGGCTCCTTTAGGTATTGGAAGGTCACAATTATTTTACCCCAATGCCTTGTCTTTTCCAGCTAGCAATCCCAATTCTCTCACTCTTTCTTCCTAAAAGAGTTGCTCCATTCCCCTAATCGTTTTCATGGACCTCCTCTGGACTCACTGCAACAGGTCCATGTCCTCTCTATGCTGGAGACCTCAGGGCATTCAGACCTTCTGCTGTGTTGTGTTTCACACAACGTAAAAGCTCCTGTAGCAATCCACAGTTCAAAGCCACTTTCTGAAGTAAAAGGAATAAATATGTATTGTCCATGCTGTGATTTTGGCTCTCACTTTATCTGAATGTAAGATATAGGACTCAGGGTGAGATTTAATGGCTTCACTTCCATCTTAAGCTTCAGTTTCAAAGTAGACCATGAACACTGCTAAGATCAATCCACTAGACTAAACTTAGTGGCATTTAAAGTCAGCTGAAGTATCTAACATGCAGGATATTGGGAAAGGCTCAAGGAAGACTATACCCTTCTGATGCCACAGCTGAATGCCAAAAACATTACTCCAGAATTCTTTACATGAGAATCACACCTTGATTGCTCACTCCTCCCTTAGGCAACTCTGTTACTGTGCATTTCTCTCTGTGCCACGCACATTCACAACACAAAACAGCCATGGAAGTTGGGTCAACTGGGGTTTTTTCTTACATCAGTGAACACATAGTGAAATTAATAAAGCAGATTAACCACAGTTTACAGACAGATATTGTACAGCTAATTTTTTTAAGTCACAGCATGGAAGTGTCTTACTTTGAAGATGTGGACAGATCTTCAAACCTCAAGGCTGAAATTGCTCCTTTTTCTAATTAATCTTCAGGAACAGGATGGACTTCAAATTCCACCACTGATCTTAGGTGAATGTTGAGATTAAAACAGCACAGAAAACACCAGAAAGATTAAAACACCAGAAAGAAAAAAAAAAGGTTGTTCCTACTTGGTGAGACAAGCAAGCAGCCAAATTCCACAGAGAAATCACCCACAAAACAAACAGCCCAGTTGTGGTTTTGACATACATGCATATATGATAATGAACTCTTCCTGCCCATTCCAATAAATCAAATCCAAATGTTCTGTTTAGGTGTAGGTTCTGTTAGCTATTTTTTAATCAATTTAAACTTCTCTGTCTACACACGTAATGCTCATTAACACATTTTACTGTTGCCGGTAACTGGGAGCTGTCTAAAGATCTAAATTGGAGTGAAGAGGAACCTTCACAGTGCATCCTGCATACTCTTGCCTCTACACTTTGTCTTTTCCCTTCTAAGAAAAAAAAAAAAAAGGATAATGAACAAACCAGAAGGAATTTAGAATGAAAACAAGTAATTAAATCAGTAGGAGATTTGTGGAATGGAACTGAACTGAAAAAAAAAGAAATTGAAGCCAGAGCCATAACAATTTGAATTCCACCTGCTTCAAATCATAGGACGACACTCTGTCGTGCAAAATAGATGGATTTTGTAAAAGCACAGGTTTCCTATGATGTCCATTAATTTCATGGGTTGTTATTTTAAATGTAGGATTAAATGCTCAGAAAGAGGATAAATGAAGACTAAGAAGCATTGGTAAGAGGATAGCCTAAAAGTATCATCTTACTAATGAGAAAGCAGAATCATTTCATTCAGGATGAAGAGCAGTGTAGGGGGGGTGGGGAAGAGGGGGGGAAGATTAAAAGTCTGTTCTGTTCATTTTTTTGTTTTCCAAAGAAAATGATGTAAACATCATTATTTAAGTATCCAAAGCTTCTCAGGAAGGAAGATCTAAGCAGTATATTTTCAAAAGAAAATGACGCATCCTTCCAATATTTAACTCTCACCTTGATGTACATCTCACCAGGTTCAAATGATTACAAACATTGATACAACTTGGAGCAAATGCATGTTAAAACTAATGAAGCAGAAATACTCAAACAAACATCCTTTTTTTTTATTGGCCAAAAACTTTCATACAGTAGTTCTGTGCTTTTGAAATCTGGACTTCCCAACTGGCTCACATAATATTGCTTCTGAACAATTTCTGTCCTGTCATGACTCAGTGATATCCTAAACATGTATCAGAGCTTCCTAAGCAGGATCAGGGATGACTCCCTTCACCCACAAGGAAGTATGGACTTGAGTGTGAAATTCTAATGCTTGCAAATATAAGTTATGCTGGTGGCAATTTCTAACATTTTAGTGCATCATTTTAATCCCTTTAAAAAGCTTTCATATTCTATCTTCTTCTATTAGACATATGCCACACTTCACCCAGTTCCAAAGAGGATTATGAATATATAAATCAATCCAGAGAATGCTATCCCAAACAGGGAGCTCTGAATTTTTTATTCTACCCCTATGCACTTTGTCACACTGGGATTCCCAGACTGCATTTCACGAGGAGGAAGCAATAAAATTTATCCTAGTTGAACTTATTTGCAACTCATTTTTGGAAAAAATACCAACCTTGACCCAAGACTGACCCTAAAACAGTCTAGGAAGAAAAAGAAAAAAAAACCAACAAAAAAACAAACAAAAAAAAATGAATGTTGGATTTAAGACAAAGCTAATACTGTCCATCTGACGCAATGCGTAGCACACAAAATCAAAATTCAAGGATTCAGACCAAGCTTTTGTGCCAGCTGTGACACATCTGTCATCTGCATTGAGACATTCAAAGGACCTGAATGAAACCCTTAACCTGATTTATTTTTACCTCTTTCAGTGCTCTTTAGACTAGAATAGACATTTAAAAGCAAAGGCACATCTTTAGGCAGCGTATTTCATTGCAGCAATTCAGAGCAATATTCATGAGAGGAGGTCTCAAGGGTTACAATCTACTTCGGTTTTGTCACTGTGTTACTCATGGAGCGCTGACAACAAAGGGTGGTCCACGTATTTATGTGAACATATATATGCACACAGAAAGAAAAAAACCTACATCAAGTACAAGCAGCTCAGATCCCTTTTTCTTATTTGATGTCTAAAAAATGTTTTGAATGTGAACGAATTAGGTGTAAAAAGTGATCCACAAACTTTTAGTTCTATAACTTAAATAAGTAAGTTTAAGATCAATTTTATTTGATATTTTAGGTGGTTAGGTGTGGTTAGAATTGGGAATAAAAATAAATAAAAAAGAAATTTTGGAAATTATGATCTACCCTGGAGTATTAACATAAAAAAAGAAAACTAATTTGAACTTGGATTTAGGGATGATGGACTTGGCTTGTCCCAAGAGCTACCAAGTGTCACCATCACTCAAGGAACTTCATCATTCTTTAATGTATCAGAAATTACTTTTCTCTGGTCAATCTGCTTTAAAAGAGGGACCAGTATTCAAAATATTATTGTTCTAACATTTTCTTCAACAAAGAAAAGCTTTTAAATCCTCCTTGCTGCCTGTGGACTTGCTCTGCACTGGTCAGTAACTTCTCATGATAGAAAAAAGATCAATTAGCTTTTAAAATTTATTTCCATTTGGTTCATTTCAAAAAGAAGGGAGACCTGTTCTTGGTGACTGTGGGGGGAAGTAGAAGTCACACATCCACATATTCGTCCCCAAAATGCTTAATATTTAAGGACTTAAATAAATGATAATGATTAAGGGCAAAGAACACCTTCTCAGAAGAAGGCTTTAGTGTGAATATGAAGCCCAGCTTCCAAAAAAGTCTATTTGACTACTCGAATAGAGATTTTGATGTTAATTTTAGCTCTAAAAGGTACAAATTTTACTCTCTCTGCTTGAAATTGGATACTTCAAAGATGACATGACAGAATAAGGAAATCATTGGCAAAGGAAAAAAGAATGAGAAAAGCAAGCTATCAAATGAATACGGAGTATTGACCTTTACCTAAAAAGTATCATGTTGGGGTTCTCATGCCGTTATTCACCCATACCCACCTATAACTGAGAGCACATTTAAATCAAGATGGCTTAAATCATTATCAAGATGATTTGGAGCTGAGAGATCTATTCATTTAGATCCACTTGTTTGCTTAACTGGCAAACACATTGTGCTCTGAAAATAAATCATTAGACCCATGTCCTACTAAACTGTATTGCTTTCTCACTTGAACCTTTTAAATAAAAGTGAAAACTAGAATGTTACTACACTGCATCATGTAACTTACTTTTCAAATTGATAACTTCTATGGAAATTACTTATTTTTACGCATGTTGTGAACCTTCAAATATTCAAAAGTTTGAAAACCTAGAAAAATCACTCAATAATTTTGCTCCTTTTTACATCAGAATAAGTATGTTGCTCTTTAAAATCCACTGTATAACCAAAAAAAGGATTAGAAATGCAGCCTGGCAAGACACTCCTTTGTCCTCTTTCCTTTCTTTTAAATTACTTTTGTGTGAAAGACAGAAATGACAACATAGAATAAAGAACTTCTCTTTTATTTACTGAATAGACACAACAATGTAACTTCAAAAGCATCTTTGAAAAGGCTAAAATATTCGTTGACAAGAGGATTTGGATAAAGATTCTGATCTCATTTTTGCAAGAATAAATGTAAATTCAGCACCTTCAGTGTACAGCAAATTATACCACAAAGTGGGCCCCACTTCTGCAGCAGTCATCTGTTGTTGAGAGACAAAACAGCCACAGGGATTTCTAAGTAGCCTCTCTAGGGTCCATTTTCAACAAAAACTGTTCCAACAGAAGCTGGTTTTCAACACTTGAAACAAACCTTCATTCTGAGGTGAAAAACACAGGATAAAATATTCAGTAAAAACGTGCGCATTTTCATACAGTTACATAAGGCTAGTTTAATATATCTGTATAAATGTATATATCTGTATATATATGCTGTAATCATTGCTATAACTGCTCAGAATTTCTTAACAGAGGACTGAGACCAAAATAGACAATGAGTTTCACCATATCATGTCAAATTTTGCTTCTGCCTAGAAAAGTCCATGAAATTTCAAACAAGTGGAACTGAACAAGATCCAAGAGACATAAATTGTCAAAATGCATGGATGCACTCCCTTCTGGAGTAGCTAGTATCTTTTTCAGTACCTCTAAGACATTTAAAATGTTAACCTGCCCAGAATTTCCTTTCAAATCTGTAGTTCTGATGATCCAGACAGTGGGAAGGTTTGTAAGAGCTTTCTGTTCTCCTACATCTCCATTTTCCCACTTATCCTTCACCCTTTTAATAAAACAAATAAACAAACAAACAAACAAAAAAAAGGAAAACCAAAAACCTCAAAGAGGGTTAGAGGGAACTCTAGTCCCAGTCATAAAAGTTTAGACCAGGATAAAAAACCAAGCCAAAGTACCTTTTGCATGAACAGGAAGAGTCAACCATTTTTCACCACTGCAAGAGTATTCAAGAGTGTTCCAAATGCTGGACACAGCTGGTGCCAACTGGAGCAGGTTCTCCCTGGACTGCAGCCCAGGGAAAGGCCCATGCTGGGACAGGGAGACAGGGAGGAGGGAGGAGTGGCCCAGAACAACTGGAAGGGACTGACCACAGCCTCATCCCAACTTTTCTAGGTTTTTCTGGATTCTTTGCAGTTCATATCCATTTAAGTGAGGGAAAATCAGTCATTGTGCAGTAATAGAGAGGGGCTGAGTCACAGATGCTCTGCAGTGCTGCTGTTTAACAGCTGACACAGATGCATGCCTTGCTAAAGGAGGAGAGTTCACTTTCATGGATGCAATTAGTCATATTTCATGACCCTAATTATGCTTAGAATCATGATCATATCAGTCAATATTCAGATTAGACAAAAGGTATGAGATCTGATTCTCTGCTAAGTTACTCTACTTTAGGTCTGGTAAGTGTCTTCTAATTAACACTTGTCTCCATGAAAGGAAAATGAGGTCCCTACTTATGCATCCAGCTAGATTAGTTTACATTTTCTTAGATTAGGAGAAATTGTCTAATGCATATGTAAGAGCTGGAGTAGAGGGCCACAGTAACACTAACATATTACTGCTAATAAATCCTCTCCTATACTTAAACAAATTAAGCTCTCATCAGCTGGTACATAATAGTTCCATTGTCATTGACTTAAAAATAAAATGACCTGATAGCAAGGAGACACTTTTGCTATTGCCATTATCTGCTTCTGAAGAATGTGAATTACTTGCAGGCAGCAGAGGGTTCCACTTGCAATTAAATTAGCACTAGTGGACATTTCACCCACATCCAGAGAGATCGCTGGAGAGGAGAAAAAGACAGATTCTAATTTATCAAAAGCTACTAGTTCTTTGTGAAATAGACAGGTTTAAGCTATTCTTGTCCATTTTCTGAAACCCACGGGAGGTTGAAAATTATCTGATAATCTAAGTGAATGATTTATAACTCCCTTTTGGCCCCACGCAAGGATTTGCCCCCAACAATTAATCTTCCTGGATATAATTGGAGTAAAAATTAAAACTACATTACTTCTTGATTCATTGGGATGAACTTGGCACGGACTTTTGTAACAGCTTCAGGTAACATAACCACTAACAATAGCAAATGACACCAAGTTTGGCTGGCTAAACACGAAAATGAGGGAGGGAAAATTAACACAAATAACAACCTTTTATCAAGACATCAATACCTTCCAGCTGCTCATTTCTATGGTACCAAATTGCTGTAGTAGCAATTACCTGATATTGGTAAATGAAGCAATTCTTAAGCCCCAGAGGTATAAAACACAGTGTAATTCAAGAAAAGTCACTAGAAAAGTAAATTTCTGGTCCCCATTCAAACCTAAGGAACAATCAATAAGACTTAAAATAGATTAGCAAAGAGACCCTGGCTTGTTCACAGGCCTCAGGGGACCATTTTGGGGTGCAGAAGAAAACAGCTTTTTTTGGCCATGGCCTGACTGCCCACGTGCAGAGGAGAAGTACGAAGTATGTGTCTTTTCATGAAAGCCATCAGATCCCTTGTGTGTTTTACAAACAGCACAAACCACCAAAGCAGGGTTAACACTTGAAACAGTGCCTTCAAAAGGGAGACTGCTTTTCTTCACATGGCAGTGTCTTGTGAGAAAACACATCCCAAAGTTTCATTGATAAATTTTGTGACTTACCTTGTTAAGTATAATTTTCCTCCTTTTCTGCCTCAGGGGGGTTTCTCAATTATTTTTTTACCAAATTATGTGCATTCAGTGCTATTTAGATGCTATGAAATATCACTCCTGAGACCTTGCTTCAGTTCCAGAAGGACACAGGTACCCTAGAGAACTGTTATCAAAGCTAGTGGTCTCAGGCAGATATTTTGTGTACTATGGCACAAATCAGTCTACAGACTGGGATTAAGGTCACTAATTTAATTTCAGCCATGTCAGTCAAAATATTTATGACAAATTATCCAGCAGAGGAAAACATTAGGTTGACTTTTTGGAGGAATGTTACTTCCAAGACAGACAAAAGTGTTTGCATTTACTCTGAAACCTTACTTGCCTCATTTTGCTCACTAGTGAAAGGGAGTTAAACTCTCCCATGTTCTGCAGGATAAACTCCTTAACATCAGTGAGCTCCTGGGATATATAAGAACCAGAACCAAAGTTACACTGGTATGGATTGAGCTTTTTTCACTCAGACTGGTTCATGGCTGGGCTGTAATGGTTTGGTGTAGGAAGGTTGGGCTATTCCATTCAGTGTCAGCTGGGGTAAGTGAATATCCTGTTACATTTGTGCAACACAGCACGACATGGGGCAGAAATTAGCAGCTGCAGCTCTGGAAGCTGCAGAGCCATTCCCTCTGTGAGCATCCAATGTGATCAGAAATGGTTTTTGTACAAGACATAAGGGTGTTTGTCCAGTGCTGTGCTGAGTGTTGTAGACTTACTCTGAAAGCTCCATCTCACATCACTCAGAGGTAGAGCAGAGCATTTGTGCAACAGTAGCATCATTACCAAGTTGTAGATAACACACTCTTTTAGGGGCTTTTAAATTCCATTTCTGCTGCTTCCATTGTTTGGCTTTGTAGTTTTGTTAATCTTCCCCCCACCCACCATGCTACCCCTTACCCTACCCATTTAGAAACCACGTGAGGTTTCAGGTGTGCCATAATCACTTTTTTCTTAGGTCATGTTTTTTCAGTACAGGACACCATCCAGGAGGAATAGTCTGCTAAATGAACGCTCTGTTGACATTACATCTTCTGTTTCATGCCAAGACAACACAAGCTCCCACTGTGTAATTTGAGCTACATCCAAGCCCTGAAGATTAGAAATTCCAGGTGTAAGAGTATCAGGGATGAAGGACTTCAGCTTTACAGTAAAATTTCACATAAATTTTTTTCAAACTTCATGCAGCTCAATTATCACCAGCAAGCACTCTATTTTTGAGAAGCATGAGAGGATTTACAGGCCCATAACAACAGAAGCAGGACTTAATTTGGAAAAAAATAAGGGCACTATGAACAAAAAGTCCTCTTTAAGATTGGGACTCAGTTTTACCAATACAAAAGACTAATCCTTAAAATACAGAGGTAGCCTTATGAATATTTTCTTCCTAGTAACCTCGCTGTGGACAACAGTTCTCTCTCACAGAACCTCTCACCATTAAGAACAGCTCTCCTATGTTCTCCAAATTAAGAAACACTAAAAACTAAATGGCAGAGAAATTGCTCTTTTACCCAAAGAAATATGTTGCAGAAAGATGAAGCGAAGCAGCAGTGGGAGCTCCTACTGGTTTGCTGTGTATTATAATATGTACACTACCAACAAATAGTGGCATTGTCAGAACATTAATAAAAAAGTCATAAATGGGAATTAATTCATCCTGGATCACAGGGCTCAGACACCCAGACCAAGCTCCCTTCCCTTGGTCTGAGTGCTGTACGTAAGTGCTGTAATAAGAAGGAGACATATAGAAGTAACAACATTGCAAGCCAAGAAGGTAAAATAGATCAATATAATTACTTTATTTTAAGTGTGGAGAATAAGAAGGCGGCAAGTTTTAGCAGTCAAGCCTGCAAAACAGATTTATGCAAACTGTGTCTGGGGCAGTATACAAGTTATTTGTTAAAGGTCACACATGAAACTTCAGGCAGACTTAGGAAGGAAGCTCAGCTCTGTTGAAGATATTATTTGGTCCCTTAGAGAGCACTGGAGCATTTCGGTTCCCTTTGTGGAATTTTCTGCCAGTTATCATCCAGGGACAGAAATGGAGTGGGTTGTCTTTACTGAAAAGTCTGTTTTCTGGAGAGGGCAGTACTAGAAATGTCCATCAGAGGTCAGAAGACAACCCGAGATCCTCCAACACACCTGAAGAATGGTGATCCTTTGTCAAATCCTGAATAGATTTCAAACTGGAAAGGCTCCTGAGGTAAATAAGGTGTACCTTTGCTGAGAAGAGGAAATGAACTGAGGAAGATTCTACCTCAGTGTGTTGCCACTTGGGTGTTTCCGCTTTCACTGCTCTAACAACGAAGGATTGTAGTGAAGCTTTACAATATAATGAAGACATATGACATACGGGAATGGAAACTGCTCAAATTGTCAACACATTTTGTTTTGCTGCTCAGTGTAAATCTTTTCTTTGCAGATGCAGATGTTATTCATTATGTTGTAGATAAATTCAGAACTGTGGTTTACACTGATTTAGCATTGTACTTAATTGGTTTTAAATCTAATGCACTGCAATAAGCCTTAAGTGCTACTTTGCTGTGAAATTTAAAAGTGAGCAGTACTGTAATTTTGCTTTGGTAGGATTTCTCTGGAAGCAAATATGCTTCAATTCAACAACCTCTCACTGGGAATAAAACAACAAAAAATCCACTTAAAATGTAGCTTTCTTAATTGACCTCGGTTTTTAAAACTCACATTTGAGGACTGTGTTATTAGAGGGGTTAGGTCTGAGAGACACATACAACAGCAAATCTCAAATCATGGCACTTAGCATTTAGCTCCTTATAATGCAAAAAGCCTCAGACTATCAGCGACTGACAGCTGGTGAACCAGGGCAGAGCATGTTCTGGAAGCACAAAGGAAAGCAACACGAAATGCTGCTGGTGTTTTGCAAACCTGAATACCATGCCTGAAACTCCTGCTGCCTGCACCTGGACTGTGAGCATGAGGCCACTCTTGTCCTTAATAATAGATAGTCTTTAACTGGTCTAGATGGAATTAGATGATCTTTAAGGTTCCTTCCAACCCAAGCTATTCTTTGATTCTAATTGAGCACTGAGATATTTTTTCGGGTCAGATTTATGTGCTATCACTTCTTCTGAATCCAACCCACAGAATACATTTTCCATACACGTGAAATGTCAAGGATATTTATTTTAACATCTATTTTTCAGAGAAAACTGTCCTGAAGATGTGGCATATAGCTACCACACACCCTAATACAGCAGTCCAAATATTATTCTGCATCTCGCTTCCTGAAATTCTCTTCTCCTTTCATTTCCAGCCCAGATGTTGAGGACTTTGATAAATTGTCTTTCTAAATTAACTTGTCTGCATAACCTACTTCTTAAAAGAAAATTAGAACATTTCCTCCTTTTATACAAACGTATTGGCTCTTCTATTTTCAAATTACTTTCTTTAAATACTACTCTTCAAAAATCTTCAACCAAATTAAAAAAAACCACAAAAAACAAACAAACATCTATATTTTGTCTTTGTAAGTGATA
This sequence comes from Orthonyx spaldingii, assembly GCA_013397795.1. Taxonomy (NCBI): domain Eukaryota; kingdom Metazoa; phylum Chordata; class Aves; order Passeriformes; family Orthonychidae; genus Orthonyx; species Orthonyx spaldingii. The sequence continues at coordinate 1,090,907 of VZTJ01002533.1, read as the reverse complement.
TGTTTAACATACTTGTTCATAATGCTCTTAATAACTTCTGACTGGTAACCATCAAGTGCTTCATTTTTCTTGTTCTCAAACTCAATAGTCTGATCTTTATAATAATCTGTATTTATGACTCTCTATTCCATTACCCCATTTTGTTTGTAAATTATGAAACTTTTCAAAATAAGGCTAGGACATGAAGGGGGAAATAAAAGCTCCTTTGTTAAAGAAAAGACAAGGCAAGAGTCATTCTCTCTTTGAAGACATTTACACAAATTTCACCAAGGATTTAAGGTGAGAACAACACAGACTAGAAATGGAACATAGCTGTTGTTGATGGCACTGGAGTTTTGGCCAACCACGCAAGTGCCAGACCTGCGCAGAACATAGCGATGACTGTTCACAGAAGCACCTACACCACTAAAGATGGTGATTTCTATCAAAAACATCCTGAATGCCTTGAAGCCAAGCGAGCTGAAAACAGTTTTATCTCACTGTAGAAGCCTGGAATGTGAGTGGGACAGTGTGGATGTCCCAAGCAAGGATAGCTGGATGGCTGTGGAGTCAAATAACAATTGCAGCAAGAACATGCTGTTAGAAAGGACAGGTTTTGGGCTGGAGAAGGGGCCTATATGGAATAAGCGTGCTTCCCAAACACAGACAACATTTTTACAACACTCGCTTACAGCCAGAAGCTGCTTTTTAATTCATTTGCTTTTTAATCAGGGGACTCCTAGAGTGAATTTGTTTATAAAGACAGAGGGCATTTTTCTTTTCTCTTTTCTGTTTCCTGAGATTGTCAGGCAACAGCATAATCTGTTACATTTCAATTTTAATTTTAATTTTCATGTTTTATTGTTTAGTTTGTTGGGATGTTGTGGGTTTCTTTGGGGAGTTTTTTTAGATAAATATCATGATACATCTCAGGAAATAGACACTTTAGAAATGGCTTTTTGTTATAGTGACATGAAGAGGAAAAATTACCAATTTAAAAAGTTCTTTGGACATCTTAGTATCCCTATTTACATTCAGTCTTTAGAGGAAGTGAAGAATATTCTGTGACTTGCAAGAGAAGCTCATTTTTTAGTTTTCAGTAAATTTCCTGACATCTTACAATGCTTTAGGGAAATAAAAAGAAAAAAATTTCAAGTACAGCCTCCCATCAGCACACTAATTGCTTTAAGTAGTGCCAGCTCTGCAATATGAACCAGCTTTTTTCAGCTTACTTTTTGTCAGTAGCAAACAAAAAATGCCTGGATAGTCCCAGACACGAGCTGTACACATCCCAGTCTTTTACCCTCACCCTCAAATCCGACCTCACTTGCCAGTTTGCTCATCTCCATGTTCTCCAGCCTGAATTTCTGTTTTAACTCTGCCTCCCTCACTTTCCAAGATCGATCCCAGCTGCAACTATCAAAACACATGGGCAGAGTTGTATTCAGTAGCAGAAAAGTTCATCACAGTCAGTTACTAGAAGCAGGGATTATTCAAGGATAACAGGGGGAAACAGATCATGCATTTCAGTTCATGACTGTGAATTAGTGAGCAAAACCTAATTAAGAGTGCTATTGACCTCTGTTAGCATGTGTTTTGAACAGATTATTGATCATCTATGTCACAAAAATGTACTTGCTGATTAATGGCTAATATTAATAACAAAGTCTACAATTACTGAATATTAATTTCTTGTGAGCATTATGGACCTTTTGTAAATCTGCATTTTTATGTGATATCCTATAAAACAGGTATAAAAATTTCGATCTGGGATTTCTAATGTTGCTTTTCAAAGTAATCCTAAGGGAATATTGAGATCAGCAGCTCATTGATAGAAAATCAAGCAACGTAATTAAAGGCACAAACCAGGGTATGTATGAATTTCTGCCGTGGGCTTTTTCCATGACAACATCCATGTCTATGCACACATCTCTGTGTCTTCTCTCTCTGCAAACTTTCCTGTGCTATCGGCAAAAGAGATGGAAAATATCTGAGAAAAGAGAAAATTTACCCTTGATCTACCCTCAGGACACAGTGTCAGAAAAATATATTTCTTTAGTAATAGCAGCCCTATTTTCGTTATGCCCAGGGGAAATACTGATGGGTAGTACCTCTTGGGTAGCATGTTTCAGAGATGTTAACTTATTAAAAATAGTTAGAGTACTTTACATCTCTGTTTTATAGAGTTTTATAGAATTACAGTTCTGGCTTTTCTGAGTTTCAGCAGATGTTGCTGCATCGACAAATTCAACAAAACAGTAGGAACACTGTGACAGCACAGAACCTTTTTTCCCGTGAGAAAATTTATTTGTTTATAGTAAACAAGATGTTCAGAGCTCCTCAGGAACAGGCGGGAATGTCTGTGGCCAACCAGCCCCAGGGGGCAGAGGGCTGTGGCCAATCCTAGTGAGCGTTCATTTTATATATAAAAACTGCATTTAAATAAATAATACCCTTTTCTAAGCAATCACTCTCGTGTGCCTCTTGTTTCGACATCGGCTCAACAGCGACAGAACACCATACTTTATTTTTAATCAAAGCTGATTTTTAACACAACATTATTGAACTGTGTTGGGACCTGGAATTTTGCATATGATATGGTGAAACCTTTCAGCCTAATCATGACATGAAGGTATGTCTGGTTTGCTGGCTCATGTGCTTAGATAAAGACAATATTCCTCAGTGTTTGTTTGACATCATGGAGGAGATTCACATCACGGTGTTTGAGTTTGATTGCTTGTTTGACTCGTTTCCCTGTAGTGTTTATGCAACAACAAATGGGACATATGAGACTGATCAGCCACTGTAGGGTCTACATAGGGAAATATATACTTGAATAGGTTCAAGGGTACCTTAGGATATCCCGCTCTCTAAACACAACTGATTCCCTCTCAAATTAGTCTAAAAGGTGCTCCGATGGGAAGCCAATGTGTCTGTACCCTCAAGTTCCTAAAAATTTCTCATGTTTTGAACATAACCAATGTTTTGCAGACCATTGCTTCAAAGAAAAACAGTCAAACCTTCCAGATCTCTGAATTACTATACCTAAGATATAGAGAAATCTAAGAAATATGTATCAAAATACATTTTTATTCTATGGAGAATTCACACTAAGATAGAAATTCTAGCTTTCCTAATGTCAGTAGGATTTTGCTATGAGCTGCAATGGAATCAGGATTTAATGCTCAGACTTTAGGTTAAAGTTCCTCACAGTTGTTAGCAAGTCTGAAATGCTGTCATCTGCATTTTTTATTCTTCAGGTCCATTTGAACAGTGTGTGACAGATATGCTGAGTCCTCATCAAGTGTTTTTAAAGAAAATATTGTTGAACAGATTATTTAAAATGATCAAAGATTTTAGAAACAGGACACTGCAGCTAAGAGTTACAGCTCAGGAAAGTACACTCATTTTTGTGGTGGTGTCCTAATGTTATTCAGATTTTCAGAACATCTTGCCATGATTTCAAGTGCACATATATATACATTTAATGGCATTTGTTGCGTAATAATTCCAGCCACAGTAACCCAAGTTAGTATCTAATGCACATATCATTAGTTCTTGATATAGAATTAATATATAGATATGCTTATTAGCATTTTCTTTAAAAATCATTAAAATCATTAAAATGTGCTATGCCGGTTAATCGCATGGGCACTTTGATATATTCCTTTAACTTGTTTTTGCAGTGTAGTATTTAGCACCTTCACTGCTATTCCACAAAATCATAGCAAGATGCCTACACATTTCTGTCAACAGGCACCTTAAAGGTGGCACAGGCACAGTCTGAGAGATGCAAAGATATTGGCAGAGGATAATGTGAATTCTTTCTAACTCAAAGAAATCTGAATATTAAAGGCTTTGATAAAAATAAAGACCATAATAGAGATGAGTAAAAAAGATGTGTGTTTAATTTTTCTAACAGAAAATAATATAAGGCAAATAATTATTCTCATTTCAGATTTGGGTGGAGAAGAGTGAAAGGAACAGTTTTTAAAGAAAGACGGGGTTTAGTGTGTAAAAGGAACAAAAATACTTGGAAAATCTACCTGAGTTGCAGCTGCATTTTTCTTCTGTTGAAGATTTTAATGAACCTGAGGAAGTCAGTCAACAGAAATTTGGTAGTAAACCTTTCCCTGATCCTCAAATCAGCCTGTAAATGGTACTGGGGGTAAGCTATTAGCAAAATGACAGCTTCACTCAGGACTTTCCAGAACTGATTGTGCCCTCAAAGTTGTTTCGGATGCAGATCCCATCAGCAGTGAGAAAAAAAGCATCATGACACCCACAGAATAATTTATGGTTGTCCTTGGGGAAAAAAAAAAAAAAAGAAGAAGAAAAGAAAAGTAAAGCAGAAAGAAGTTTGGGAGTTTCCTTAATATATGGAATGGAAAAATGCACATGATGATAAGTGAGATCACTGCTGTGCTAGTTAAAGTTTTTTTTTATTTTCTTCTTTCTCGTCTGGATCATATCCTAGAAGTGCAAGACACTCCTTCAAATTCTCAATAGCTATTTAGGATTTTAAGCTATTATATACCCAGCCTGGAGCAGAAGTCCTGTAATAACAGCTAAATCATCAACTAATGGCAGAGTGCAGCTCACACAACGTATCACTTGAGTATTGGAGTAGTCACAATACAATCAACAACCTTACTCTCAGAGTAAATTACAATTCAATGGAATGGCGTACAGCCCATAGCATCTTGGAAAAATTAATCAATACAATCAAGATTTCTCTCTCAACAGCAGTATCATTTGTTCCATGACAAAATTTATGAGGTTTCAGCAAATATAGAATAGCTACCAAATCATAGAATGGTTTGGGTTGGAAGGGACTTTAAAGACCATCTGTTTCCCACTCTGCTGTTATGGGTCCACCAGACCAGATTGCTCAAGGACACATCCAGCCTGAGCTTGAAAACTTCCAGGGATGGGGCACCCACAACTTCTTTGGGCAACCTGTGCCAGTACCTCACCACCCTCACAGTAAAGAATATAACTATCTTAAATTATTTTTAATAGCAGGCATAATTTTTAACAACTTCCTAAATCCCTGCTTTTTATTTCAAAAAGTTCCTTGCTAAAAAAAAAAAAGGGTCAACCTTTGGATATCTAGCAATATGCAACTGTATTAGGAATTTAAACCCATTTTTAATACTGTGTCCAATTTTATCTGTCACAATTTTCTCTTTCAAAGGTGTAATTACAACAGCTAACATAACACTCGCACTAATTTATACTGTAAACACAGATGATCTGTCACAGAGCAATCTTTGCATAGCACTCCTTAGACAAAATCCTAAGCTATTAAAAAAGTGTGAATTGCACATGCCCACTTGCTTAAAATAGATTGATAGATTGTGTAAAAAACTAATTTTTAATTGGTCGAGGGGAAAGTTACTGTTTATTATTTAAAATGCAATGCTGATTAGAGGCAGCCTCTACAAAGTCTATGAAAGAAGAATTGTTGTCAGGTTTGCTAATCAGGGAGCTTGACAGTGTTGTCTTAAAAACAGATATTTGAGAAAATGATTACAGTGTATCTATATATGTGGACAAGTTTTATATAGATGTATGTGTATATATATATATATATATATATATATACATACACATCAGACATGTTCATATAATGCCTCACTGATTTCTTTCGGCAACTATATCACAAGTTTATTAATGAATACACTAAATTTGTTGCCCAGAGAAGTCATGGATACCCCATCTCTTGAAGCATCCAGGGCTAGGCTGGATGAGGCTTTTGGTCTAGTGAAAGGTCTCTGCCCATGGCAAGGATTGGAACAAGATAATCTGTAAGGTCCCTTTCAACTCAAACCATTCTATGACTTTTTTTTTTTTTTTACAGTATAAACACTGAATTTTAAATAACAGAAGTTTTGTCCAGTTTCTACTCTCAGTGACCTCTGTTTCACAGCTGCAGCACTCCACTCTCATCCTCAGACCTCAGAGACTCTGGCCACTCTGTGTTAACCTCTGCCTCTGGTTGGCAAGAGGGGAGTTGGATGATTGTTACTCATGCACAGACTCCTGTCTCTCTGAGCTTGAATTTTTGCTGAAACAGGACACAAACATGTAATGACATCACTCTGCCTTCTTTAGGTTACTGTGCTCTAAGTGCTTTTCTTTTTATCTGCTGCTAAGAGACCAATTTTTAATCAAATGGAGCTACATGCCAGTGCCTCCACTAAAACTCTGCTCAGCAAATACCCTGTATCTATCCTCTACTCATACCTTATCAATTTACTGTTGCAGTCCACTGAAAGGTTTCCATTAATTTTGTGTTTGTCCAATGTATTTTGTCTTTCACTAGTACACTGCAAAAACAAGGAAATGAATACTTCCAAGAACAGAAACAGCATTTGTAAAGAACAGGTCATCACAGGCTGTTAGATTGAAGAGTGGGTAGGCACCAAACCCTGTACTGCACAATTTTCTTTACTTACAGCTCTAAAAGGGAATTATGTGCCTGTGTAGGAAAGTAGATGCCTAGATACATTCAAGAGTCAGTGAAATGCAACTGACATTTGAAGGAAACAGGACAGAAAATTAAAAATAAATAGTGAGCTATGTCCTCAGAACACCACACTTACAGACATATTTCTCCTTTTTTTTTCCACAGGGTTTGTGTTTTGAGCTTCTGCCTTTTGACCAAAGATTATTCCTTCTTATATTCAGAAGTCTGATGCATAAATTGCTAAGACATTTAATGGGCTAAATGTCCAGATATAGGTATGAATATCAAAAATATCTCTCAGCAGAGAGCCTGGCATTGCCTGACTTGCTTGGTAGTGGCAAGGGAAGGAATGCCCATGTGATAGGAACTAAACTGCAGAGGAAAGAAATGGTATTTCCCAAATGTAGCTTCAAATGAAAATAAATTCTTGGAATGTTTGCTTGTACTTAACATCTGAGAAGACTGTGATTGAACTGGGAATGAAATCTTATACATTTAGAATTCATGTGGTGCTATCAAGACACTGATGTCAGAGAGGTCAGGGGGATGCCATTGTTGTTTGTTGTATTATTTAACTTGCACTTTACAGAAAACAAAATTATTTTCCTTTCATCTTGCTGAAAGCTACAGGGGCTGTTTAAATGGGGAAAAAACAGGAACCAAGTGTAGAAAAGCCTCTTTGATATGGCCACGTGACAGGTTCTGTGTTAGGGCACGAGGGAAGATGGCAGCTCTGAACAACTCTCTCCCCCAAATTTTGTTCGGCCCTGAAGCTACACAGTGTGGAGAATGACAGTGTGTTGGATCCCTTGCCACCAGAAACAGTTTGCTCAGGAAAGTACTTTGAAAAGATAAGTGAAATTCCTAGGGTAGGAGAGAAAACTAATTTAAGACATCAGAAGTTAGGTGACTCAGTTGCTGAAGTACAAGCTTACGATGATTTAGATTGAACTGACTAGAACTTGGGATATACTAATCTCCCTCTTCATTGATAATAAGCCTACAACAAATGTCTGATTTTTAGATGGCTGAAGTTTTATGGGCAGCTTCTGTCATAAATCACAAAAGATTGGTTTGTGCTGCAGTCAAAAGCTGTGTAAACATAACAAAAGTAGTTTGCATTCTGCTACACCAAAATTAGGTCAAATATAACTGCTTACGCTTCTGTTGGGCCTTTGGCAGATGTATAAGCTCACATTTCAGTTTTCTGTGCCCAAGTTCCTTATTTATAGAATGGAGATAAACTTCCTCCATTTGTTAAACCAGCAATGTTATATGGACTGTCAGTAGTAAGTGAGATCCTAGTCTGTTCCAGTTACATGAGATACATTAATTTATTGTCGGATTAAATAAAACAAAGTAAGAAATCAATATACATTGCATAAGGGATGAATAAATTGCTCATGATTTCACCGGCCAAGCTTCATGTTATAAAAGGGAGATTCTTGTAATTTGCTTAATGTCTCTCTAGTCATCAGTTTCTGCCTTGCTTGTGTTCAGCCTGATACTGTGTTTTCACTTCACAAACTGCAATACTGCTAACACCTAGCTGACTGCATGTTCTTGTCATGGAGAAATCCTCTCTCAGCTTTTAACTTTTTCCTTGAAATTTCTCCATCTGTGGTGTGTCTTTTCTATGTCACAATGTCATTCATGCCTTTGTCTTACGGTGTCCCACATCTTTGTTTAAAATATTCCACCCATGGTGATCAAGACTTTGACTCAATTTACATGTCTTTGTATTTATATGTAAGGAAAACAAAAACAGTAAGAAAGAAGAGAAAAAGAGAAAAGATGCAGTGTGTGACCTCAGTATTTAAACAAAACAGAGTTTACTTGCAGAGAATGATGTTCCTTTATTTTCATTCACACCCAAATAAATTACTGTTTCCTTAGTCTTCCCTACTAGCATTGTTTGTGGCAATGGGCAGTCTCTTACATTTATATATTTGAACAGTGGAAAGACAATGAGACCCAATCTCTACAAATTCTGGAATTATCAATTGTCATAAAACATAATTTAGTAAATTTTAGCCATCTGTGTTTGACTATACTGCTATGGTTTTGTTCTCATAATTCAGCATATTCCTGCATTTGTTTGAAGGTTTAGACCATGGATTTGGAATGTAAATTTTCCCCTTAATGCAAAAAAATAAATGTTTTTAAGTCCATGTATATTTGCTGTTGTCTAAAGCAGGTGACTTTGTGAAGATTGAGATGTGACCACAGATTCTGTGTTCCTGTAGCCAGAACATCCTCAAAAGGGTAAGGCTGACTAAAAAAAAAAAAAAAAAAGCGAAATCCTTTATTTATGTTGTATAGTTTGGGAAATACCATGGGTATTTCAACTGGTCTTTGCAAACCTAACAGTGCCATGGACTTCACTCTGGTGCAGTGGGATAAGAGCAGATGTGTTTTATTGTTTAGTTAAGGGATCACCGTGAGGTGTCTGGGGACAGACACTTCTCTGCTTCTCTCACTTTGCTTCCTGAAGCTTAAAATAAGAGAGATTGTGTATTGCTGCCATGTATGCTGGCAATCACAGTGTGTTTAACTCTTCCAAATGATGGGTAAGGTATCCCTTAGCCAGGAAAAAAATCCATGATCGATTTAATTGCCAAATGTATAGAGAAATCACTTTATCTTTTGCAACAAACACAAGTTCACTTAAGGAATTAAATATCTAATGGTTCAGGAGTAGACATTTTCCAATCTTGGTTACCTCCCTTTGTGAAGCTCTTTGGGGACTATACAGTGCCTCTTGCACAAAACTAGTAATTGCCAGACAGCCATTTCTTAGTAATTACAGATCAGATTGCAAGTTCCTCAGGGCAGGGATCAAGCACTGTGGCCTTTTCTGGGAAAATGCACAGGAAACACTTGGCTAGAGAGATAAAAAATGAATACAAACAGTCATAAATAATAAATACTAGTAAATGCCAATGTTTGGGGGTAGCTATTTAACTTCTGTAAAACCACGTAACTTCTGTCAGCTACAATAGGATGACATCAGTTTGCACAACAGAAAGTCAGAATTCTATCCCAAAAGGATCTCATTTCACTCAGTTTTCCTGCTCTACTCATCACCTACACCATGAATACAATACTTCAAGTAGAGGAAACTAATTAGTTTTCTTGTTAGGAATATTCAAGACATTTACAGACATATATCATTTTCCATCACTTGGGCCAATGACCATATATTGCTCCCTGATTCCAATATTACAGAAATAACACCTTGGATGCCTCAGGTTGGTTGTACTCATGTGTCAAAAGCATCTCCAAATTGCTGCTTTGTGATGAGGAACTCACTGCACAACTCTCTGTACACTCTCCAAGCACCAAGGGTTCTGCAGCTGAAGTTACAGCCTGTGCTGCTCTGATGTTGCAGTAATGATGCACAAAAGTGCAGCTGTTATCAACCCTCTCAGCACTGTCAAAAAATGTTATTTTTGCCCTTTTGTCTTTTTTTGCAGTGTCACTATCTGGATGAGAATGCAAAGACTTGAAAAGGATTAAGGGCTGTCTTCCTCTGTAGTTTACCTAACAGCGGAAGGCTATTACCGATCTAGGATTTGACAAGAAAGAAAGCCTTAAACCCACTTAAAGCAAACAAAAAGAGTGCCCTACACTCTTCAAAGACTGATTCAAACAATATTTTTTTAAAGTTAAAGAGAATTTCACATGGACTGACACACATATTTCCATTTCGCACCCAGGCAATTTGAAACAGTCTTGGTGTTAAACCCAGAAACTGGAGTTCATAATGGAATTCTGACACGCAGTGTTTCTTTAAACGGTTTGAGGGATACTGCCATAATAAAGGTAAGATCCCTGTCACTTTGAACACTTTCTCCAAATTTCTTTCATCTGGGATTTAGTTCATGCGGCCTATCTACATTTTTCAAATGATTGTAAGGATTAATGCTGCCAAAAAGTAGTTGTGAGCAAGCTCTTTGCTATAAATCAAAATGGTTTCACTGAATAAATTGTTTTACTGGCACAATGCTAATTTACATCAGGTAAAGATGTGTTCTTAGGGTAGTGCTGGGAGTTTCTCTTTGACATGATCTGAACTCTTCATGATTTAAGTTAGATTGGTCAGCCTGGTTCTAAACACCCATGTGAAATTAGCTTTGCACGGGGCTTCGATGATCACTTCTCTGTCTGTGAAATCAAATTCACAAGACAAGTCTGCATTTATGTGTTCTGGTTTGTGCAAAACAACTCAGGAAAGTTGTGGGACTGATGAAGAATGGTCTGAGGTGAACAGCAGGAGTTCAGAGGCCTTGAGAATATGAGTGAGGAAAGACTGAAGAAATTATGACTGCTTAGTTTAGAAGGACCATGACAGTAGACAAACACACATGGAATATAAGAGGACATATAAAGGACATAACCCTCAGACATGTCTGCTCTGGTTGGGAGTTCAAACACTGGACATTAGAAAACTGATGAAGGGTAGAGGTGTTGAGGCACAGGAATACTTTTGTGAAATCATCGTTCCTAGAGATTTTTAAGAGTAGGCTAGAAAAAAATGGGTCAGGAATGGTGTGAGCACATGGAATCTTGTCCTTCTTTATGTGATTTTTAAAATTTTATTTTATTTATGTGCTGCAAACTCTTTCTCTTACATTTTCTGTTTTCTCTGGCAGTTTTTTTGTCTGTCTCCCTTTCCAGAGCTTGCAAGTACAGTTTCCATCGTTTCAGGGACATGTGGACACCCTCTAGAAACTAACAGCCAATGAGTAAATGGAACATTTTCAACCAACTGATCCACCTTGCCTGAAGTGTCAGCACCCAAACTTTTTCCATGTTTTCTTGTTTTCTCTATTGGCTGTCTAGAGAGGCATAGTGCATGTTGCTTCCTCACTGACCTGACATGCACTGTATGCTGGAGCAGTGCAAGGTCTGTGACCCAACCAGATGTTTTCCATTATCATGGAAATCACTGAGAAATGGTTTCTTCCTCTCAGTCTAATTTACCTTAACACAGCTACTGGGTTTGCTATTATAAATTTGGATATTTACTCTCCATATCAAACAATAAAAAGCAATGTAGGACACTCACAGTGTAAGTGTCATCTCTCCCTTTCTTTGCCATTAAAGAAGAATGAAGGGAAGGGAAGGGAAGGGAAGGGAAGGGAAGGGAAGGGAAGGGAAGGGAAGGGACCAGGAGAAAGCCTCTGGAATAAAACAAACTGGTTAGATCAAATTCTCTTCCTGATGTTGTGAGAGCTACCTTAGAGATACAGACACAAGTAATAGAACAAAAACCATAACTCATGTTTAAAGTAAATCAACTGCTTTCAAAATATTCTAAACTATCTTAATAAATCCCATTCTTTAAGAGTTCTTTATAGTTTGAAATGAAAACATACGCCGATTTTTTAAATTAAAAAAAATGAAAGAATAAACTATCAGAATAAATTTTGGGCTGAAAAAATAGTGGATTTCAATAGAAGAACAAATTTAAAACTTATGGTGCAACAGTATAAATTATTTATGACATAAAAGAGAAATAATAAATATTTCAACATATTTCAACAAAAATATGACAAGTAGAAGGTAAAAAGTCTCTTGATTTGGGAATGATGTGTCAGAATAATCAATAAAAGTTCACTGTATTGTATATATCTTTTCAAAAGTGCAAATTTTCTTGTATATGCATGTGTGTGCATATGTATGTTTTATTAGTGGAAAAACATGCAAACTGTTGAGTCAAGCACACAAAATATCAAAATATAGCATTGAGGAATTAGAAGTTTGGCCTTGTCTCTTATTGACCCCTTGTCCATCTGGCAACATCAGCTGGAGAGCCGTTATTGAGAGCAAGAATTGTCATTCATGGTACATTCCTCTGAAGGGCTGCCTGTAGGTCCTGCCATATCTCCACATCTTATGGAAATACATTCCCCAATCTCCTTTCAGCACAAGGAAAAGGCTCATTTCAAAGCAGGCAGCAGAAGGACATTTATGGCCCTCTAAATGAGTTCTCACCAGGAGGACCGTGCTGCAATCCACCAATCTTACACACCATTATACTCTACAGGGGTAATGTCATTCTTCAAGTGCTTGTTATTAAATTTTGCTCAGCATAGACATTCTGAGAGCATTAATTTAATTACATTTTTATGTGTAATAATATATCTTTACTGAATCTGAGGGTTGTGGAAGATTTAGCGTTTATGGGGTGGGCATTCAAGAAAGAGAGAAAGATGCATTGCTTGGAAACCTGCATTTAAATGCAAAACTAGAAAAAATTCTGCTAAGCTCTGCCAAAAGAATTTTGGAAAGCAGACAGAAATCTACCCTTGTCTGAGAAAGCTGGCAAAAGAAACAGGCCAAATAGTTAAAAAGTCTCTTCTGTCTGTGTTATGGAGAAGAACACATTCCAACTTCTGGGTCAGTTTCTTTTCTGACTGAAAATTAGATTCCTTAATTTTAATTGCAAACCTTTGCTTTGGTCTCCTGTGACCATGAATTTCATAGGTTAGTCAGGCATTTCCTTTTATTGGCTCTAATTTCCTTCTTGTCCTCTACCCTCTCAGATTCACTATGCCATCTAAAATAACAGCTGCAGATAATACTATTGACCTGAATCCAATATTTATGCACAGCTCCTGGCAATGAACTGCTTAGCACATCATTTCTCCCAATCCACAAGTGGCAAGTTTGTACATTACAGCTGATCTCACACAGTCTCAAATTCACTGCGTTGTACCCTTGAGTATCTGTTCTACATGGACATTAAGGTGAAAGATTTTTTTAAGTACATTTTGCTCATTTTTCAAACAGCATTATCACTTGAAAAGCAACTTTTATACAGTGTTATGATTCACTTAAGATCAAAATCAGGCCATGGCAAAAGCTTGTCATCCATACTTAAGAAAATATGACTTATTTATAAGCCACAGAATAAATAAATGCACTGCAAAAAAATTCAATCAGCACAAGAACAGAGGAAATGAGGATCACAGAAGAGTAATGCAACAAAGAACGGCTCTCACATTTCAGCACCTAAGTCATCCTCTTCCTTTGCTAATGTAGAACAGCTCTCAGGAAGGGGAAAACTTCACATAACATTGGAGTCTAGACAAGCTACACTCCCAGAAAAACAGTGTGCTAAAAGTAGCATCACCTCCTGCTGAACTGCATCAAAAGCCTCCATGAGACATAAACATAGCAATAAATATGACTATTAAATTAAAGTGTGAAATGGAGAAAGAGGGAGGAGTGAATCCCAACTAGCACAATGAGGCTAAACAAGCACCAGCCCAGCTGAATGTCAGGGCACCCTGATGACAAAGCACATACAAGATGGAAAAGCATGCAATGAAGTCACTGATTGCAGTTTCTCAGCCAAGCCACAGATCTCCTAAAGGCGGAAAGCTAAAAGTACCCCACACCAAAGTAATCTATTGCATTACAGAGGAGGTGAACAGCAAAGCTGCTTAACAAATGTATTGCATTTCAAAGCCAGCAGCCAGCAAGAGCCATCTATAGGCATCCATAAAAGGAAAGGTGGGACTACAGAGCATCAAAAACAGAAGGATCAACAGAAAATGGATTACAATTATAGGTACCGTGAGATTTCTGTAGACTCCTCTGGAAAAACTTATAATATGCAATAATTCTCAATAAATACACGTCCATGATTGGATTTGCCGGTGCCACTACCTCTTTTATTTTCTTTTTTGTTTTCTCTATTTGTAAGGTGTGATAATTCATTACTACTGCCAAACAGCTGAACTTTATTCCTATAGTTTTAAAGAACCTTGATGAAAGTAAAAACTGTTTTATTGAATCCCATATTTTTTACAATGATCAGCGTTAACAATTTTCAAAACAATCTTCAATGTTATTCATATAGCCCCTCCTACTAACCAATGCTGCACAAGGAGGCAGCCCTGCCCTGAAAAATTTGATATCTAAGACACAAGGTAAGAAAGTTTCCAAAAGACAGAAGAACATAAGTATTAATTGTCTTATTATCTAGTCTCCAGACAATAGAGTTGTAGCCCTTGATAGTTGTGTTGAAGGCATCATAGCAAAAGTAATTTCAGCAATCAAAATATATTGACTTGACAAGTGTTTGTAGAAATGTACAATAGTTTGGATTGGAAGGGATATTTAAAAGTCATCTAGTTCAAGGCCCTTGCAATGAGGATGGACATCTTCAATTCCATCAGGTTGTTCAAAGTCCTGTCCAACCTGACCTCGAATGTGTTCAGAGATAGGGCACCCACCACCTTTCTGGACAATCTCTTACAGTGTTTTACCATCCTCATTGTAAAAAAGTTCTTCTTTATATCTAATCTAACTTGACCCTCTTTTAGTTTACCATTACTTCTTGTCCAGCCTTTGAACTGGCTTCCTTTGTGTAGACACAGAGGAAGTACGACCTCATCTAGATCATGACAAGTATAAAACAACTGTGTGACACATAATTGAAAATTCATCTGATCAAACTTTGAGCATCCATCAAGCAAACAGAGACATTTGGGACAGAATTCGGATAGAAAAATTGAGATATCTCAATTACAGCTAAATTTATCTCTAAGGCTTCACTTGCACTTGCTAAATCTCTGTTGAGTGTGGCAGTTGAGATGCTTGGCTCACATGCAGACACCTGAATTGAAGACACCTCATTTAGATATCTGAGGCTCCAGCTGAATCCCACCCCCTGCTCTAGGGTTTTGTTGACTGAATATGAGCATTTAGTGTCCTCTTAGAAATGCCCATCTTCCATACATTGCACCCGAAAACCACAAGTGACTGTTCTGAGTTCTGGGCACATCTTCAATCTCCACATGTATTTTTTGGACACCCATAAGAGTATCTAATGACACAAGAAGCCAATGTTTCAGCAACCAAAGCCACTTATGTCAAGTGTTAAACACCCACTTCTAGAATGCAGTGTATCCAACCCATTTCAGATGTCTACCTTAACATGAGTTGAAAAAGGAGAAAATGGGAAATTCAAATATATATATATGCACACACACATAGCATGTAAAATATTATAATATTAATATAATAATTTATGTGTCTCAAGTTTCCCAGTGAACTGTCAGTCACGGTTTTATGCACATTTTAAGCTGTATTGAAAATATTAATTCTGGTTTATTGAAAAAGTTACGATGTTAATACATTTGGGATTTTTTTCATTTTTCAAAACACACATATTTGTCAACCTGTTCCTTTGGCATATTATGTGTATATGATCAGCCTGTGTGTTATGTGTCTGTCATTCCTTTGTAATCCCTGCAAATATCTTTACAACTTAATTTTCAATTTCTAGCATCTAGAGCAAAAATATCTCAAAGCTATAAAGGACAGAGAAGTTTCATTCAAAGGGGAGTGATGTAAAACAGTGAACCTGCTGTGGAAATGTCCAGAGGTTTTGATTAACAACAAAATTAAAATGCTTCAGACAATCTATACCAGCATTTGTACAGTAAAATCATCACCTGGAATGGACACTTTGTTAGAGACAGGATAACACAGCCGTGAAACACAGAACCAGAAGGCTGCAGCCATCAGAAATCTACTTTCACAAAAATTCAGAAATATAGCGATTGTTTCGTAAAGAAGTTAATCTGTAAATTACTAATATAAGTGTGGTAGTGTTTGTGATAGGTTTAGATAAAGAAAAATCTATAGAGAGAGAAAAGAAGGGGAAAGAATCTCAGATACTTAGCAAGAATCAGAAAGGAGGATTAATAACACCTTCCAATGAACTTTCTGTTAAAGAATGGTGGGAAGAGACTTGAGGCTTAATCATGTTGTAGCAAACTGCAGTTTAGAACAAGGAAATTGTGACTTACACTGAAGTTTCATACAGATGAGACAGAAAAATGCTTCCAAACATAAATTATCATTTGCATTTTGGGGGGGTTAAGATTTTTTAAGTTTTCAGAAATTCAGTAGAAATTAATTCTGAGTACTGTTGACAAAGACTGGAATTATAAATGAACATGAATACCCAAATTGTCTTTCATCCTCTCTATTATTAAATCTGAGCTAGTATTTTTAAGTTTGAGCTACTCAGCTGGTCAAGACTACCTCAAAAAGCCAATAAAAAACAACCACCAAAAAAGTCAGTAACCAAACAAAAAAAAAAAAACAAAAACAAACAAAAACCAATCAAATCCCAGTAATTAATTATATGATAACTGTAATAATTTGGGACAAAGTGCCTTCAGGAGGCAGCTTAGACATCTATCTGAACAACTAACTGTGCGTGTCAACTCTAGACTAGCTCAGGAAACCAGTTTGGGAATTTATAGTGAAAACCAAAATAAAATCTGAAAAGAGAAATATGGATGATAAAGAGAAAAGGTCAGGTGTGCATATGGCTCTTTGGTGCACAGTTTTGGAAATAGGTACCTAAATTCTTAGGAAGTGCTTGTTATCATATTTACATCTTGTATTGGATGTAGCTCAAGGTTTTTCTCTCTCAGCCACTAATCTGTACTAAAGATTTATTAAGACTAGGAGACATCAATATAATAGGTTTGGGGTGGAAAGGAATCCATCTTTGTTCATGAAGTACCAGAATGAAAGAAAATGCTAAATAATATTTAATGCCTTTACATGTCTGCTCCCATAGTCATCCTTGTGAACAAATGAGAAGTAAATTTGTTTCCTTCCTTTTCCAGGAAAATTCTTTTCCTGTTTATGAATAACATTATGGCAACACAGAAGCCAATAGAAATTCTGCCACCAGTTTAAACATCAGTAAATTGTCACTGAAAGCTATAACATTTCTAAACTCTCTTACTAGGCTTTCTGCCATATAAAATTTCTAAATACAGGCTCATCCACATCCATATATATCAGAAAGTTAGCCTTGGAACAGCATCTCCCTGATTCTGTGAAGTGTTTCAGTGCTTTGTTTTTCTGGTTTTGGACAGAATTCTGTGACTCCTTTATTATTTTCCTCTTTAGAGTAATAAAAAAAGTAGTGCAAGAAAGTTGAAGCACAACCAGACACAGAGTAGGAGTTTTTCTTCCTGTGACAGGAAAAAAACCCCAATCCTCAATAAGTTCTACCAATTACTTGTCAAATGTACAGCGAACTTTGCAAGTGAATGTCTCTTTCTCTTTAAACCTATTCAGAGAAAATCTGGATTTACTAAGCAATCAGACACTTTCTAATAGTGCTCAACAGGAAACAACAGCTGGCTAATTTAAAGTCACTGATAAAGCTGTGAGATTTAGTACAAATTAAACAATGTGGAGAATTCTGTTGCATAAAGTCCTGAAGCAGTGACTTCGTCTCTCTTTACCTCGTTTCTAATCCTATCTAAAATCTGCTGGTTTCACAAACAGGACTCAGGTGTTTGGGGAAACCAACTGTAGCAACTGAAGTCTCAGTTTCCCTTGTTAATGCTAAAGAAGTTCAAGTCCCTTGCAAAACTACACACTTCCCAGAAAATTCCCCATACAACTTACAATTTACCAGTGGTACGAGGAAGCCTGTATGAGGTGCAGGACCCTGCATTTCCTGTTGTTGAACTTCATAAGGCTCTCTCCCATCTACCCTTTTCTCCAGCCTGTCAAGGTCCCTCTGAAGGTCAGCACAACTTCCTAGTGGATCATTTACTCCTGCTTTGTACTTCCTGCAGATCCGCTCCAGGTGTGTTCTATCCCTTCATGTAAGCCACTAATGAAGATGTTAAATGGTATTTTCCCCTGTATCAGCACGATTTCCCTATCATACATCCTCCACGACTACCCCCAGTCATCTCCTTGTCCTTCATCTCTTTGGAAATGGCTTTCAGAATCAGTCATTCCATTACCTTCCCAGGGACTGAAGTGAGGCTGAGAAGCCTGCAGTTCCTTGGTTACTGGTTTTCCCTTATTAAAGATAGGACTGACATTTTCTTACTTCCATAAATTTTTTCCACTTGACACAGCCTTTCAAATATGGTCAACAGTGATATCTCACTGACAATACTGACCTGCCTCAGCATCTATAGCTGTGTTCTGTTACATAGCACGGACTATTGCAAGGTCAATTTCCTGATGTGACCTGATCCTCCTCCACCAAGAGTCGGTTTTCCTTAGTCCAGACTTTCCTTTTGCTCTCAGTGACCAGGGATTCCTGAATCTGTCTTATCAGTAAAGGACTGAGTAGAAAAACCACTGAATTCCTTGTGCTTTGTCATCAGGTATCCTGCTCCATTAGCTGCTACATGTCTCACCAGCTCCACCCGGGCTTTGGCTTTCCCAAAGCTGGCAATGTCCCTTACATTCCTCCAGGATAACCTGTCTCTCCTTCCATCTCTCTCATGGTTTCTTTTTATGTTACACATTTTTAGGACCCCCTTCTTCATCCACACAGGATTCCTGCTACCTTTGCATGCCTTTCTGTAAATCATGATTATTGTTCTTGAGCTTGGAGGGTGATGCTTAAAAGTCAACAAACTCTCCTGGAACCCTTCTTTCATCATCTTCATTCATCAGTCAACATGACTGTCTCCCACAGGATTCTTCCAAGAACATCCCTATAGACTTATTATGTAGTGGAAAAACAGAAGGCTTCAGAATTATTGCTTCCCAAGGGATAAAGACTGAAAAATAGTGTAGTTAGACTTTATGAATCCCAACCCTGGCAGCGTTCAAGGCCAGGCTGGATAAGGCCTTGAGCAACCTATTCCAGTGGGAGGTGTCTACGATGGAGGGGTTGGGATTAGATGATCTTTAAGATCCCTTCCAACCCTTAAAATCTTATGATTCTATAATTGGAACTTGCCTTGCTTAGCTGTCTTGGTGGTTTGTTTTCTTCATTTAATAAAAATATTGTTTCTTAAACTAATTCATTTTTGCGACTGGGGAAAACTAGGTCACTGAGCATCAGAAATCTTATTTTAGCTCTCTCATATTTCTGTGTGGAGGCTCTAATGAGTGTGTTAATATTGATTTCTTCACATTAGAACCTAGTTCTTGTTGCCAGTCAAGTTCTGGCAGAAGAGTTGCGTTATTATTATTTTTTAATTATGTATTTAAAGTATGGTGATTGCCTTTCTGAGAAGAAAACAACAACAGCAACAATGATAAAAAATTAGGTATCCAAATACCCTAAGGTGGTAATGTTTAGCAAGAGACACATATAATTGTTTATGAACTGTGAAAATGTTCCCTGTTCCTAGATTATGATGCTGTAGGAGATATCCTCTTATGGGGTAAGTAGCTCAAATGTTAAAACGATAACCAAATGTGTTATCCATAGAGATGTCCCAAGGCCAAGGACCTGAAAAATACTGCAATGACTGCAACAGCAATGGCAGTTTAATAACAATGAATGTGCCATTCCTCAGCTCAAAGGAGATATTTGTTTAAAGAACAAAGTGTGTTCAATCTGCAGGGAAATTAAGCAGGATCAATGTCTCTACAGTAACTCATCTCTTCAGTTACAAAAGAGAGTGTTCTACATGCGAAAGTATACAGAAATTTAAAAAAAAAAAAAAAAAAAGAAAATGTTCCAGATCTTCTAGTTATTAAAGAAGGAATACTGGTATTGTGTAACCACAGGATTTATGGAAGTGGTTGTTTTTTAAAATTGTGAGAATAAAATAACATCACTAACTGTGTCCCTGATTTAGTGAAGTTTTTGAGTTTGTCCCTAACTGTAAGTACATACTTATGGTCCATTGGCTTTGTAGGGACTGAGCCAAAGTTAATTGGAGTCAATTGGATTCCATGGTTAAGGTAATTTGTTGATTTTTTACCTATAAAAATGCTGTGACATGAGAGTTAGAGAGGGCAAATTAAATATAATGATGAGGAAGGAACCACATTTTGTCAGATAGCCAAGGAATTTACTCTAGGTAAGCAATGGCAAAAGATTTTGTTACTCGTGGACGGCAAGAAGGTATTTTGATTGCACAATTGATACAGAATATGTAAGGAAACCATAAGGAAGAAGCTGCTGTTGTATTTCCATGGTCCACAAATTCATCGCTCCCTTGTTATGTCTATGAAAAGAGATGCAAGAGATCTTTGGGTCTTAGCAGCCACATGAAATAATTTGAATCAAAATGCAAGGCTTTCTGTCACTTACTCCTCTTTCTTTACTTATTTCTTCAGCTGTTTAAAACCCTAAAAATCACCCAAACTGAGCCAAACTCAAAACAAACGGGCACACCCCAACACTGCAGCCAACCAACCATATACAAAACAGTTTAGAATCTATATATTTGTACAAGACAAAACACACATAAACTTTGCTGTCATTTTGGGACTTTGGGTACTTCTAATGCATGAACAAGAATATCAGAAAGCTGACTATACAGAACAAACACTTGTATTTCTCCTTTCTTCTTGCTACCCCCACTTAAGGTCCTTATGTTTCAATGATGTGAACAGACAAAACAGGTCCTCAAGAGTCACCTAAAACAAAAACCAAGTTAATATCGGGCGGGGTGTCCAACTACTCAGCCCAGCTACCACTATGAAGAAGCAATGAAATAAGAAAACTACACTAAGAACAGATTTGAAGGTAAGATAAGTTGAAGAAGAATGAATATTGAGGGTTATTAGTGAAAACAAAGATGAGTCCTTAAAGCATGGCTTATTCGTAAGAGGGTTCCTAAAAAACATAAATAGCGGGTTAAATAAGAAGTGTATGAATAACGTGCTGAGGGACAAGAGCAACTCACAGGTTGAGGAAGTCTTCACATCCAATGGCTGCAGAAGAAGAAATGCTATTTTATCCATCACATTGGCACACAAGTGACAAAACCTCACTAGTTTGCTACTGAGCCCAAGCTCCAGGGCAGAGCTTTAAAGGTCTTTGATGTAACTGTACAAAGGGCAAGGCAGAGATAACAAAAATCACAAGAAATACTATTAGCAGTAAGCAAACCATAGAGACCAAACTACTAGAATCAGTGGCAGAATTATTTTCAAATTATTTTCAAAATTATTGTCCAATGCAGAACTCTTATGTGCAACAGTTTTTAAAGTTGGATAAAGAACAGAAACAGCCAAGTGCTTTAGTGAACTGCGCTCTTCTTTCCTCATTAATGTTTTCTTTAATGTTCTTCACATATCTGATGTGACTTTTTCTCCCTTTCTATGATTCAAATAAGTTATTTAAAAGGATGGGCCTTTCTCAGACATAGAAGAAAAAAATCTTATTACAGTTAAAATAAACACAAAAATAAAAGGGTCTGACTCATATGCACCCCTTGAATCTGAGAGGAGCACAATACTGCCAGTCCCATGTGATTATGTAAACAGAAACCCTAATTAACACAGACTGAAGGTTTGGGTTTTGTCTTTGTCAACATTTTCCTGTTTCTAGCTGATTTCTATAGTCTAGATATTTTATCCAGAGTGCTACCATTAGTGATCTGTATGTTATGACATTTATTCTCCCATCACCCAAAACCTGTGATTATGTCCAGACATTCTCAATCAGAGAATCACATGTCTAAACCCAGTTCTAGCAGAATATAGGCTGAATTAACTGACTTGGACTGGCTGTTTCTTTATGTTTCTGACACACTGCTTATGCTGAGAAAGTTCTCCTGTGGAAAACATTATCCTCTGGAAGATGAGAACAAATGGTGTAATTCTCTTTACTAAAACAGTTTCATACTGACCATGCCCTACAGTCACCAGAAACTTTGATATTGATAGCAATTATGAAGGTTTGCACTCCGAATCTATTATCATGGTCAGGAATATGAAGTTCCAAAATATGTCCTAAAGTTATAATTTAATAACACAAGAGAGGGAAAACTACGAGGCAACCAAAACCAAAAAATCCACTGACTTGTCTAGAAGTTGAAAGAGATTTAAGGGTTAGAGAACCATCTTCTAAAGCACTAGATCTTCTTCCTTTCCATTTTCTTCAAAGGGAAGTTATTTCTTCCTTGTTTCTACCACTTGTGTCCACTTATACCAGTTCCTGGAGCCAAGGTCTGGGTACCTCATGTGTGTGCAGTTATAACTCTTCAGTACATACGGAACTGAATGAATATTTTCTGTCCTGGAAAGCTTAAAAAAGGTTGAAATAGCAATTTCTGTTGTATTAGTGTGACACCATCATTCAGGCTGTGACAGGCAGAACTCAGCAAAAAAGCTTTTAGCTTGGCTTTTTACTTACCCCATTATTGCAGACACAGCTGGTCTGGGGAGCATGGGGTTGCTATTCCTATGGGATTACTTGTATTTGCTTATTGAAAATTTGCACCAATAATTTGAGTATGAAGTAACTCTTAAATTTTATGGAAAAGTCTCTCAAGAAGGTCTGAATTTCAAAAGAGAGATGTTCTACGGGAATCAAGAGAAGTTCACTCCTTATTTACTGCTTTAAATTATTATAAAGACCTCATGATACTTAACTTTCTTCAATTTCCCTTGGTAGAGTTTGTTTTTAAATCAGATCCAAAGTATAAAACTTGAAGTTTTGCATAACTTTACTTTGATCAAAGCCTCTCTCCAGAAAGCTGTGTTTCTATCTTGGGTTCTTTTTTTAAAAAAAGTCCGCCACGGTAGGCAGTTAAATCTCAGTATCCATAGGAGGCTATTTCAACTGCACAGTAGAGACTGTGACATGTGAGAATTCTAACTGCCATTTTTAAGACAAAGATTGATGGAAAAAGGAAAGAAATGTCACAATAGGAGTCCATTCTATTGACAGGAACAGCAACAATAGAAATGGCTGAGAGAGAATGCATCAGTTGCCACCGTGGGTTTTTAAAACTATAATCTTTGTCATTTTGTGTGTAACGAGTGTTTCAGATGGCTCTGTTACTTATCGAGAGCTGGGCTGGAACCAACCGCCAGATACAGCTCTGAGTACTCCACAAAGTCAGGTGGAAAATGCTGAATAGAAAACTGATGGGAACAAAACAAAGGAGACCATGTAAGTAAACATCTCTGCTCAGTCCTAGCAGCCGCTCTGTTCCGCTGTTTTCCTTACTGTTTTACTGGTTTGCTGTTGTCATACAGCCTGGTAGGCAGCTCGGCCCCACTGCTCTGGTTGCAAACCCAAAACACAGCACCATATGAGCTACTGTGGAAAAAATCATTAAGCCAGCCAAAACTAGTAAATTGCTTACATTGTCTGCCTTATTTGTTATCCAGTTATCAATAACTCACAGCTCTTCACTAATGTCTGTTAGATTTTCTCAGGCAGCTCTTACTCCATGCTGTCTTCATCCTCTCCCGAAGTAAAATATTCCCATTTAACCTATTTTGTGTAAAGTCCATTAAACAAAGGTCTTAACCTTTTTCAGTTGTTCTCACAACAAAGATAAATGGAAGACTTTGAGCAAGCATGAACAAAGATAAGGCTAGGACATTTCCATGGACACCCCACTGTCATCCTCTGTTCAAGACCTTATTTTCATTCCCAAAGTAAAGAAAACCAGTCTTTTCCTGTCAAGAGCAATAATATGTGTGTCTGAAGTCAACAAATAATGAAATTCATCTTACAAGAGAACTTCTAGAATTCTTAAAACATAATAAACTAAAACTTGTATTACAATCAGAGAACAGCATTCCTTTCTTCTTCTTATCAAATGATCTGATGATTCTAAAACCACTAAATATAATGGTGAAAAAAAAAAAAATTTCTGCAACCATTTTTTTCTGTGCTCAAGATAACCTACCAATTTCCTCCACATTTTCTCAGTACACAGATTCTTAAAAGAATTCAGTGAAATAAAGTGTAAATCTTGATTTTCTTAGCATTCATGAGTCTGATAGAAGTACTTGTTATATTCTCAGGGAACTAGCAGAGCACTGATTGAAAACCAATCCATTTCAATCAGTATCACAAGTAATATTAGCTTTCCAAATACAATTTGTCCTTATCTGTGGCTTTTTCTGTTCACCACAAACTAATTTAGTAGTTCCACTATTCTTTTAGTAGTGAAAACAAGTCCAGTGAGAGTTCATTCAGTCTTTGTAAGTATAGGAATGTTGATTTTTTCAATTTGAATGCCATTGCTGGATGTTACAAGAGTGTGTTAATTCCCCACAACCTGTACTAGCTATTTCTTAAGTACACAAACACATACAGAAAACATCTCTCCTACACTTCATGGGTTCCTTGCTAAATGGTACTTGCCAAAGTACCATTGTCCCACTTCCAAGGACTGTTTACACTTAATATCACTAATTTTTCCCTGCTGCAATGTTGAAGGTGACCAGTGTAACAACTGAGATTGTCTTTAGTCCTCAAATAAATGCATTTCTACCAAAAGCACTTTCAAAACTTCCCCTCTATGCATTCCAGATCCTGATTCACTTTAACAATCACTATTAAATAATTTTGTATTGGTTTTATATTTTTTATACAAATACATTTTTTACTGTGAACATGAATTAGGCACATTGAATAAATCTCATCAAATTTCATTTCTGCTGTCAATTCTTTTGTATCTGCCCAGTGGTACAAAACACCAGAGAGAGCTTGAGCTGGAAGGATGCTGCTTAGCCTGTAGTTGATACTGACATAAGTAGTTCTTTTATATCCCTTCATAAGTAATTCTTTTATATTGCTTCATGTAAACCTAATCTAGCAACACAGTGTGCACAGTCAAAAATTCTGCTGGATGTGTCAAGGCACAGCTACCTCTCAACTAAGCCAGTAACTTGTCTCAGATGGAAGAAACGATTCGATGTTACTGCAAGGTCTGCTCTGAGAAACACACACCAGTGACAAATACTAGACCACAGAGCTAACTAGACCTATCTAGCACGGGGCTTAATTTCAAATGAAACAGCATCTGTTTCTTTCCATGACCATGAAACATGTACCAAAACAGTACCAGCCTCTAGGAATGTCCCCCAGATTTGTCCCATGGTTGAGTCGTAGACATATAATGTCCACAGCTAATTTGTAAAGCAGTGAGGCGGGGAAGCAGATTTCTGCAGCTGCTTGATTCCAGAACTCTTTTTCTGTGGCTTGCTATCAAATTACTCTGGTTTTATAGCCTTGGAAGTATATCCCTTTGGTCCTTATCTCTGTGGGAAGTGATAGCTGTTCCTGCACCACAGCTAACATATCTCTGCTGATTGGAGGAGGCTGTGTGTGTAATGAGTATCTCCAGTTCATCTTTAAAGCCTGAGTCTGCCAACCTGCATCAGGGATTTGCTGCAAATAAGGGAAATGGAAAGTATAAATGATAGATCCACCATCATGCATATCATCAAGTGTTTTCTGCCAGGAATAGAGGAAACTAGAGGCACAGTTGCTCCAGCCTTCGATTTTTGTGGCATTTGTGGAGTGTCCCTACTTCTTTATTTCAGAAGGAACTCCCCAGTGACCAACAAGCTGCTGAGACTTCACTGGAGACAGGATTTGGAGTTTAATGAGGAGAGATTCAGCAAAGCATGAGCAACTAATGATGTAGATTGGAAGCCCCGTATTGTTTAGTGCACTGCCAGGTGTCAACTGTGATTCCAGTTGTAAATTTATATTATCTCAGAGTAAATGATCTGGCATATGAAAAACCTAAAACGTCTGACTTCATTAGAAAAGGGTTGATCTCATGGGAATGCATTTTATACCCAATGCAGGATTATTTTTTTAACTTGGCGTGCTGGAAGAGAAACAAATCCTGCCAGCTTGCAGTGAAAATAACCAAAGAGAACAGATGTACAGTAGCATATAGAAGAGATCAACAGAGACAGCAGTGCAAAATACTGGGAAAAATACACTGACTGGGAAGTTACCACATCTGGACCTTTTAACATTATAAAATCAAAGCCATTTCCATCCTCCTTGTCTCATTAAAACCAATCAACCAACCAACAAATCAACAAAAGAAAAAAAAAAAAAAGAAGAAGAAGAAAGGAAAAAAGCAAAATAAAGAGGAAAGCAACATAATTTTAAAAAGCTTTGCATTCTGGGTTAGCAATTTAGAGTCTCTGTGTATAACAAAGTGAGGATCAAAGTTCTGTCTGGTTTGGCTCTTCTGTAATTCAGAGGTTACTAGCTGAGACTCAACATCCCTGCTCTGTCAATCATGGATATATTCCATTCTGCATTCTTGATCCCGCTGGACCTCAGCAACCTGCTCTGAAGACATTTCACTGAACTGGATAAAAGCATAAAATGAACTTAATTTCTTGACATACTGCCTTTTCTTTTTTTCCCCTGACTGAAAGGAACAAGGAGTAGTAAAAAAATCTTTAAACTCCTCTTTCATTGCATGTACCTATTTTCATGTGCACTTGTAAAATCCATTATGAATTTAGTCAGCACCCCCTTCACTTCCACTTAAACCTAGTAACCGCTCAACAAAACATCTTTCTCGACTTTTTTAGTGTGTAAGGTTACTCTGGCAGAAATACTGGCTCCACAGGTGGTCTTTCTTCCATATCTCCACGGCACTGCAGGAGCGGTCAATTACTGAGCACAGAGCTGGCCCTGATGTTTCCCCAGAAGAACTCAGAATTTCTTCCTTTGTGTAGAAAATAATTTATTTTCCCTCAGTTATTCCATAAAGAAGAATAATCAACACATTCCCAACCGTTCAAATGTACTTGGAGGTATGTGGATGAGAGCAGAGGTTATTCTCACCCTTAAAAGAAATTAATTGAGACTGACTCGGAAAATGGCTACAGCAACAACACTTAGGAACTTCCCAGTTTTCTCTTTTTCTTTAACTTCTTTGGCTGTTGTGACAGGTAGCAGAGATGTGTTATAGAGTGTGTGTGTTACTGTGATAAACTAATTCAGTCATGTGTAAGGTTTTAGTCCGAGGCACATCAGCTGAGACGACGACGTATAATTGCTTTGCAAATCCCATTACAAGGGGGAAAGATAAAGCAGGTTCTCTGACTAATAGACTTGCAAAAATCATGAAGTCTGATTGAGGTTCATTACAAAATAATACTGCTCAGAGAGTGGGGAAATAACAAGGCAACTCCATTGCCCTGTGGTACTCTGGGCAAGTGGAGCAGGGTGAGAAGGATCTGCTGTCCAGGGGGAGGTGAGAAGGATTCAGCTGCTCAGAGGGCACATTCTCAACCTCCCCTTAGACTTATTGCTGATAATTCCCATAGATCACTGCAGCAGCTGCTGCACTGATTCAGGCTGGATCATCACTATTTCGTAAGATACCACAGAAAATACTTGAAATTGCATTCTTGGAGCTACAGTGAGAATTGCTGTTGAGTTCTTTTATTTTTCAAATGTAGGTCAGCCTCTGGCTGCTCTTGCTTTGCTTCTGCTTAAACTACATTTCCTCTCTTTTTATCTGTTTTGATTTTATGTTAAAATATCTGACAGAAAAGATGCTTTTCTATTTTTTGCTATGTCTTGCAGTAAAGATATTAGAAGCTTATTACTTCCTTAATGTGGCAAGAGCTGAATCGTCTGATTTGAGTGTGTTATTTTTCTTGGTAATATCTTGTTAGAGTTTGTGCTAATGTCAAACTTAATCGGGCCCCATAGTTTTATGCTGTAATGTGTGATTATCATTGAATTTTCATACTGAAAATTTTAAGTACATCATTTCATATTCAGTTTTAAGCACTTGCTTTCATTGGAAGACATAATTTTAATCATTGCAACCTAATCCAGAAAGACACATTTACAATAGCTGAAAGTCCTGTAGGAGCAAGTGAAAGAAAGGCAGATTTCATAAATCAAAGTTTTAGTCTTGGGCCTCTGCAACAAATTACCCCTGGCCTTACTACATGGCCCTGCTTGTGCTGAGCTCTTAAATGGTCTGAACTGTGAGCAAAACTGTTGGTTACAAACCATTTATAAGTCTGTCCTTCAGGGTCTGGACTTCAAAGCTCAGTGTATCCCACACACTACATTCAAGTCTTCAAATAAACTCTCATCTCCATAAAATAGGTTTTCTACAGAGATAGAAATTAAGTTTTGATATGTGCTTCGTAAATAACTTATGTTAGACAACAATCCCCCTCAACACAGCTGCTGGTTTGGTGCAGAAAAGCAGAAAGAGGGAAAAATAGAAATGTGTTTAGTTCACGTGTGTGTGATGCAGTAATTGCAAATAAAAGAAAAAGAGGAATGAATAGGTTTGGGACGTTTATGTCTTCTTACAGTAAACTAACCATTAATCAGAAAATTTTTTCCAGGTTTTCTATTTGGATTGGAAAACCCAAATTAAAATAGGGTCACCTTGGATAGAATGAGTACTTGCAGAGTCATAATGGAACGTGGTGGAATTTTTAAATGAATGCAAAGATGAATATCTATTCATGGACATTTTGTGTGGTTACAGCACAAAAACTAAGTGAAATCCCCATGGTGTCAACCAAACCTTCCTTTGGGGCCTTAAAATTAAGTAATGCTTGCAGGATGAGGTTTTATGAAGCTCAGAACTGGCTGCCACCATCACTTTGAACAAGCTGTGGGGCAAAATCTGTGACAGCTAAATTACTTTCTTCACTCCAGTCCAGTACAGGTAAGATTTTAAATTGTTATGACAAAATGAATATAGAATCATAGAGTCATAGAATGGTTTGTGTTGGAAGGGATCTTAAAGATTATCCAGTTCCAACCCCTCTTCGATGAGCAAGGACACCTTCCACTAGAACAGGTTGTTCAAATGGGACATAAGAGTTGGTATCTTATCTGCACATTATGACTTAAAAGCTGTATTAGAGGAAAACTAACCAAATTTAAGTATATTATATACAAATATATACGTATATATACATATATATATATATATGCTTATGTTATTAATTAGACAAAGCAATGCAATGGCATTCAGTATCTTGGCTGAGTCAGACATTTAACATTTTTGTAGTAAACTGTTTAATTAAAAATCAAAGAGAACTCAGACTCTCAAATTTTGTTCACTCTCCACCTCAATCCCCAGAATCAGATTGAATGAATGAATGAATGAATGAATGAATGAATGAATGAATGAATGAATGAATGAATGAATGAAGTATATGCATGTGCAGTGCATATGTCTCTATGTTTCCAATTTTCTTTTGACTGAAAATGTAATTATGTCAGACAGAGCTTTTGCGGTTCCATTCTTCAGGAACTAACAGATTCTGCTTGTGGGGTTTTTTTCACCCCAAAGGAAGCAGTTCCATTCCATGAAAGTGCCTTCAGTCAAAGAAAAAACTTCCTATCAAAAATCATTTCTGCAGAACAAATTTCAACTGTTTCTATTTATTGAAGTTAATATAATAATAAAACTCCCACACCAGCAATGCTCATTAGCAGTTATTGCTTAGCTATTATTTTTGTCACTCCAGCTGTCTAGGTGCCTTACAGGAAGTGAGTCACCCTTGCCATGAGGAACTTCTAACAGGCAAATCCCAGAAAAGGCAAGGACATGGAAATAAGAGGAAATACCACAATGAAAGTAATGCCATCATCTTGGAAACGATCAATTTTTATTTTTTTTAGGTGTTTCAAAGGTGTATTCATGAACTCCAGGATCAGTCAGGTATCGC
Source organism: Orthonyx spaldingii (assembly GCA_013397795.1). Lineage (NCBI taxonomy): Eukaryota > Metazoa > Chordata > Aves > Passeriformes > Orthonychidae > Orthonyx > Orthonyx spaldingii. Next base: position 1,061,029 of record VZTJ01002533.1, on the reverse strand, counting down.
CTTTCTCTGTGTGGGAGATATAATCTTTAAGCATGTTTTGGAAGAAGTGTGTTTAAAAAAGGACTTGTTGGATTTGGAGAAGAAGAGAAATTGCATGTCAGACTGAATCAAGAAAGTGATTATCAGCGTAATTGTGCCCTTCCCTAGGGATAACAAACATGGTCAGGAGATGACTGGGCTGATAGCCTGGGAAAGAAAATAGACAAGAGTCATTGGCTCATTTTCACTATAAATGAAGCTTGACAGAAGATCTAAAACCTCTCAATACATCAGTGTGAATCACTAGGCCATAACCAGGCTGTTGTTAGCTGGTAGCAAAGCTTTCCACTAAGTATTCTGATGCTGCTTTTATCTGACAGGTTGAATAGGAACGTAGCAGGACTGGAAACAAATCCATGTCTTTGTAACTGGAAACAAATTTTTCACCAAGACTGAATCAGAGTTAGGTAAATCCCAAAGTTCTGGTTTATTTTGGAGAGGAATTAGAGTTCTTAATTGTTAATATCAATGTTTCTATGGGAACAAAGTCTTTTTCCTGAGTTAGGGGTATAGCTGAGATAGTAGCGCTGGTCTTTGCTTGGCTGAACTTCATGCGAAGTATGGTGAGACGTAGAAGTGCTGTGCAGGTTCAGGGAAGGGGGTTTATGCAAGTGGACATCTGACTTTATCCAAAACTGGCTCTTGTACTGCTAGGCTGAATATCTCTCATCATCCTGCAAACTCCTGAGAAAGAAACATGATTAATTCAGTGTTCCCCAAATCTCCCTACAGCGCGTCACAAAGGCATACATACAACAGTTCTGTAGGCAAAGTGCTTAGCTCAGTTCCAAATATTGTGTCACTGCTGTTCCCAGGCTTAAATCCTGCTTTCTAAAAGCTTATCTTGGTCAATAAATAAGGAAGAAATGAGGAATAGAAAAGATTAATTATATGGAAATGCTTCGTCTATGTTCCTTATTTTAACAAGCAGTTAATCAGCACTGTAGCATTTCCTGGAAACATGATCAAGTTTAATTTATTAATTTCTTAATAGTCTCCAACAAACGCTGAAAGTAATTAACACCCTTGCTACTTCAGACTGATGATTTTTAGAGCTGAGCGAGTTTGATTGTCTTGAGAGTGAACAATCTGGCTCCAGGAATGGAAGCATTCAGCTAGAACTCCAAGAATTGCTGGGTGACTGGTTTATTTTCTGTTTTGGAGCGAAAACAATTGTAAAATATGAAACAAGACTGGGAAGGCTGGAGGTTTGACTAAAGAGTAGATGAGTGAAATATAAGGATAGAAAAGACTTTATGCAGAAAGAGTGGATGAGAAGAGAGGCCTGTTGAAGAGAGCTTCTAGGTCATATAATTTTGACAAACAGTTAATGTGTATTTCCAAAACACACTTAAATAATATGAAAAGATGATTCCTTTTTTAAACATTAAATGGATGGGGAGGAGTTTATTTCAAAAAAATTTGGAGTCCTTTGTTCCATAAAATCACTGAATGTTTATAAGTCTCCATGTGTTTTTTATTGTTTTGTGATTTTTATAGCATTTAATAAAATAAAAGCTGTATCACAAGTTTGATTTTTTTTTTTTCTCCTGTCAACTGCAGAATCAAGTCTTTATTAACTTTAGACATACCAATTTGTTCTTTAAGTCTATTTACAAAAAACTGGAAGAAATTATATCAAAAAGAACATTCAAGTGAAATTAAAAATACAGAGTCAGTCTTAAACAAACAAAAAAACCCAAATCACACACACAAAAAAGACCATTATTAAGCAAATCATTCCACCTTAAAAACAATCTTCAAGCCCACTGAAGTCTAACAAATCATAAATTTAGAAATATTTGCTGAATCAGGGCCAGATGTATCAGAAGATACAATGACACAGACTATTGATTCCCTAACTGAAATTCAAGTGTTGTTTGTGGTTCATGGAGCCATGGCAAGTAGTTCCCAGGTGGTCCATGGAACCTTTTAATTACAGAAAATTGTAGTGTTTTGAGGGCTGGCAGTGTTCTCTGAGGCTTATGAGCTGGTGGTGACCATATTCAGGAGGTGGATGAATATGGGTTCTTGGACTAGAGCAGGAAATTAAAAAAACTCTACAGAAAGGAAGAAGAAAGTGTATTGGTAAGATATAGTGTTAGGGATTTAGACTGGGATACTCCACATCTGCAAGTCAGCTGTACATGATGTCCACTTCCTGCAAAGATCTCTCTTACCTCAAGAAATCCTAGCTTTAATTTTTTTTTCCTTTCATTTTATTTCTGTGGGTTTTTTTTTCAGGAGATCTGTAAATCTGTAGTCTAAGTTATGAAAAATATTTCATTAATTATAAGTGATACTTTGCTAATCTGGATTTTCCTTCTGTCCCTCCCTCTCACTGGACACACAAAGTTCTTTGTGAATCATGTATTGAAAGCTGAAGTTCCTTGGTTGGAGCAAAAAGAGAAAATATCCTTTTTGTTTCCACATCAACTTCATCGCAGTGAAAGGTTCCTGTCTTGAAAGCACCGCAAACTAATGGTCTCTCCTCATTCTTGCAATAGACCAAGCACGAAATGTGCCATTATGAGCCTTCAGTTGCTGCCTTGACTTTGTACTTGAAGAATCAATTCTGACTGGAAATTACAGAGCAGTCTACAAGTGTGATATTCATCTTCCTTGTCCTTAACCATCGAATATTTTGCCACCCACACTAAACTAAACCAAACCACCAGACTTTACAGCCTCTACTGCTCTTTGCAGACAGTGGAGAGAGAAGTCTTTAGCAGAGGTGTCCCGTACAGGTGATCTGTTATTTGCCATTTTACATCTTTCCCCAGTGAGCTACAGAGGCAGTCGAAGCTTGAGCTCTACTGAGTTGTAGGCTAAGATCACCTTTTTGACTGACAAACAGCATGGAATCAGCCCACATTTCAGACTGCATCTATAACGTTGTGTCCACTTTTGTCTTCCCTCAAAATAAAGGCCTCTACAAACTGAAAGAAGTTCAGTGGGGGGCACTGGGATGGTCAGGGTTAGGGGATTGCCCAGCGAGAAGGGTCTGAGGGACTGGAGCTTGTTTATACTGAGGAAGGGACAGCTGCAGAGGACCTGACAGCAGCTCCCCAGAAAACTATGAGGAGATCATCAGGAGAATGGAGCCAGGCTTCTCACAGCCTTGCAGTGGAGCTAATTTAAAGGTAAATATATATATGTATTCTTATATCAGGGTATCTCTCCTATGACCATGAAATGACTTTGTTCAGCTTTTAGTTTAAGGAAACATTTAATAATTCCCAGATGCTCATTCTCTGTGACTTTCTGTTCTACCTTAGCAATCTAAGTCAGTTCTATTTAGAAACAAAAGTTGCTGTAGGAACCTGATGTTTTATAAAAGAAAAAATGATGGTTTCTGTGACAGCAAAGTTGTGACAGGAATGGACACACTGGCTCAGAGAGAAATTGTGAATGAAAAAATGCTATTAATAGCAAGTGAAAGATTTTTGGAGGGTGTAGGGCAATGATGTCACCTAGGATGAGTTTCACTTAAGACATCTGAGTTAAAATGGCAAAGAAATTTCCTCAAAGCTCCTTTAATTTGCACAAATATTTGTGCTAAGATCCTGGCTCAGACCATGACCCAGAATGTATCATACCCTTAACTATCAAGCTGTAGGTCCCAAAGTTTGACATTTAGGCACATATGGAGTAGATGGAAGGTCTAATTTTCCAATTTAAATACATCCTGGAAATTAGATTAAGAAAATCTCATCTCAACTGTGGCAGTCACAGGGAGAACACAGATGTTCAGCATTTACAGAATAATGTTTCTGTTTTAAGGCATCAGTTATTCCTTGCTAAGTACCCCAAACAAACACATTTCCATTGCTTCCAGCATATCCATACCAGTTATCAAATTAGGATCTGCAACCGTTCATTTCAAGTGCTGGCTTGGCATCAGTGCTTAGCGGGCAGCCTAATAGAAAGGCTATTTGCTAACAGATGCAATTGGTTCTCTAATGTACATCATCCAGTTTTATTCAGCATTTACCTGCCTCAGTTATCTTTATGCAGCTAATTCGCAGATGCAGCAAACCATGTATTATTTCATTTAACTGAAGCATCCATTTATCCCAGTCCCACTGCCAAATATGCACAGCATAGGAAATGCTGCCTTATCACTGTTAAGTGTGGATTTATCTGTTTCCTTTTTTAACTGTTATGATTGTAATAATTTAGATTTTTCTATGGAGAACCTATTCTTTTACAAAAAAAATAAATACAAAATTATTAAAAAAGTAAAATAAAGAGTTCAGATTGCTGGTTCTTTCTGAACAGTACTTTGAGTAGTTATCTGCACCTTGGTTCTGTGGTGGGTTAGCCTTGGTTGAGCATCAGGTATCCAACAAGCTGCTCTATCACTTCCCTTCCATCAACAGAACAGGGGGAGAAAACACAATAAAAATAAAGGGTTGAGATAAGGACAGCAAGATTATTGACCAGTTACCATCATGGACAAAACAGACAAATTGGGGAAGAATAGTTCAATTTACTGTAATTCATAATCAGAGTAGGATAATGAGAAATAAGAACAAATTTAAGAGCACCGCTCCTCAATCTCTCCCTTTTTCCCAGGCTCATCTTTATTCCCAACTCTTCTACCTCCTTCGCCTGAACGACACAGTGAAACTACGAATGGGACTGTGGTCAGACATAATGATTCAGCTCTGCCTCTTCTTCTTCAAACCCTTGCCCAGCTTCAGCATGGAGTCCTTCCCATGGAATGCAGTCCCTCACAAACTGCTCCAACATGAGTCCTTCCACAGGCTGCAGTTCTTCATGAATTGCTCTAGTGTGTGTCCCTTCCACAGGTACAGTCCCACAGGGACACTGCTCTACTGTGGGTGCCCCATGGGATCACAAGTCCTGCCAGAAAATCTGGTCCTGTGTGGGATCCTCCCCACGGGCCACATGTCCTGCCAGGACCCTGCTCCAGTGTGAGCTTCCCACAGGATCACGGCCTCCCTTGGGCATCCCCCTGCTCCAGTGTGGGGTCCTGCAGGGGCTGCAGGTGGATCTCTGCTCCCTCATGGACCCCCATGGGCTACAGGGGCTCAGCTGCCTCACCGTGGGCTGCACCAGGGTCTGAAGGGGAACCTCAGCTCTGGCACCTGGAGCATCTCCACATAGCCCCACATTCTCTTTGCAAATGGTGGTCATACTCATGAAATCGAGAACATAACAAACATCAGCTTCTCAGATCAAACCATTCTTCTGGAATCTTTGTCCTTGGAAGCCTTCCAGAGTTGTCTAAGCAAGCCTTTGCAAACCCAGTAAGAACAGCAGTCCCACACAAAGTAGGAAGTTGGATCAAAGAACCTCCAGAGAACTCGCCAAACCATCTTTGTTTTTTCTTCACCATCAAGATATTTTCTCCAGTGTTTTGTCCTTCCCTTCTCTCTTTTAATGTAGATCCAGGAAGACTTGAGACAATTTCTATTTGTTAGCCTTTGAAGAGTGAATTTTTTCCTCAGTGTTTTAGATGAGATAAAGCATTCATCTTCAGGAAAAAAAAAACCCAAACCAAACCAAACCAAACCAAACCAAACCAAACCAAACCAAACCAAACCAAACCAAACAAATGCTTTCCAGGGAAAATCTAGTATGAGATGATGTGATCCTTGAACTTTTAAAATGATGGTGGAAGGAATAGGATTCTCCAGTTTGTCCTTCACTTTTTTTTCATGGTTCTCAAAATGTGTTTCCCAAATAGTTGCTCTATACTGCCAGCACATTTCCTAACAGGAAACTGTAACTTGTGCAAGTGACAGTTTCCTTGATAACCTCAGGCTGTGTGAGAGAGCTGCATGAGCAGACAGAGAAAGTTTTTATGTGCGTGTTCTGATCCATTTTTTCACTTCTATTGCATCAGTCAGTAATTAATTGTCATGAAGATCAGCCCTTAGAGGGCATCTTCTCTCAAAAAGTTATCACCTCACTAGGCAAAGCCACACAAGAACTTGTGGTCACCAGCTTCCCTTTTGTTTTAATAAACTGCTGTTATTTGTGGCTTAAGGTATCATTTCTCACTGTGGTCTGGAGGAGGGAGGAAATAATTAGCTGCTGGCAAGCACATGGAAAGGAAATTCATTGTCATCTTTGACAAATGGAGGGGGACACTCTCAACCACAAATTGTTTTAAGCCCCACATGTTTTCTCCAAGTCTCAAAGGTCATCCTGGAGAACTGGGTGATGACCTGAGTGCTGCGTTGTCACTGAGATTGCCCAGCCAGGCCTGGGGCTGTACTGGCACTGCACAAGCAGCTGTACAAAAACACATGCCCTGGAGTATATTCAGCTATGAACTGTCACATGATATTTTTTATACATGACAAAGTTCAGATTTGGCATGGGTGGGCAATAACAAGGACCATGTGGTGATTGAGCAGCACTGAATGTAGTGTATTTTGCCTCCTCAAGTTTCATGGTTGTGTCAACTGCTGATTACAAGGCTCCAATTTTCCATGTCCCAGATGTCTTTTTTATGACTGACAAATAAACTTCAGTGTGTTGTATTTGCAATGCTCACATCCCTCATAAATAATGCTGTCTTTTTATTGGGGGGCAAGAAAAACAAAAGCCATGAAGTCAATCATAGATGATCAGCATGATGAAAGGTGAATGCGAAATCCTACTTGACCCCATACCCAAGGGCTTTGCCAAGTCATGAGATATGATAACATCCCAAAATTCCCTCTGAAGTATTTTTGTAATACTTCTCGCCAATATCCACCTCACTTTTCCTTTTCTGGTCTCTGTCAGGGTACCTATGAAACTCCTGACAGCAGGTAGGCAGCTGGTGGGTCATGACTGTTGCTTGTGACAGGGGGAATGTTTGTCCTCTTGATACCTTGTGTTCCCACCATCTGTCTGTCATATTTGCCTGCTGTGTTTGGTTTTATCTTTGCCTTGTAAACTCTTCAGGCTTGGTTTTCTTTTGACATGTATTTCTGAAGGGCTGAAAAAGGTAGGCTTTAACGTTGAAAGTCCTGGACACATAGAGAAAATAAGTAATAATCAACAGTGAGTTTTTTAAATGGTAAGAAAACCACATCTGGGTTAGTCAAATACTCAGAGACATAAAAATCTGTTCTTAAATCTGATAGGATTTTTGGCTTATAGGAAAATGAAGAACTTTGTAATTTTCAAAATGAAAAAGCTCTTACATCAGGAAATAAAACATAAAGTGGAGTGAGCACAGAAACTGAACTAGAGCATTACTTATACCTGGTACCTAAGGTTCTGCTTTTCTTTCGCAACAATATGAAAGTGCCAGACACATTCAGTAGGTGATATCTATTTCCTCTGTTGCTCTTTAATAACTATTGCTACATATCTTTTTCTCTGGACAGAAAGAGTAATACTCCTGTCCATCACACAAGATGTAACTGTATGCAGAGAAAATAAAAGCATTGATATAACAGATGTATCTTCGGTTCCTTCACTGTCAGTGCCGCTCTCAACATAACCCTCAGCAACGAGTGGTAATATTAAACAATCAATTAAATGTAAGATGGAAATTAAATATCTTTGATTTTTAAGTACTCTGATGCATATTTTGTATGCTATAATTTGTCATTGCACTGGAGCATTCAAAGGAAAGTTTTTGAAAGTGAGACTACTCCACAAAGTAGCAGCTTGTCTTGGAGAAAATAAAGATGTTATAAAATCCAAAGGACTGCAGTCTAAGCAACACCTTCAGGGCCATTGTGCTTATTACACTAAGAAGTTGTAGTGAAGAGTAAATTAGACATGAACATGTACTACAAGTGCACAAAACATTTGGTACAAAGATGTACTGGAGTGCAGGCATGAAAATATGAGCAGTAATTTGATGGTCTCTAACCAAGAATACCTCTGGAATCTTAACCCTATTTCCAAGTACCAAAAAAAAAAAAAAAAAAAAAAAAATCACATCAAAATGAAATGGTTTTCTATTTGGAAAAAAAGTGATTCACAACAGAAGCTAAACACAAGATCTATGATGCCCCATTCAGTTAATTACTCTAGAACTGCTCTCTGAAAATAAGTTCTTCATATTTATCATAATATTTATCATCTGTCCAACTGCTTACACCAATAAGGGATAAATTACCTCCCTTTTGCTAGGACATCTTACAAATACCCAGGTCTTGGTGGAGGCATCACCATGTGGAACATGGGGTAACCTCAGAGATTCAGTAAGGAATAAAAATACTCTTAGTTTAAAGAGATCTAATAGTAAGAAAAATATTTTTAGAGAAAATATACCTTGTTATTACCTGTATCTATATACAAACTGTGTAACAGTAGAATGAATTACATTTTGCTTGTTTGTTTGTTTTATTAATGGATGACTTGTGGGCAACATATGCAAAAATCCATCCACTCAGTAAAATGATCTAAAGATTTACAATACCCATTAATCTCTGGGAAAAGTACAGAGAGAGAAATATTAAATTTCCATTTTACTGACAATGCAATAGCGAGATAGCCATGACTCATGGTGTTCTGACTCCAGCATCAAAACACAACTTAAAATCTCAGGGTTCACATTTTTAAAATCTCCCTTCTCTTTGATGTTTTGGGGTGTGGGCTTTTTGTTTGTTGTTTTTTTTTGGTTGACTGATCTCCCTAGGAAGTCACACGACTTGGACATTCTGCTCAGTGTCACAAGGTGGGGCTGGCATGGAGTAGAACTGTGATCAGTCAGAGTAAAGAGAGGCTTCTCTCCAGGTAATACCTCATGAGCGTGGTGTATATCAGTAATGGAGACTGTCACATTTCGTGCTAAATCCTGGATGGCACAGTAGCACCACTGTAAAGAAGAATCTGACATTTATGGTGAGGAAATCTTTCAGCCAGAAGGCTGCAGAACTCTTTTTTCAGTTCCGATTTCTGAGTTTGTCCCAGTGCAGGATTTCTCACCATCTCTCTCTACCGGTAAATACTGAGATCATTACAAGTACATTTCCTATGCTACTATAAATAACACCATTTAAATATTCATCTGCAAACATGTTGCAATAAATTATATAAAGAGTACTTATGATTCACTACAAATTATTGGATCCTCGAGCCCTGTGAAAAGTATCTGATTTTGAAAAATCCATGTGTTTATTTTTTCCTAATGTGAGAAAAATGACCAAATTTGAATGATTTTTAGGATACATCTCTGCCAGCTGAGGTTTGGGTTAACGTTGTGGAAATCAATAGGAGCTCTCCTGTCAATTACATTATGTAGTGGATCAGACCTGCAGAATATTATGCATCTATTTGCATTGATTACAGGCACTTTTTATTCCCACTCCTGGAACTGGCTGCAGTATTATCACTCCTTTTTAGAAAGGGCAATGTAGCATGTCAGTTTGAAAGATTGCTGCCTCCTGGTCATATTAAGTTAGGAATAAAAAGATGTAATTTCCACATTTCCCAGGTATGGCCTTATACTAAAACACCAGTACAAAACACTACCACTACCTCTTCTGTAACGCCATCATTCCCATTACACAAGGGTCATGCTCCATATCATTGACTTCTTTGTGTCTCTAAGACTTTCCTTTGTGCAGACTCTGGCTTCTCACACAAGAAATTACACAGAATGTCCTGAACCTACAACTTTTTTAACTACTCTGGGACAGATTCGTATTTTGATAACAATAATTGCATTTTAAAGCTGTGGAGCATCAGTCTCTTCTCCCAGGTAACAAGTGAGAGGATGAGAGGAAATGGCCACAAGTTGCACCAAGAGTTTAGATTGGTTATTAGGAAGAAAATTCTTCACTGAAAGAGTGGTGGCATTGGAACAGGCTGCACTGGGAAGAGGTGGAATCACCTTCCTTGGAAGTGTTCAAAAAACACTTGGATATGGCATGTGGGGACATGCCTTAGTGGTGGTTGGTTGGAATCAATGGTCTCAGAGGTTCTATGATTCTGTGATGGTTTGAGGTCTAAAAACAGCTCACTAGGGGGTGTCAAAATACCATGAGAATTAAGAGCTAGGAGCTTGTTGTTGCCTGGAGATCATGGGAAGGTGGGAATAACTGGAACAGGACAATGCAGATTAGTAAAGAAAAATCTGGGCTGGGACATGGAATCCACTTTTGTCACTGGCTGTGTGACGAGATGTCCTAACACAAACCGAGCTCCATGGCACACCTCATATAAGCACTGCTCTCACACAGTTACAGGAGATTTCCAAGAAAATAGAACAAATTTTGATTATTCAAGGCTGAGAGCTACATCTCTCTTAGTTTTGTCTAAAATGCTTGCTCGTATTTTAATCCATGAGTGGTGACTTTTTAAAACAACATGCCACAGAGCTGAGGTTGCTCTTCACAACCAAGGGGAACTGGGAATCTTTGTGTGCCATTAGATCATAATAAAAAATAAAAACCAAACAAATAATTTAAAAAAAATAATAATAGCAGATATATACAAATATTTTTGAATTTCTCATAATTAAATGATTACAGTATGATTTTACTGATAAGTGGTCATTAAAACCAAATTACATTGATTGTTGACATACCTACAAACTTTGGGATTCCCCACAGGAATTCCACTGGAAAAGAATAAGAGGGGACTAAATTTGCAAAATCTCACTGGATTAGCACAAGAGTCAAAAACAATCACAAGACTTAGAGAAGAAGGAAAGAAGAACTTACCTTCTTTTTAAAATTTATCAAAGGTCTTGTAACCAGCATCTTTGTGTGTTCCCCAACCTCCTTTTTATTAACTTTTACTGACATATTTTGAAATATGACAGTTATTCAGTGAAACTATAAATAAACCTTCTCCCCCTGCTCCCCCCAGTACAGTCTATTAGATTCAAAGCCTTCATTTCTGTTTTGCATAATTGACATCATTATCTGTCAGGTTGCTGGGCTCAGGTTTGCAGTCATTATGAGATCATTAGAAAAAGGGTTGTAATAAGTTCAGAAGGCCAATCGGCTCTGTTCTAATCACTGGAGAAGAGAGTGCTGATAGGGGCCTCAGGGAGAAAGTATTGAAGCAACTAGAGGATTTTTAATGACCAAATCAAGTTAGGAAAATCACCACCTGTGCCTCAGTGAACAGGATAATTTCAGCTTGGGTGAGGGTAAGTGTAAAATGGATTTGTAATCACTTTTTTTTCTCCCACCATTCTTATTTTATTTTTTCTTTGTTCTTTTTGTATTTTCTTAGGAGTGGGGTTGGTGACTGGAATTCTGCAGAGCATAGCAGCAGAAAATAAAGAAAAAAATCCAGAAAATAAGGTTATTGAAGGAGAATGAAAACGGTGTCCTGTCAGAGGTGAAGGTAGTTGCAGGTCAAAACAGAGACTTTGCCAATTCAAGGGAACAGTAAGCATTTCAAAATTAAGGGGAAGCAGTTCTGTAACCTAAAATGAAAGTGAAGTCTTTTTATCAGTAGTCGGGTGGGGAGAGAAAAGCCACACCCACAGATGACTCAGCCCATAATAATTTAGAGTCTCTGAGGCAATTGGACAGGTAACTTGTCTGGGAGTGTCTGCTTTTCTCCGTTCTATCCAGAGGGAATATAAATGAGTAGCTAAGTTAATAAAGCTAATTATTAGAGAGCTAAATGATCACTCCAAGAGTTAAATGACTCTCAGTCGTGACTAACTCTAGCAGACACAGGCACACCAATTCTGCATTGGATTGGGTTTCGTACTTGAATGTGCAGTTACTCAGTCCTTCCCCAAGAAACTGCCACTCCTGTCCTTTGTCTTACACATCCAGACACTTCCAAAAATTATATTGTTCTCTTTCATATTGCCATTTTGTATTCTTCAGAGTTACCTATATAATAATTTTTAGAAAGACTAGAGCTCACTTTACCTATGCTCGAGAGAAGATGGCATGGGAAACCCTAATTACAAGTTAAGATACATCATCTTTCATCAGCATTTGGTAGCTTGGGCTAAACATCATGTTATTTGTATTCACAAGGCTTCCAGTTAATGTGGAGCACAGGCAGACAAAATTTCCATCTGCTTTGGATGCAAATAGAATGAGCTCATGTCTGCTCAGAGGGCAAGAGCCCATGTAGGTGTATCCTATGTCTGGCTTATCTCTTAGATAATAAATTAATCAGAGCAAGAGCAATCTCCCTTTTGTATGTTTGTACAACCCTCAGCACAGGAAATTATGGGTCCTGCTGAGGTCTGAAAAGACCACTCCATTATGAAAACTGAAATTTAGAATGAATGCACCGCCATTCATATCTTCATTAAATAAATAAATGGAGCACATTAAAGCCAAGGTGAAAAATATTCAGCAGATATACTTCTAATGGAAAGATAATTTAATTGAAAAATAATCTGTTCACAATATTCTCATATACACTATTTTATTAGATCATATTACCAAGAACCCATTTACTCTGCATCCTTTGCAAGATATTATAGGGAAGGGAAAATTTAGGCTAGATGAATGGATAGTATGTGGGATGAATGAATCTTCCTGTATTAATATATCTCATGTTAACAGAGGTAGGTAATTAAAATAATCTTTTTAAAACCAGATATAAGGAGACTGACTAAGAAAAAGATTGTGTCATGTCTTTTTTTTCTTTGTTTCTTTCTTATTTTACATCAGACTGTTCTTTCTCTGTCAAGGGAGATTGCTTCCTTGAAAGCTTTTTTTTTTTTCCTCTTTTTCCGCACAGAAACTTTTGACTTTATTATGAAACACTACCGTCCACGTGAGGGGCTATTTAAAGCAAAGAAGCATATGGTAGTTCCCTTCTCTATTTATACTATCAGATTTGTGGCTTATTTTGCTCAAAAATAGGGGTTTAGGCCACCAAAGAGCACTTTATGCTGTGTGAAATTGCTATATAAGATTACTCAGCAAATGAATCAATAATGGTTTTATCGTTTCTCAGGGATATCAGATTTTACTTCTTGACAAAATAAAAATATGAAACAGATCTCTCTTTCTTTTTTTTTCCTAAATTTGGAGGAATCAGACCATCTGACTCTTCGTTGACTTTGCAATCACTCCTAGAGATGCTGAATTATTGAGAAAAACTTCAGTTGTCACAGTCATCAAAAGGTGCAGGGTTTTTTTGACTGTCATAGTTTCGAGATGTGTTCAGTACACACTTTTTAAAAGGTTTTACTATTTACTATGAATTATTTATTTATTTGGAGGTGCAGGCCCTGAGAGTGGTGATGAATGGTGCTACATCCCGTTGGTGGCTGGTCACCAGTGGTGCTCCCAAGAGCTCAGTACTGGGTGGTTTCGTTTAATATCTTTATTGATGAACTGTGCAAGGGGATTGAGTCCCCTCTCAATCAGTTCATGGATAATGCTAAATTCAGCAGGAATGTTGGTCTGCTGGAGGGTAGGAGGGCTCAGCAGAGTGGTCTGGACAGGCTGGATCAATGGTCCAAGGCCAGCTGTATGAGGTTCAACAAGGTGAGGTGCCAGGTCTTGTCCTTGGGTCACAACAACACCAGGCACTGCTCCAGGCTGGAGAAAGAGTGGCTGAAAGGCGACACAGTGGAAAAGGACTGTGTTCAGTTTTAATCCTCTCACTACAGGGAAGATATTGAGGTGCTGGAACTTGTCCAGAGAAAGGAACAGAGCTGGGAAGGGTGTGGAACACAAGTCTGATGAGGAGCAGCTGAGGCAGCTGGGGACATTCAGCCTGGAGAAAAGGGGAAGTCTGGGGGCATCTTATGCTGCTGAAAGCAGGGTGTAGGCAGGTGGGGGTCAGCCTCTTCTGCCAGGAAACTGGCAAGAGGACAAGAGGATATAACCTCAAACTGTTCCAGGGGAGGTTCAGGCTGAACATCAGGAAGAATTCCTTCACTAAAAGGGTGGTTGGAACAGGCAGCATTGGAACAGGCTGTCCAACAAAGTGGTGGAATCACCATCCCTGGGACTGTTCAAGAAACGGCTGAATGTGGCACTCAGTGGATGGCTTAGCTGACAAGGTCGTGTTTGATCAAAGGTGGGACTCAATAATCTTGGAGGTCTTTTCCAACTTAAATGATTCTGAAATTATATTCAAGCATATTAAAGGCAATTGTATTCTTGAATATGTTAGCAAGACTCCTACCTGTGAGCCCTGGATGATGAACAGCACCTTCAGCACTAATGTATGATTCACCTCACTGACTTGAACTGTCAAACCACTGCTCTGCTCTCCCATTGTAGTCGTTAAAGACAAACAGACACTTTTAGAAAATTAATACTAATAGTGTTACTAATAATGATAACAACAGCAACAATTCTTATGCACCTTAGATAATCTAATCATATGAAATAACTTATTTTTGTCTGTTGACTGCAACATCAGTTGATTTCTTTGTCTGTAACTTCACATCATCTGACTATTCATAGAGTATAGCATGAACTTTTTTTCTTTTTTCCCCAGTCTGCCTTCCATGGTCTTATGCTATTTTTATGAAGAATGAAATCTTGAACCCTCAGTACGTAAAAACAGAGTATTTCTAGGCACTGCATTTACTCAGCGTTGACTAAAGACAGCAGGAGAATTTCCTCTGAACATGTGGCAACTATGCTGAAGATGTGGCTCCTTTCACACCTGAATTCAGTAAGTAAATGATTCTGTAATTGTAAGATCATCAATCTAAAACATTTAGCTGTGTCTGCAGCAAGATATATAAAATATATACTAAAATGACCAGAGTTCATCTTAATGGCGAAAGTCTGCCTCACTATCTGTGACAAACAAAGCTCTTAGCAGCACAGATACGAGAACAGTTTGACTCAGACATGGAGAATTGTCCCTGCAAAGCTCAAATTCCTATTCAACTCCTTGTCTAATTTGTGAATCATCTTGGTTCAAAGATTCATGTCAACAACTCAATATAAGACATTTTCTGCACTCATGCAGGCGATGTGCATGCTGAGATTTGTTCATCGCCAGAAGCTCTTTAAGGACTTTAGATGAGAACAATTAATCAAGTGAAAATTTATTTCAGTACGTGATTTGTTTCAGCTACTGTCATAGTCTCCAGGTTCAAGGTACATATAAAGCTGTTCCATTTTTTATCTACTACTGCCTGTTTCCAAAACCCCTCCTGAGCTGTGATGTGTGGTATTGTATGAAGCTTCAGTTGATAGCTCTGCTTGAACTGAAGTTTTTCACCTCACTCCTTCATTAACCCGGCTGGTAAATTCTGCTTCCCTTTAAGAGCAGTATGCTATTCTGGAAATTAATCCACTGGACAAAAGACATCACCCTTACTCAGACAGAAGTGCCTTGTAATGTAGTCTCACTGAATTTAATCTGAATAAGAAAATATTAATACAAGTCAAATGAGTAACAGAACATGGCCCATAATTGTCATAGATAGAGATTAAGGATTTGAATTCTTCATTTTCCTTCCTTTATTTTAAATGAGAAGTTTGTACAACTTAATTAAGAACACCAAAAAAAAATCCTATTTTGCCCTATAGAGATACACTTCTCCTTTTAATGGGGACTGTGGTTTCCAGTGATGATTTTGGAAACTCACCCTATCTTGGCATTGATGAGTCCCTTTTCCTAGACTTTGATCAAAGACAGTATAAATCATAGAATCATAGAATTGTTTAGGTTGGAAAAAACTTCTAGGATCATTGAGTCCAACCAATAACTTAACATTGCCAAGGCTACCACTAAACCATGTCCCTAAGTGCCACATCTACATGTCTTTTAAACAAATCCAGGGATGGCAACTCCACAACTCTCCCGGGCAGCCTGTTTCAGTCCTTGACAACACTTTCAGTGAAATTTTTTTTTCTAATGTCCAATCTAAACCTCTCCAGGTGTAATGTGAGACCATTTCCTCTTGACCACCTCCTGTCAGGTAGTTGTAGAAAGTGATAAGGTCTCCCCTGAGTGTCCAGGCTAAACACCCACAGCTCCTTCATCTGCTCTACATTAGACTTGTGCTGTAAACCCTGCAGCAGCCTCATTGCTCTTCTTTGGACATACTCCAACACCTCTATTTAGTAACTGCGGAGAAGAGTTATTTTTCTTTTAAAAATCCATTTCCTACAAAATTGGATGAACATTCACCTCTCTGTTGCCAAGTGTGGGCTTGTTAGATGGCCTTTCCTGATACATGAATATTCTGCTGCTAATTGGATCTGCTTCAATATTTGTCAATAACAGTAACAACATACCAAAAGAAACATAGAGAAAATATCAGAGCCAGAAAGTTTACTTCTTCAAGACATCTTCATTCTTTTTTCCCTTGCTTTTACAAAAATGAAAGCTTATGTACATTTTTTATCAATACTTGTTTATCTTAGAGTCAAATCTGTGATATTAAATGCTTCCTTTGGACATAATTCTCCTGCACGAGAGCTGGTGGCGTCTTAGTGGCACTTATTGATGAAAAAGATAAAAGTATTTTTGTCTTGATTGGAGAAGCCATTTTGGATCATTTTATGCCTAGTAAATCCATTGTGCATTGATGAGCAGATTGCCCTGTTTGCTTCCAAATATAAATTATAGTAGCAAAATTTTAAAATACACAGTTCTGGAGTAAATATAAATACATGTTGTTGTTGCTGCTGTTATAGTAGCTTGTTTGTTGTCTGCTTACAAGGTATGCAAACTTTCAGCTAACAGGCATCTTCATCTGAGCACATTTATTAAAGAGTTGCTTGAGACTACACAAAATTCAGTCTTGACATAAAATGTGCCAAGAACATATTCCAGCTTTTTAAGGAAGTTTTTCACCCTATGCCTTCATGAGGAGCCTAACTGTGGCTAAGAAGAGATGAGAGACTTTAAAATAGACTCTTTATGTTTTACTATTCTGCACACAGCCCAGTAGCATCAAAAATAGAAAAAAAAAAAGAAAACACATACAAGACCACAAATGGTGTAGAAGCAGGAAACAAGGAAAATCCATTGGTTCACAGAAGGAAAAATTTTTTACTAAATTATACTGGATAAATGGGCAAGTGAAAGGAGCATGACCAGCTCTACATTTTCTGCCAGACTCTGAGATTGCTGCAAACCAAATCTTGTACAGAAGTAGGTTGAGAGGATATTTGTAAATCCTTCATTTAGTTGTCTACATGACATAGGAAACACATACAGCAGCATAAGGATTAGATCTGAGCTTCCTGGGATTCACCTAATTAATATTTATTCTCCAACACTTGGCTCCTCTTGCAATGTATGGTTATGAGAGTGCTTCCTACAGAAAAATGAAGTGTAAAAAGGGTTTGTTGATCACAGCTCACTATTCTATAATATCAAATGGCCATCTATAATATCAATGACCATCAAAGAATGGTCAAACCTTACAATATTTATCTTGAATAGCTAGGTGTGGTATTCAAGTACCTTAATAAGATGTCTAATTCTTCCTTTGTGGTACCTTATACTTGAAATATGTGATAATCCATGTCACATTTATGTATAAGTAATTTCCCCCCTTCTCCCCCCCATTACAGAGCACATCTGCATTGCACATCTTATTTCTGAAAAATGAGAACTAACTTGAAGAAAGAACAGTCAGTCAGTAGTTGTCAACACCATGGAGTTTTTATTGCTTTCTTTTAACTGAAGTCTAGGACAAGATCCTATTTCTCCTATGAGTGCTGAATCTTTCAAGTGTTTTGAAAACTGTAGTATCTGAATGTACAGAAGACAACACAGTACTCTGTCACCTGATATTGCAAATAATAAATTTCATTTTCCTGGTTTTCTTGGGAAAACATTCAGATAACAGATGGTAATTGCTAGGAGACAGAGACCACTATATTACCCAAACAGGCTTCATAGTAATAGAAGTTTCCCAATGACTTTCTCATGGAAAGATATCTTAATAAATGAATTAAATAAACATTTTCTATGAAGATTTGAATTATAATTTAAACTTTGATCACAATTGCCAAGACCAAAGCTTTTTATCTATTCTGCATTGCTCTGATGAGCTCCAACATCAAGAAAATGACAGCGTTGGTATCATTCAAATTTTATGTGGAACTGTGATTCTAGGACTCATAATAACTTTATTACACAAAGTGTTGTATTCATAATTAATACAGGACAGTCCAAATGCACCTTTTGAGCAGACAAGAAGATCAAATCACAGGAGGGGAAATAAGGACATGGAATTATTCAAGCATCAGTGACAGAACTGAAACTGCTGAAGGTCATAATAACTCATTGAATCTAACACTTGTTAATGGAGAAAATAAAATTTCTGCTCCATCAGAAATCAAATGGTCTCTCAGTTTGATCATAGTGTCTCAAACGTCAACTCTCACCATTGTCCCTACTTCTGGGATAAAAATCTGTCCTGCCAAAAGCGTTATATGCCTAGTAATGCTCAGTTGTCATATATTTTGTAAAGGGACAGAAATATTTAGCATGAAGGGAAAAAGCATCTGCTTTTCTGACTTCTTTCCTACTATCATTTGAAGGAAATATTATTCACCTCCACCATCCTTGCTTTTCATCTCTCTTTGCATAAGTGACAGGATGCATGTAGATAGGGATGATTCAAGACCGGACGTGTTGATATATATGAAGTACAAAAATATCTTCTGCCCTTCATCACAGACTTTCTTTGGGTCTGGAAGTACATCAGTAAAACTATTATTGACAGATGGACACTCCTAACAAAGGAATACTGTAAGATTACACATTGTTAGGAAAAGTTTTGCTATGAAGAAGAATCTAAATAGCTTTTAAGATTCTGAAGTTGAGGATTTTAAATCAAGGCAACCCTCAGTATTGTGTCAGTGTTCTACTACCTAAACAAAGAGAGAAGGAAGGGAAAAAAAAGTGTTGACTTTGCATTACCAGCTAAACACTCAGCACACATGACTGGGCATGACCTTTCTGTTCAAACACATGCTCTCATCAACCAGGACAATAGAGGATGTCAGGCTCTAATATTTGATATATATTCCACACGCTTGGTGAGCTGGATATGGCCCATTTTACTTTCCAATGAAGTAAGCGATCCTGAACACACAATCATTCCTGGTAATGGCTTTTTTTTTTTTTTTCTTTTTTTTTTCCTCCCTTCTGAATTGAAGTGTTGGATGAAATATTTTGGGGTTATTTTCTTGTTTTTATGCCAAAGTTTATACAACTTTCTAACAAAGGCATTTGCTTTTGTGTTTGAGGTTTCAGTGATATTCAGGCTGGGGGTATTATGCAGAGAGAATGGTTTCCTGACCAAATGTCATCAAGGGAACATCCTGGAAGCTGATGGATTTTTAAGGGAATTTCCAGTCACATATGAAATGAACATATTTGTTTCTTATAGAGATGAATCAATACTAAATTGTATCATACAAAACGTTTTTACATTCCAAATAGAAAAAAGAAATAAGAAAAGATAAACCAAAGTGCTTGTCCATAGAGCCAGTGTTGACAGTCATAAGAAAACTGTGCAACCAATTCTCTGTGCTCTCTCTGGAATAAAAATATCATCTGGTAATTATAATGGTGATAAATTACCTATTTTTCATATTCCTCCCCATTAAATCTTAATGCTTCGGTGGTGCCTTTGATCTGCTACTGATGGAAAAACTGGAGAGATGGAGAAGGTGAGAGGTAATTTCTTGCATTGCACCAAAAGTTGCATCCTGATGCCATTTCTTATATTGCATCAAAGTCCCAGAACTCTAGTTACTTCTAGGTTTTTTGGTTTGGTGTTTTTTTTTCCAGGAGGACACTATTCTACCTCTTCATTTGCTTCATGATGAAGTATTCATCTTTATACACTCTGACAGAAAATCTGTGCAGTGAAAACAGGACTCCCTCCATTATTTGTTTTTCCCCATCACCTTCTTTCTGCATTTCATTGGTGCCACTCTGGCCTCCACTGACAAGATAGAATCAAATCTGAGCACAACCTACCAATGACGTTTCCAGTACCATACTCACCAAATTGAAAAAAAGGCTGTGAAGGAATAGACCAAAGAAGTGGATTTATTTGGAATAACTTTGCTACATTACAGGGATTCTTCTGCTTTTCAGCAAGTCTTAATGAGAAAAACTCTACTTTCTGTCTCTGATTGTTTTCTTTATACAAAAACTTCAATTAAGTTCATTTAATAATAAAAATCATATTTTGTGCATATTATATACTTATAACCCATTTCAAGGTACCAAAAAAAAAAAAGTCATTTCACCTGCCTTCGCTTAATAACCCTCAGTAATGCTAAATAAATATCCTGTAAGCAATGGAACTTGAAGAATAATTTTCATTGACACAATGTATTAACAAAACCTGGATTCTGGCCACAATGTTGTAGTCCTGGCTGCATTTTTTCCTGGGAGTGCAAAGTTCTGTAGTAATAACTACAGATGTGCATGTTGGTTTGGCTTTTCATTTCATGCAAAATATGGCATTTCAGCAGATAACATCTCCAGTCAAACAAAGCAGGATTTCTAGTCAAGTTCTGACACAGTGTGATCTGGGAGCATTGTGAACTACTTACCTAAAGGGAAATAAATATTTTCTCACTAATTTCTTGACCAAGAAATACTTCTATAAAGGTGCTTATCAGACAGTTCTTATAGGCAGTTTTTGATTTTCATCACTTCATGATAGTTTCATAGGAGGTACTCAAACCAGTGTCTACAGGAGTCAAAATTATTTCTGGTACTGCAGTGATCTGCAATGGATTGTCGTTTCTTTTTACTTTGTAGGTGTTTCATTAGAGCACAAAGATCAAATCCCAAAAAGGAATTCACTGATAAAGAGAATGGCAAGTCTGATGGAAGCAATAGAAATGCTCCCTTGGAGAAGTCAAACATCCCAGAACTGGTCCCAATTTCTCATTCATTGTTTCTTCTTTGTCTAAATGCCTAACAGCTAATTCTATATATGCAAGCTGGTGTGGAAGGAATGTAATTGAAGTTAACCAGAAAGCCAAGCAAAAGTTTGGTGCAAAACCGGAGAGAGCATATGTTACACATCAGTCATTGACACAATAAATGGAGCAGTGAAAATAAAAGCTTCCACAAAGCAAGATGGACATAACTGTTGTATATTGAAAGTAGTAAGGCTGACAGAGGACAAACTTGTTCTTAGCATGATCAAGAAGAAATAGACTCAGGTTTTCTTGCAGTCTGTATTTCTTTAGAAAACTTTGTGAGAGGTGGGTATCACACAATCTGCCTAAGAAAGGCTGCTATCCCCGTTTTACACAGGGAACACAAGGCAAGGTTTTCTGGTACCTCAAAGCCTGCCTGAACTGGGACTTCAGGAGAATTTAGATACAGATTCACATTCTTATTGTATCACTCTGTTTTCCAGGTGTGTCCCCCAGTCAACCCGGTGATATCTTCGGTGTGTTCTTCAACACACTCTCCGGAGAGATGGTGAAGCCATTCTTGGAACTCTTCCTGCTTTGGGACTCAGGAACATCCTTGGTTCCAAGTTTCAAAATCAAGTTGAGCAGATATTTCCCCTGCTGTTTCCTCCAAATATGTTTCAAGGAGAAACGCTTCTATCCATTCAATCCTCTATTTTCAGGAGATGATGTGTGTGAATCCCAAGCAGGCAGAAGTCCCCATTTGTGCAAATCTAATTAGGATACCCAAGCTCCACAAAACAAAATATACTCAAAATATACTCTCTCTTACCTTTTTTTGTTTGTTTGTTTGTTTGTTTGTTTGTTTGTTTGTTTGTTGCACAGGTTTAGATGCATCCTTTTCTCAAAAATTGCATTCTCTCTTTGGTTATTTGGAGAAACTAATCATCTTAATGCCTCCTTTTGAGTGCTTTATCTGTTTTGGCCAAGTACCTACCCACATTTTCTTCCATGCTGGACAGTAACTAATGCTCATGATCAAAAATAAAGTCTACAGTGAAGCAAGAAATAGAATCTGTGTATTTCAAACCTCAGTTTATAGTCTTAACACTACAGCATGCTTTGTCTTTGTGAAAAATTACCAACCAAAATGCAAACAATCCAAAAGTACCTGTCTTCTAGGAACCAGGAGGAAATTATTCTACCATTGATTCTCTGGAATTCACATATTCTGAGTGAAAATAAGGCTCTGTCCTGCAACATAAACTTCACTGTGTTAATAAAGTAAAGGTATGTATTTAAATGTCTGTATGACTGAGGCTTAAGAATTTAGATTGTACTATTTTCATATTCCTGCCCTTCACTGTCCCAAATCATTCTACTCCATGGTCTATTCCCACTCTTGTGTTCTCAGTTTTCAGGACTGAAAGTTCCTTGTGATACTGGTTTACCTTTCAGCTGATTAATTTTTCTATGCAATGATCAGTTATGCACAAAATTTTGTGTGTTATATTAAAGTGGATAAAAATTCTAACAGAAACTCCATAGACCTCTGGAGAGGGAATTGACTGAGACAACAATAAATCTCTAAAGAGATGCAGGTATTAGTAAATTAAACATTACCAGGATGATTCTCTGATAGTGAGACCATCTGTCACAGAGTCAGATGTATTCACATCATTAAACTCTAAAATTGTATAGCTAAATCCAAACATATTTAGGAATTTTTTCAGATGCAGGAAAGCTACTGAACCATGCTCAAAAATTTATTCAGATAGTCCCAGCTGTCCAAAGCTAAAATCACAGCAAGGACCATTCTAACAGTTCAGTGACTGAACAGGAAGTTTTCCTGTTCCTGTTCAACTTATTCTTCACATAGCTTAAAGAAACAACGGTAACCAAAAAGCTGTGACAAGAAAACACTTAGAGGTAAGAAGCAACAGTCAGTGTCTGACAAATGGGAGATATAAGTTGTGGTCTTCATACCTTTCTCTTTACAACTCAAATTGGCAGAACAGTTTGTTTCATTGCTCAGGAGAACATTAAACTGAATACTTCACTGTTTTTTTCTTCTTGTTGTTGTTGTTGTTTTTCCTTATTTTGAGAATGACACTTAAGACTACCTTGTATAAATACTGAAAATAAAATTGCTCCTAAGGCATGACAGGAAAAAATTCAGCACTTGAATAAAAAGACTTTCTGAAGGACCAGACTTTTGTGAAGAGAGTCACATTCTGAAAGAGAGAAACAGCAAGAAAACTACAAGAAATACACATAATTAAAAAAAAAAATACAGTTATGAGCCCTACGACTCTTAGAAGAATGATGAAGTGATATTCTGTCTCAAAAGACAAGCCCAGATCATAAGAAGTTGAGCATAGTTACTAATAAGTCTGAGATTTTAATTGAAGTTTAATGGCATGGAACTTGCACTGATGCTCTTAGAAAAAGAGTGAACTTTCACTTCTCAGTCCTATTTTCAGCTGTTTGCACTCGAGAGTGACCAGCCCAAACCATGTGTCTGGGTTATACTTGGAAGCTCTGAGAGCGCTCTGAGACAAGAAACTCATGTTAGTAATTTAGCCTCACTTATTAAAATGCTAATGAAGCTTCAGCCACACTGCAGAGCCAGGGCAAAAGGAGAAAGAATACAAAAATAAACTCACTGAGTGAGAAAAATTGTTGGTGGGCTCAAGTGAGGCTCTGCTATACTGCTGTTGGGGGGTCTCTTGTTTCAGAGCAGAAGGTATATAGATGTATGGGATACACTGAAGAAAGTTGATGGCTAAGCTATTACATTTTTCCTATTCCATTTTTTCCTTCTCTGTATTTTAAGCCCAGACATGCCTCTAGGCACAGTGACTTTAGGCACCTGTGACTTAAGGCTCCCAGAATATGTTTCTCATAAATGTTCATCATTTTAGATTCCTACCTGAAAAATCAGGAGAGTAATGTTTATATGCCTTTGAAAAAATTTGGAAGATTGGTTGGAAGACTTCTTACCTTGGAAAAACAAGTAACTATTTTCATCTTTATTTTCCCAGAAGCCTTATCTTAGTGCTTGAGGACTTTACCCTACTTATATGCAGGATTGTAGTTTTCTGCCAGGTTATGTACATGTCAGCACAGTTTGCATTCAAATACGATTTGGAAAAGCTTGTATAGAAAGAAAGACATGGTTATTTTGAACTTGTTGGAACAGAGGTGTTAGACAAGATCAGCTCCAGAGGTCCTTTCCAAATACAACTTTTCTCTGTTATTTTGCTCCAGACTCACAAATCTATCTGTGCTGAAGAACGTGCTTCTCTAAGTTTTGTTTTTCTGGCATCAGTCTCACTTCAGTCGCCTTATCCTGGGAGAGATGTTCTGTGGAGTGATTTGTAAGTGTGGCAGAATCACAGCCTCACAGAGGAAGAAAGTGAGGAAAGACAGACAAACATAGGCCTTGACAGCAGGACAAAATGGAGGAGATTTGGTAGCAACAAATCCAGCTTCACCTTAATTCGGTTTATCCCACCATCAAAACAAATCTCTGACAAACGTGGGACAAAATTTCTGAGCACAGAAGGAGCCTTTGGTGGCACAGGACTGTAATGAAGCATCTGCTGTGCTGAATGCACACAGATACAGCAGGGGCTGAGGAAGAGGTGTTTAAGAAGACAATAAAAACTACCCAGTAACCAGCACGCTGCTGAAAATGAACTGCTGCCTCACAGACCACAACAGCAACACCCCAGCTTTCCGGAGCCACTGAATAAGACTCCTAAGATTATTGACTTTCTTCTATTTGGCAGTGATGTTTTGGAATATATTTCAGATGTTATTTGCTTTATCAGAACATGTGCCAATTGACAAATTTCTTAATAAGCTCCAGGACCATGTAGTGTCTTTACTAAGCCCCCTAGGGGCCCATTACACTAATACCAGAGACATTAGTGATGTCTACAGGTGTATAAAGACACCTGCAGAAGACATTACAGCGTCATATGGGGATCCCTCATCTCTTTCTGGGCAGGTTGATGTATCCCTAAAGCATGATTGGGATGAGGATCCCAAGGGCAGGAGGTAAAACTTGGAGCATAAAACCTTATCCTGTGGCTTCTGTCTCCACCAATTCAGCACAATGAGCTGTCTGTTCCTAATTTGCCTTGCCTCCTTTGTATTGACAAAACCTCCTGCCTCGCTTTTCCTTGCACAGATGAAAACAAAGATGAATACGTTTCTAAGAACTGGAGACCTTAAAAATAGGGACCAGTGAGTAAGCTGGTGTTTGTACAGCCCCCAATATAATGAACAATGGATGCATGCCCAGAAATCCTACATTTTGTCACATGAGAAAGAATAACTTGTATTACAGTTAATTTGCTTTACAATTGTCTACTTTGCTCATAGCACCAGTCAAATAGCCTTTTCCACAGTAGAGAAGCATAAACAAAGATAAAGTAAAATAACAACAGCTGCCAATTTAGGGTTATTTCCACCCATGAACTTCTGTTCACAATGTACTTTTCACACATCATTTTTCTAGGGTGGGAAGCAAAAACTAAAATAAATTATACCTCTTGTGTTTCCATACATTAAGATATGTATTTGTTAGCACTAAGATAGTGGTTTAGTCAGTCCAGAGGGGTTCCAAGAAGCTTGGGTAGCAAGAAAGGAAAGCAGCCCAGAAGAAGTGAAATAATTGATACCAAATGGACACCTCTCAATGGGAGCTGGAAAAAAGGTCTCAGACTTAGTGGAAAATTGTCAGAGAAAACAGATACCTACTGTTCTTGACCAATATTCACTGTTTTGATGTATGCTGGTAATATTGCAGCGAAAACTTTTGAAAATCTGGAAATCCCTTTGCATACAGTAATTCTCACAATCCGAAAACATATTTCACACTTCTGGGACACCATTTTGTAGCAGATCATATAAAAGTAGTCTTCCCTCCACCACAACCCAGAAAAGATCTGATTACCTCATGTACCCAAAGGACTAGAGTAAAAAAAAAAACTCTGAAGAAGTTTAAGTAACACAGTAGAATTAACTCATTTCTCAAAGACAGTCAGTAGTTCCCTGCTTTTTCCAGTTTATCAAAGATGTATAACTGGTTCCAATAGCCACAGTGTTTGGGAGCATAATAATTCCCTAATATCTACCTTAATCACAAGTCTGGCAAGATGCAAAAATGTCATTTTTTTTTTAAATAAAAAAGTGTAATTTTTGTTTTAATATTCAAAATAGGTCTAATTAATGATTTTACCATTGTTGAAGAATATTTTATATTCAAAACATTGATCTTTTTTCCTCTTTTCTCTCCCTCTCACTTTTTTAAAAAAAAAAAATAAAATTCTTATTTAATTAGTTATTGCTGTATTCCACCGAAACACAAATATTTCACTAAAATTATTGATGGGAAGGTATCTGAAATCCACAGAGAAATCTCTGCACACTGTAGCTACATCTACATCAATAACCTATGTGTACCCTGAAGCATTCCCAGACACTGAGATAAGCTGGCAAGGAGTCCTGCATCCATGCTAATGACCTATCAGTCACCCAAAGAGCTCAACACTTGAAACCTGCCTGCTGGGATCCCTGGAATAGCCTAATTGCTAAAACTCATCCAGGAACCCTTTGGGAAGGTGCAGCTGCACTGGGCCAAAACCACAGCATAAAACACTCCTGAAATATTACTAATAGAGGGATGTGACTCAGAGTGGCCTGTGAGAAACATGAATTAAAACACCTGACATTTGGGGAGTAATCCAATTTCACTTTCTCCACCACACACACAGAGAAAGGCCTGAAGGATTTCACATGCTTCCCAATTAGCAGAGGCAAAAGGACCAAGTAAGAAGGGACACAGGGTTGCCTGCAGAAGTAGATCTGACTTATTACATCTGTAAGAGCAGAGCACAGCTCAGTGCAGTGTGTCAGAGCCAGCTTCCATGCAGACCCTCTTGTTATGGCAGTGGTGTGGCCATAACCCCACACCATCATGGTGATAACTCTTCTGGATTTGAACTTGTTGACATACAACCACCTTCACCTTCCCACATACTGATGAATGCAAAGATCACCTATAGTGACTGGGGGGCTTCTCATGGGAGAACAAAACAAAACTGAACCACATCACTCTTTTTTTCATTTAAATTTTGATGGCTCAGCTTTCTCAGGTTGCCTTCTCTACCCAAATAAAAACCTTTTTGTGTGTTTCCTACCCTATTCATTTATGTAATGAGTGTGTTTAAATCTCTGCTCTGTTTTTCACACACAAAGTGTTCTCTAAAGAAATAATCTATCAGTTCTTGGTTTTATCCTATTAAGGTATTCCTGTGAAAATAAAATCCAGACACCTGGCTTGTTGTAATGCTTAAGCAGTTGTGACATCAGACCATGCTTAGGACAAAGCCCGATGCAAAGCAAAACAAAAATTGGAAGCTTATTTGTGTCTTTTTGGGGTCCTATTATGGCCACACTTTTAGCATAGACAAGCAGCAGCAGATCTGTTACTGTTTGATGAATGTGTGTCATTATATATCACAAAACTGCTTGCAGTAATATCAAATGATCAACTTGACTCACATCAAAACCCATGGATTTATCTTCCTATTTCCAGGTGGAAGAAACAAGCTGCTCCTGGCATGGTCTGTATTTTGAACTGACTGAAATCTTCATTGCCAAGAGTTTCAGACTTGGAAGCCCAAACCTTAAGTTTCTAAATATGAATATAAATGGCTAAATTCAGAAATGTAAGAACTTAAGCATTCATAAAATATATCTACAGGCAAGTAGATGTTTTTGTTGTTAAAGATGAGCAGAAATGTAAAACAAATACTAGCTTAAAACCCAGATATATTGAGTAATAATTCCAAGGCTGTCCTCTAGAAAGACAGATATGTTCTCAGCAGAAATACATACTAGCATTGTATTGAGAATGGAATTTAATTAGACAATTAATCTAGCTTATTTATCATAATATCCAACATTTTAAAAAATTGGTCCAAAAAAATTCTATATTTTACCAATCACCTCATAGAAATAGAAATTACTCTCCCTTCTTCTTCTAAAGTCTTCTAGATCATTGTGACACCAACCAAAAGTCATTCAGAATTAGTGCAAAAAATCTTGTATATTGTTCTCTTTCTTTGTTCATTTGTTTGTTTAATAACGAGTTCTAGTCTAGGATGCAAAAGGCTTTTTCAAAAAATACATCTAATTGGCAATAATTTTTACCAAATAGAGGTAACTTGAAACCCCTTAAAATTTATTGTCTATTTAATTAAAAATGTAATTAAAGGCACATCATCGTTACTGTAGTAGGTGTATTATACTTCTTTTTTTTGGTTGGTTTTTCAGTGTGAATTTGACTCATATAATGTCAATGCCTGTGCTCTGTGAAGGGAGATGTTGCATCCTGAGTGTTTGACTCTCTGAGAACATCCTGGGGAAGGTGTCTTTGTGCCTTTGCAGGGAGTCAGACCTGTGTAAGTATGAGAGAACTGAAGTAAAACTGCTGCAAGATTCTGGTATCAGCTTCTATAGTGGGATTTGTTCCAGAAAATTAAAATGTTCTGTACAAGGCAATTTTCATTAAAGATTTGTTTAAAACTCTGTCAGAAAAGATTTGTTGCAGACTTTTTGATCTGCTTTAACTGAAAGATTCCTATTATTGGAATATCAGAGTTGACATTTCACATGATAATCACCCAAACTGATTTTACATTGTTTTGCTTGATCTGATATTGGAGTTCATTTATTTTTTTGTTAACAATCCTATAGATATTTTTCCTTTTAACATCTATTCCTCCACTGCTGTCTTCCACCACACACAGCACAAATCTGCAGATCAAAGTAAAGCAATTCTGTTATACACAGTGTGACTCCTACCTTCTCTTATTGCTGTTGCTGTCAATAGCAGGATTTTTCTTGAAAAATGATGAGAGAGAATATAAAATATATACAAATTGGCTTAATCTACAGCTGTTTACCATAACATTTAACTGAGAAGCTGGTATTAATTATGAAAATAATCACCATAGCTCTAATACATTAGTCCAAATGAAATAAATAAGCTCTGTTATCTCTGCTGATTGAGATGATATCAGTGTGTGGTGTTTAAAAAATGATCGAAAACCATAATAACGATGCAAAAAGTTTATTTTTTTTTAAATCTTGAACCCAAGATAAAATCTGTCTGTGCCTTCCTCTGAAGAAAGCCCATATATATTCTTTCAAGGTAGTGCTTGGCTGCATCAGATTCTCTAAAGAATCAAGAGCTGTTCATCTCTAGAGGAAGGAAGCTGAAACAGAACAGTTCAGAAATGTCCAAGAGCACTCAAAGGCTCTTTCAGAGGCCCAGTAATGTTGTTTTATGGAGGCTCAGAACTCACATAGAAGCTACAGTCCTTCCTTGCCTGTTCTTTAGTTTCCATAATCTGAAATTAGACAATATCAAAGAGAAAATTTTTTATAAATGTACATTTTAGAATTCTTCGAAAGCACAGTCAGGGAAGAAGTGAGTACTCAGAGTGATGTAATTTAGAGTGCATGTGATGGCCAGCATTATTAGCAGAGTTTTTTTGACTGTTTAGAAACATCAAGGAAGTAAAACTAAAAAGAAAAAGAAAAAAAAAAGTCCCAACATACTAATTTTAGAGTACAGAAAACTGGGAGCTATGGTTGGTTTGATCATTGCTGCAAACACTCAGTTGAAAGGGAGGAAGTTTTTAGTGAATTTAAGCCCTGAAGGCAAGAAGAGAGAAGGTTGAGAGAATTGTCTGGAGAAGAGAGAATCAAGGAAGGAAGAAAAAGGGTATGAGATTCACAGTTCTTAGAGCTGAGGAAAACTCGTGGTCATTGAGGAAGAGGAAACAAGGATAAAGAAAGTGATTTTGGTGAACAAATCAAGACTTTTATGGTAGAATGGTCACAGTTCAGTGAAAGCCATAACTGGAGAATAGCAGATTCTTCTCAAGAGATGATTCCATATTGAAGGATAGACAAAATACAGAAATAGGCCAGTAAAGCTGCAGCCTCAGAGAACTGCTAGCTGACTGTAAACATGAAGAAAAGCAATCTGAACACACATTTTTTTCTCTACATCAAGAATTTCTGTGTGCCAGACGCAGGGATCTTTCAGCCAGTCCTCACAGATCACCAAAAATCCTTATATTAGACACTTGGTTAACAAAAATCCATTTCTTTGATGCATTTGTGTGTCATCATTTAATATAATAGACCAAAGTTCATGTTTACTGTAGATAAATGTATAATGCTGAAATGGAACATAAGCATCCATTACTTCCATACCATTTTAAAAAGAACATCAGGTTCCTCCTGCAAAGAAAAACACATTTTTTCAATGTGAACTGTAGGTTCTGGTTACACATACTACAGCAAAGCCTTCATATTAAAAAAAAATCTGTGTAATTAATGCTAGAGCAAAGCCTGAAGGTCACATTCACCCTTACAAGTACTTAAAAACCAACAAAGGATGGAGGATTTCTCCAGAAATACTGATAATTCTTGCGATGTTTTATGAGTTATAAGGAAACTCTTGCTTGATAGAGGAACAAATGAGATAGATATCTTTGAATGTTTTGTACTGTGGGGTGGAATGAGGCAGTTGCAGTGTTTTTCCATTTCAGTTCTAATGTATTAAACTATTATAGAGAATTTATTTGTATGACTTGGTTCAGAATTATTAAACTTAATTTATACTCAGAACTTGACTGTTTTCTTTTTCTGCTGCTTTTTATAACAAGAAAGGAAATGTGTATTTCCCATGAAATGGAAAATGCAGTCCTTGCCCTCCTCTATTTCTAACAGCATTTCTTTGAAGAGCTTGTGCAGGGAAATCTGTTAATTGAAAATACTGACAGGATCCCCAGAAGGCAAAAAAATCCAACTGAAAATTAGTCTAAAGTTTTACTGAAATATCAGAAGTTCTCAAAACTAATTAACTTCTCTTTGTTGAATGCATGCTAACGGAATAAAACTGTTCCATTCACCACGTCAACATCACTGAATAGTTTTCTAATAGATTTTTCCTCAGTAAGTGTTATCTTATGAATATCTTGCCAGCCTCACTCTGCCTGAATAGAGGTTCAGACCTGTAGCAGTAGTTAGGGATTTATTAATTGAAAAATATAAATAAATAAAAGATTCTCATCAAGATGTGCATACTCTTCTGTCTACCTTCTCTCTCAGCTTCCTTTTTTCTCCTTTTTCCCTTTTTTTCTTTTCTTTTTTTTTTAATTCACTCTGAGCAGGGGCAGGTGTTTGTGTTTTTGAAGGACTGAAGGTCGTTCCTAGCAAAGAGCTCAGTCTGAAAAGCAGCTGCTGAGGAGGTGCTGACAGCACGAGTCCTCTTGTGCTCAGGCAGTGAGGAGCTTACGGCTGCACAAAATCTGAGCTGCAGGGCTCTTGCTGGGCACAGTGCTGAGCTCAGGCCCAGAGCATAAATTAACATCTGTAATACACTCAAGTCACCCCAAATTAAACCAATTGTCAGATCAATTGCTAATTGTGAAGCCAACCTAAGGAATTTTTTGCATTTATTCTTTTATGTCAGTAATTTTGGTATGATTTTAGTGCGGTTTTTTTAGGTTTTCTAGTTTTGGGTTTTTTCTTTTAATCTCATGCCTCAAGAGATATTTCTTCCCGTCCATACTGCTGGTTCTAGACCAGCTCAAGCATAGCTCTGAGATGATCCCAAACACTCTGCAGACCTGCTGCAGATGGTCCCAAATTCCCCCAAATTTGCTCAAACTCAGCCAAACCCCTACATAAAGCCTGAGCCATGTGCAGGGATACAATTACCTGGACTGAAAGCTCTCAAGTGTAGCCCACAGGAGTGATTTTTGGCACAAGTATGAGCATTCCTGAGGTATCTTAAGGGTCAGGCTTGGTTTAGAGAGCACAAAGACCCATTTTATACCTGACAGAGCAGTGCTGAGTAACAGTCAGTGGCCACATCAAATATTTTGAGCCACCACTGCTTCATTCCCTAAAGAGAATTTGGAGGATTATTTTATGTCTGGTTCCAACAGAACCCTAGGACATTTAATCATATCCATCATTGTCTGGAAAAGATTGTGTTACTGATACACAAAGCAAACATCCATCAGCTTAACCTAGGGATCCAGTGAATTCAAACCACTTATGAAAAGTGTTGCATTTCCAGCTGAAATCAAATAATTGATCTCTGTGTAGGTTTACATCTGCTTCACCTTTCATGACGTCCCTCCCACAATTTACCAAGTGAGGATTATTGAAATATTCCTATAAGTATTAAATAAATAATTTGCATTTCATACGTACAATGCTTGTGTCTTTCCAGTGCAATTTTCCCTTTTATATGTTTATCATGCTGCAGAACAGTCCATGGCAAAAGCATTTCATTAGCCAGACTTCATTGAACTTCAATCTTTCTTCCCATCAAATATGGGCTCACATTACA
Organism: Orthonyx spaldingii; assembly: GCA_013397795.1. Classification (NCBI taxonomy): domain Eukaryota; kingdom Metazoa; phylum Chordata; class Aves; order Passeriformes; family Orthonychidae; genus Orthonyx; species Orthonyx spaldingii. The sequence continues at coordinate 1,028,788 of VZTJ01002533.1, read as the reverse complement.
AATGTGACCATTTTCAGCTGGGGGTGAAGGGGAAGGGAACCCAAACCACAACAACTACAACAACAACAAAAAACCAAACACCTAAACAGTAAAAAACAAAGCCCAAATTGCCCAAACTAAAATTCCCTCAACCTTTGAGCAACCTTTATTTTGCATTCCTCCCAGTGAAAATCAGTTAGGATTAGTTGCTGGCTAACAATAATTCTCAAAATACATTGAAATGACTTGGATGTTGTTTAGGTCTGTAGTGTAATTGGAGTGGCTGCCTGTCTGCAGAAGAGCAGGTGCCTTCTGGTGATAACTTGGACCTGGAATGGACTCAGCCCTGGTGAGCTCCTGGTTTTAGCAGTAGTAAGTCCAGCAGCAGCCCCAGCCTGTGTGCCAAGCAGCGTGCATAGCAGCTCAGACAATTCTCCATCAGACAAAAGACAGAACAGTCTAAAGATGGGAGTGACTCATCTGAGGTTATGTGACAAAGATAAAAAACAAAGGTCTTTTTAATCCCCTCTGTCAGGTCACCAAGCCCCACTGCCCTTCTCATTGGAGATGTATTCCGGTCTTTGGATTTGATAATGTCCTTTCAGAACAGAGAATGATGTCAGCTGATTAATGTTGCAGACAGGAGATTGCAAGATCACCCAAGGTTAATATGATAAACAATTAGAGATCTTAGGATGCAGCAGAAATCATATTGTCTGACAACTCTCTCATTGTTTCAGTGGTGTAACCCTGAGACAAGCTCCCCACAAATGCATGCTCTGCCTCAGTATCAATAATAATTCACATCTCAGTGCAGTCAGAGATAAATTTGGCTGATCTCAAGGCCACTGAAATCATCCTGAACCAGTAGTTACAGCCATCAGCAAGAGAGACAGAGTGATAGAAGAGGAAACACGCAGAGAGAAGCTCTTAGATTGTGTTTGCCACCAAAGCCCTCTGTAACTTTTAGTTGAGTCAGTCATGAAAGAAAATTCTGACCACAATGCTCACAAAAGAGTTCCCAACGCTGCATATTGGGCACCCTAAAAGAGTTTTGTGTGTTAGAGGCACTGGGAGTCCACAGATGTCAATTAGTTTAATACGACTGAAAGTCTATCCAGCCAAAACCAGGCATGTGAGCACTTCATCAACTCAAGCTGCTCCCTCCTCTCGAGCCAGATTTGGAAGGAGGCAAGAACAGCCCAAAGGACTGTCAATACACATAGGAGAGGAAGACTGAAGAATGGGAACAGTCAGAAAAGGCCTTAGGGGTGCAACATGGAGTGTACTGGCAGGGGGAAGCAGGAACTGAATGGACTTTACAGAAATAGGCACAAAAATGTGCACAGAAAGCAGCTGTAGATTGGGACAGTGGCACAGGAATGCACAGCAGCAGCATCTCTATTCTCCATCCACTTTAAATCTAGCAAGTCAGTGTCATTAATTGTCCACTTTTAGTGGGGAGTTGTCTTACAGAATGTCTAGTGAGCTCTTAGGTTAACAATGTTTGACAAATCTGTGTTAAAAATGAGTTAAAGAGAGTGAAAAACAGCTTTGTCAGGAAGCAGAAGGAAATAAATGCTGACCAGGTTTAGTTAGTTAAACTAAAATGTTTTCTTTTAGGTAATCAGTCTTAAGCAATTTGTTAAGTTCAAGATTCAAAAATAAAAGTGTCTTCAAACAATGAAATTAAACATAAATTTGGTATTTGTGGGAATTAAATTTCTTTTAGCTGGATTGGGGGTTTTATCAGAAGTGGTTTGATGGTCCCAGCCTCATTTCTTAATAAATTACTCATACAAAAGATTCACTGTGTCAAAGCCATAGATGACAACATCCAGGCAAAAGGAGGCAGTGGTAACATGTCAAACCTAAAAAGAATAGAATAAATTCAGAAAAAGACCACATTTTAAAGGTCTGAGTTTCTGTGAACTTCCAAACATTAATCTGAAGCAAATATGAACAACATAATCTCCTGATTTCAGAAAATATTATTTAAATATCCTTACTGGAAAAAAAATTCTACTAAAATAAAGCAAAACCTTTCATAACTTAAAAAATAAAACTTGATTTTATATCTATTTTTTTTCTATCAGGTCCTTTTAAGATCCAAACAGATTTTCAATCAGCTGATATGGCCTCAAAGTGTCATTCTCATTTCTAGAATAGTGAAGCTTGCAAATGGCTACCTGACAATAGCTCCAGATCAATTTAGTTATTATCATTGATGTTTAAGTAGAGAGTGACGGGAAAAAATTTTTAACAAGATGGCACAATTTCCTTCCAGAAAAGTGTTGATTATCTGTTATGTTTGGGATAAATATGTGCACACTGATTGCACACATATAAAGTATTGGCAGGAATTTTTTCATCAGGAACGTACTGAAGTCTAGAAAAATAATTTGTAAACATATTCCTTCTTAAAGGAAGGGCAAATCTGGCAGAAGTTAGTCAGACTTTTGGTGCCTGTTTCACAGGGTGAATAATATAACTGCAATCATCATCATCATCATCATCATCATCATCATCATGCCAATTACTTTAAAGAAAATGGATGGTTTGCTGTCAGGCAGTACTCAAACACTTTTATGATAACGGTAAAAAGTTATGACAGGAGAGATCCTTTGGTTTAAAAAATTAATTGTTTCAGACAAGCTGTCAAGTTGTTAACACTAACATGCCTTAAATGTAAAAATTTCTATACCCAGAGACCAAGATTCACACTTGATTGTACCTGACTAAGAGGTTTTCAATTCTGTAATGATTTTTGGCACTAGAAATATGCCTGCAAGGTTCAAACACTTTACAGAAAAATTGCCTGGCAGATTCTCTGCAAGCTTGTTTGATTACCAGATCAGAGTCAATTGACTGGAGGTGTTAGCAGCAGCTTTAGGTCCTTGTTTTAGAAACTTCAAGCAAATACTGTGAAAGACCATGAAAATTTAAGAGCAAGTGGTAAAATGTCAGTGACATCTTTCTTTGTCTTAGATGTTGTCTGGGTCCTAAGGACCACTCTTTTTGAGACCTAATTGAGTTTTGGGAGTTGGACAGTTTCACAAAAAATCACTCCTGCACCCAAAAACTGAAGTATTTAACTTTTTCTCAAATATGAAGAAGTAGGAAGAGTTTATCAAGAGACAATGTGCTATTTAAAGCTGAGGCTATAAATAAATGATGATCTGTTCTAGGCTTCACTTCATCTATTCTAGAACTGGAACAAAAGGATTTTAGGTACAGAAGTTTTGCTTTTGAAATCTGCCCTCTTTTCTCTGCTTTTTCTGATGCCAGCTGAGATTTGAAGAAGTAGCTCCAAATTACTGCAGGAAAAGCTGCTGTTGAAGCACACTGAGGCTACACAGAAATAATGGAAAGGAATCCTGATAATCTGTCTTGCTACACCCTCCTTTCAGGGAGTTATAGAGAGGGGTAAGTTTTCCCCTGAGCCTCCTTTTCTACAGGGTGAGCCCACCCAGCTCTCTGAGCTGCTCCTCATCAGGTTTGTGCTCCAGACCCTTCCCCAGCTCTGTTCCCTTCCCTGGACACACTCCAGCACTTCAGTCTTTCTTGTAATGAGGCAGTTGGGGCAGTGCAGGGACGGACTGAATGAGCACTTGCTCAGGGTAGGAATTGTCTCCTTCGCTTCACAGCCTGTGGTGAACCCACCCACCCAGGTGTGCAGGGGAAAGGGACAAACTGCCCAAACCAACTCTGTACAGCTTGCTGTCAAGGCTGTAGATAACCCTTTTAATTAAATGTCTCTTCCTTTAGCCCAATAAAATAGATTTCACTAAAGGATTTGGTTTGCTTTTCATATAACTTATTTTAAGTTCTAAGAACAAGCTATTTTTTTTTTTAATATGGGGCTTAAAGAAAAGATTTATATGAAAGCTGTTAAAAGAAAAAGAAAAATAAAAACACCTTCACCGGAAGATTCCTCCAAACATCAGCAACATATGCTTTTTCTAATCCCCTTTATTTCAAAACACTTTCGTTGACCTCAAATTTGAACAAAGCACTTTTACTTTGGCAGGAAACTAAAGATAAATATTGTTTAAAGTATTTAAGTAAAACTACAACAAAAAAAAAGTCCTGAATTTTCATATAATGCAAGCTTCCAGTACTGTGTCAGTGTTTAACAAGAGTACACCATAATTCATATGGTGTAGTCTAGGACCATGATCCATTGGAGAAAAGGAACATGATGTAGAAGAGAAACAAGTATTCACCTGAAGCTCTGCATCAGTACAAACACAGGAAATTGGTACCAAACCAAAGCAAAGCATCTGATATAAATTTTGCAGCTGGAAACTTTCAGTAACATCCATCTTATTATGTATTTTAGAGAGAAGTAGATGGAAAAATGTTGGGGTTTGACTGAGCTTGTAAGAAAATGGGCATGTTAGATGTGGTCTGCTTTGAACAAACCCCAAGCTACCTGGGCAAAACCTGTCCCTGAGCCCACGGAGGTCACCCACAAAGTGGCACAGGAGCTGGGAAAGGCCCTGGCTGTGAATATAAAATTATAGCTTTTCCTTTCTTCTCTTGCATAAGAATTCTCCATGACCACAAGGAACTTAAATTGATAAGGATAAAAGATTGCTGTCACCTCAGCAGTGCCTGCCATGCCAAGGTCAGCTCCCAGGCCACCTTCCCTGTGGAGCATCCTGCTGCTGCTGCTCCCAGACAGGGAGGCAGAGCTGAACTCGGGGTCAGAGGGAGGCTGAGCTACATTTAATGCATCACATAAAGGTATTTAGGGACTCTGGAGAGCTGGACCACTTCAGCAGTGCTGCTTCAATGTGCCTTTTGTTGGCAAATAATCAAGGTGAGATCAAAGGGCCTGGTAACCCAGAGATGGTTTTTCCCAATGGAAGAGGGAGCATTTTTACATACAAGGGTGAACATCATAGGAGATGCCATAGACTATTCAAAAGAAACAAATAAATAAATAAATGGAGCGTTGTGTCATTGAGAAATGTGTAACTGAAAATACCAGTAACTACAAGCATGGTGATCCAGAGGTCTGACCTATCAATTGGTAGATTTCATGAAGCACCTAGAAAACTTCTCACAAAAGTTTAGAAGTGGGGGGTTTTCCTTGTTTGTTTGGGGGTTTTTTGTTGGGTTTTTTTTTTCTTATTATTTTATTTTATTTTAACACGTGAAACAGACTAACAGGAAGTGAAAAAATAAATGAATGTTAAAGAAAAAAAGCTAAGGCACGGAAGAAACTTTCCTTTAAAAGCCTCCTAAAAGCCTGCTCTTCTTTTATCGAGTATATGAGGAGGTGGTAACATGAAA